>CM076570.1:1262741975-1262841510 GCA_034641835.2 Pinus albicaulis
CAGCAAAATACAAATCGACGATTGTAAATTGAACGGGGCGCGCGCTGATTTTGCGCATTTTATTTTATTTTATTTTGCGATTTTGCGACAAAATGCGCGCTGGCGATAATGCGAAATGGCAGTCATTTGAAAATTGCTCAAAGCATATTTTTTTTATTTTATTTTATTTTATTTTATTTTATTTTATTTTGATTTTGCGACGCATCCGTTGGTTACCGTGGTGTTTCTACCCCCATGATATCCTATGATTTTCTCTTTTCAAGGCTATGGGACCTGTGTTTTTTGGGTATGTTTATATCTCGACATTTTCATTTCATTTTGTGGAAAGCCTTGGATTTCAAGGTAGTAAGTTCACTTGGGGTCACAATTGTGGGTCTAAAGCCTACACATGGATTTTTGGTTTGAAATTGGTTTGGATGGAAATTTGAGGCCCCTTAGCTGAATGTGGGGATAGAGGCAAGTGACATAGTGGGTGTAAAGAGCCCAATGATTTTAATTTGTTGCATTATTATCTATGTCCATATGTTTCAAGCTTGAACTCTTTTCATGTAGTAGTTGGAGGAAGTTTCACTCCCGAGTCTAGGCTAATTAGGTATTTTAACTCTTGTTCTAAGTTTCTAGAGAGACATTCTCACTCTGGGGTTTGGGGATCACTAGTGTTGTCATGTGTGAGTCTCACAAATTTGGCGGGATATGAGGTCATGGAGGGATAGAGGATATTTCTTCACTATGGAGGAAGTACGGTAGCCAAGGGAGGAAACCCTTGGTGGGGGTAACTTTTCCCATAAGAGGCTTTGATTTGGCCTTACGGGAGCTGTATTGCAGAGGAATGGGGTTTGGTGGACATGTAGAATTCCCTCATGTTGTTGTAGTTGGGATGGTGGCCTCAACAGGCCACTGATTGTTCCATAATGCATAGGAAACACAACAGAGCGAGGAGAGGAATTGGACCAAGGGGGCACGGGTGGAGCATATATAGGAGGACGCAGAGTCGGGGGAGGATAGAAGGGTTGAAGCAAAGTTGGGGGAGCAGGTGGCACATAATATAGCTCTCTCCTGGCTTAATTGATCTTCCCCCACCCTTTGACACCTTAGACACTCAATTGTGACACGTCCCTCTTCTTCTAGAGTAACAAGTTCAAGACTAACATGACGATTGAGTTGTGGTCATCAGTTTTATGAACGACCTCCAATGGCACATGCAGGATTGGTTGACTTTGTTAAATTTGGGCGAGAGGAGTATGCCTGATCAAATGGAGTGTATTGAGGGGAGGTTGGATCATATGGAATTTCACATCCATGTTGATCTCAAACCTCTAGAATCACCTAGTAAAGGACTGGATAATCAAGCTCTGGTAAATCCTTATGTTCCCTGATGTTTGTGGGTTGTATCTTCATCTTAGGGTTATTTTTGGACTTCTAGTCTTTTAATTTTTGGGTTGCTCTTTTGGATAAAAAATGTGGTAGGAGTATGGCTAGAAGAATTGGGTAAAATGAACAACCATGATGTGATCTTTGGATGAATTAATAGAAGCATTTTGACCAACAAAAAAAAAAAAATCAAATTATTTAAAATAGAATTAAAATTTATTGTTTGTAATTCCAGGATAGTACTTTGATACTCACTTTGATATTATTGGAGACTCCCATTTTGTTTAATGTATTTAATTATAGTTCTCGCATCCCATGTCTCATCTTGTGGACTAAAGTGAATCTACAAAGCTTCCTTCATCTCTTCCCATGTAGTGACATCGTCGCCTTCACCATGAGAAATATGGCCAAGCTTCCTTATCCACACCATTTTTGCATCCTTCGTCAAGAATTGAACAACAATCTTCACCTTGGATTCTTCATTAGTAATAGCCAATCGGTCCAAGTATTTCTCCATATCCCATGAGAATTTCACAAGTGTTTTTCCATTCCTCATACCACCATATGTGTTAGGCTATTTTATCTTCATGTGGGTAGTCCCTCTTGAAGTTCCTTTCCCAACAAATTTCTTCAACACGAATATTTCATCTATAGCCTCCTTCAACTTCTCTCGCGATTTGGAAATCTCATCTATACTGAGATCTTGAGTCGCTTCAAGGTCATTCACCTTTTTCAAGGCTTCACCAAGTTTCCATTCGTTGTACTCATAATGCACAACCAATGCATCATACTCGGTCTTCCATTTCACTTTTTCTAGCTCTAATGCTTCGACCTTATCTTGGACTTCTTACATCAATTTCTGATAGTCTTCATTTCTTTTCTCCATTTCATCCATACGATCCAACATCTTCTCCATGAAGAAATCATATGTGAGTACTTCTGGTGCCTCAACAACTCGAGGTCCGTCCACCATACCCTTTATTTTTCTTGATTGAGTACGAGTCAAGACCATATACTTCCTGATTCAACTTTAGCTCTGCAATAAACCCCCCTCAAACTAAAGAAATATGCAAAAGATAATCCCAAGCTTCAGCTTAAAGCTGCAACCATGCTTGTTGTACATGCCTACTTCAATCCTCGGCCTTCAAAATTTAATTACCAAAGCCCTACGGAAAGTGGGCTCTGATACCAACTGTCATGCCCTCATTTATGTAGTACTCTTTCAACCACTTATAAGTGGGTGCGACACTACCTCACCCTTTCTTTTTCCAATACTAGGTGAGTAGACCACTCCTTTACCTCAACAATAAATTAATTTATTATCAAGCGTTCTTCAATTATGCAGCGGAAATGAATACAATAACCATAAAAATCCATATATATATCACCATGTACACCCATACATACAAGGGAGGGGAAAATATCTAATATTAGTTTACCCAATATTATGTTTCATAAATATTCATTTAACTTAAAATTACAATAATCAAGTTTGCATACTTCAAATATCACAAGTACAAATTTTACAAGTTTCCTCGATAGTTCATGCACATCCTCTAAGCCTTTGGGTCCTGTCATGCACGTCCTCCACATTTTCTTTGAGTTCTGCACGCTTTCGTTTCACCCTGCCCATAGTTCTCATGAGTCTTCCCAGACACCCTACTAATCGTGCAGCTCAGGTCACATCCTACCCGACTCGGCCCACTACTCTACAATGCACAATTCCACACTTCAACCGCTCCATCGAACCTCCACTACTCGTCGCAGATGTCGCGGGTCACCGATGCCCTCCAAATCATCTGACTCGACCCGCGAGTTACCGATGCTCTGCGCATTCACCTAATGTTGCCCACAAGTCACCGATGCCCTCAGTTACCCGAATTGGCTCGCTCTGCATGTGGTCGGTCCGTTCACTGTTTTAAGGTAGAAACCCCTTAATTTTGGTTTGGAAACTTCGACCAAACGTCTTCCTATCACCTTCCCACATTGTATCTCGCTTTTTAAGTGTGAGTTGAAGCTTCTTATTCACACTTGTCTTTGTCGACTTCCTTCCCTCAATGATCCAAATGATCTTGACCATTCGCCTTTATATACGCTCATGTGTCGTCCCGTGGAGGGGTGCCCATACTCAAGTGTTAGGTCGTCTCTTTCACCAATACGCGTCGGCTCCACCAAGTTTAATACATTAGCTCCATCATGTTTTCCATCGTCATGCGTTCAGGTTACGCAGGCGCCTGTTTTAGCTCGTGTTGCCCCCGCCTATCGCAATCTGTCGTACTTCGTGCCTTCCGCTATCTTGTCGCACACTCGCCTGTCTTTCCGTCGCAATGTTTTGTCACATGATAACCAGACTTTCATCGCATGCTTCCATCATGGAGCGCACCCACTCGGGCGTGCTCTCGACCTATGGGTCGCCTGAGCACGCCCTATGCTCGTTCGGCTATCGGAGCGTGTCTTCCTTGTGTGTTGTCGCATGTTTCATCACACTCATGCCACACTTTCGTCACTTGCTCACCAAGTTGGGCATCTGTCGCACCAATGCGTGCCCACCTCTTTCAGTCCTTACAATCATGACTCGTGGTCCTGAAAAGGAGGGTACAACAATGGATTGGGGTTTAGGAATGTTTTTTCATGTCTATAATTTGCATTGTAACATTGAAAGGAATATAATGAAAAAACAATCTATTTTTCCGAGTTTTAGTTCTAGGAGAAAAACTCTCTGTATATTTTATATTCTCATCATTGGTTATTTTTATTTTTTAAGAATTTGTTTGCAGGAAATTTTGTACATGGTTAAAACCTACACTTTTAATATCCACATTAAAAAAAATGAATGTCTATCACCATAATATTTAATAAAAATACATAACATAAATATTATTTTATTAAATAAAAAAATATATAATATGTTTATCTATATTCAAAAGGAACAATATAATTATTGTCTTACAAACAATAGTATAAATATTTTTTTTTTCATTTTGATGGTAAGTGATATATAAATTTAGATATTTAATTTTTATGAAAGAAAAAATTATTATTTTGAAAGGATGAGATTTAAATTAGGAAAATAGTTTATAAATAACATGAATACTTATTAAATTTATTTATTTTTATTAAATTTAAATAATTTAAATATGTTTTTTAATATTTTTAGTATTTAGACTTGTTTTCTAGTTCAATATGAAAGGATATTGTAATGCCTTGTTATGTTATGTAAATATTTTCACTCAGTAAAATAAAATAAAAGTCAAATTATTTAACATAAAAATCAAATTTATTTTTTGTGATTTGACATCTCATGGTTTTCCCAATGATATATATATATATATATATATATATATATATATATAGAGAGAGAGAGAGAGAGAGAGAGAGAGAGAGAGAGAGAGAGAGAGAGAGAGAGAGAGAGAGAGACTCTTCTTATGTTGTGTAAACATTTTCACTTGGTAAAAAAAAAGGGGTGGAGGCACAAGGTTATATTAGAGAGGGGGTTGGGGGAGGGAGGGGTGGTCAGAGCAACCCTATCCCTCTCTCGTAAGTCACATCATGACATATGTGTCATTCCTACAACATGCAAATGAGTGTGAAGGGAAGCTTCCAGATCTTCGGCATTACCGAGGGTTGTAAAGGACTTGAATTGAAGGCGCAAGCCATCAACCTGTGCATGCTCCATGTGGTATGGTTTTCTGCGGTGGTGAAATTTGAATGAAAGAAAAGACTCATATGTGGTGCTACTAGATTGCAGAAGCACCAAGTGATACCTTAGAGAGGTAGATAGTTGGGGTTGGCTTTGATATTGGGAAAAATTAGTCTCGGTAAGCAGAAAATTGGATTTGAAGGATAGTGGGGAGATTCCGAGTTGGATTTCTGCATTGGTTACTATGGTAAGCTTCCTCGACCCTTTAAGTGGGATACCTTATTCTTTTCTCTTTTCAAGACTAGGAGACATATGTTTTTAGGGTATGTTTATATCTTGACATTTTCATTTCATGTTGTGGAAAGCCTTGGATTTCAAGGTAGTAAGTTCACTTGGGGTCACAATTGTGGGTCTAAAACCTACACGTGGATTTGTGGTTTTAAATTGGTTTGTATGGAAATTTGAGGCCCCTTAGCTAAATGTGGAGATAGAGGCAAGTGATATAGTGGGTGTGAAGAGCCTAATGATTTTAATTTGTTGCATTATTATCTATGTCCATATGTTTCAAGCTTGAAAAATTTGCATGTAGTAGTTGGAGGAAGGTTCACTCCTGAGTCTGGGCTAATTAGCTATTTTAACCCTTATTCTGAGTTTCTGGAGAGACATTTTCACTCTGGGGTTTGGGGATCATTGGTGTTGTCAAGTGTGATTCCCACAAATTTGGCGGGATATGAGGTCATGGAGGGATAGAGGATATTTCTTCATTATGGAGGAAGTACAATAGCCAAGGGAGGAAACTCTTGGTGGGGGTCACTTTGGCTACAAGAGGCTTTGATTTGGCCTTACGGGAGTTGTATTGCAGAGGAATGGGGTTTGGTGGAATTGTATAATTACCTCGTGTTGTTGTAGTTGGGATGGTTGCCTCAACATGCCAGTGATTGTTCCATAATGCATAGGAAACGCAACAGAGTAAGGAGAGGAATTGGACCAAGGGGGCAGCGTGTGGAGCATAGAGGGGAGGATGCAAAGTCAGGGGAGGGTAGAAGGGTTGAGGCAAAGCTGGGGGAGGAGGTGGCACATAATCTAGCTCTCTCCTGGCTTAATTGATCCCCCCCCCACCCTTTGACACCTTAGAAACTCAACTGTGACATGTCACTCTTCTTCTAGAGTAATAGGTACAAGACTGACATGACGATCGAATTGTGGTCATCGGTTTTATGAACGACCTCTAATGGCACATGCACGATCGGTTGACTTTGTTAAATCGGGGCCAGAGGAGAATGTCTGATCAAATTGAGTGTATGGAGGGGAGGTTGGATGATATGGAATTTCACATCCATGGTGATCTCAAACCTCTAGATTCACCTAGTAAAGGACTGGATAATCCAGCTCTGGTAAATCCTTATGTTCTCTGATGTTTGTGGGTTGTATCTTCATCTTAGGGTTATTTTGAGACTTCCAGTCTTTTCATTTTTGGGCTTCTCTTTTGGCCAACAAATATGGTAGGAGTAAGGCTAGAAGAAGTGGGTAAAATTAACAACCATGGTGTGATCTTTAGATGAATTAATAGAAACATTTTGACCAAAAAAAACAAAAACAAAATTTATTTAAAATAAAAATAAAATTTATTGTTTGTGATTTGACAGCCCATGGTTTTCCATATATATATATATATATATATATATATATATATATATATATATATATATATATATATATATCCATCTTAACTATGAATCTATCAAGTGGTTAGAGGGATCAAATCTCTCGAGGTGCAAACATTTCCTCAAGTTTTACAGTCAAAAAATAGGTTTGCATTTTAAAAAATTTGATCCCTCAAAGCTTCATAGATACCGAGTTACTTACCAGTTATGATTAAAATATAAATTATACAAAAGAGACAATCCCTTACTTTTTTACAGTGCATTATATATAATCAATGTCAATAAATAAAATTGTGTCAAATTTTCAAAAAAATAAAAATAATATTAATTCCCTTAGCCTATATGAATTGACCATTTTCCCAACACTCTTTCTAGTCAATTTTTACCAAAATCTTGTACAACCTGCAAAGTTCTAGTGACTCACTATTTTTTTAGGGAAATGAATACATTTATGCATTCAAGAATTAATTTTAAATAACAATAAATCACACTCTTGTTAGAAATTATATTGCCTAATTTTGGCAACAACAAAAAAAAAACAGTTTCATTTATTATTTACAATGCTCTTTTTAAGTTATCAACTATACAAAAGAGATAATTCTTTGCTTTTATTACCATTTATTATATGTAATTAATATTAATAAATAAAATTGTATGAATTTAAAAAAAATAAAAAATTAATAGGCATGTCTATTTTGGAATACGACTTTTGAAAATTTAATTTAATTAACAATTATTAAGTAAATGGTGGAGATCTCATATCCATAAAATAATTTAGAATATTTATAGTAGTGTAAACAAATCAATGGTTGAAATTTATCTCCAAATTAGATATTGTCCTTTTACTTTTTTTCTTAATTAAATTGATTAATTAAAAAATGTCATATGAATAAGTGTCACATGGAGTGAGTAATGATTTTTTGGATATGTGGTATTGATAACCCATGGTATTGTAACAATTTTTTTTTTATTATTAATTTGATTAATTATAAAATGTCATATGAATAAGTGTAGCATTGAGTGAGTTATGATTTTTTGGGTATTTGGTATTGATAACCGGTTGTATTGTAACAAAGCTTTTTGAGAGATTAAATATCTCGAAGTATTATTACAATAAATAAGGAAAAATATTATTTGTTAAAATTTTAATTCATAAGCCATGGTATTAGCAAATGGTATTAAAAATCTTGTTCCATGTCTTTTTAATTGTGTATATGTTTAACTTACATATTATTTGTTTAATAATAATAATAATAATAATAAGTTATACTTTAGGTAGTTTTATGATTTTTTAATTTTATCAACATGATATGAATCATGAAGTAAGTGTTTTGATGCTTATTATGGAATGATGCCTATTGATAATTTAATTTATATGGGTGAGAATACTAATAATTATAGGTTAAATGATCATGGAGTATGTTTTAATTTCCTTTTTTTTTGTTTTTCACTTTATGGAGTATCAATAAGTAATTTCATGGGGTGTGGTTTTTTTTTAATAATACCGAGTTAGCCTACATTCCTATAGCAACCAGAAATACCTATCCCCATTATTAATTTGACAACTAAATTATGATGAATTTTCTCTCCATTTAGAAAACAATCTAATATAAATCTTATACATTTGAACTTATTTTTTTCCTTTTTCCTGATCACTTTTAAAGGATGAAATGTGCAAAATGTGAATAATATTAAAAACACATTTTAAACCCTAAAAACCCATAATTGTATTAAAACTAATACCACAAAATTTCAAAAGTTAAACTGCATTTTTAAAAATTAAAATCAAATAAGAAAAAGGTGGTGTTTAATGGACAAATATTAAGCACCAATCCAATAAGCAAGATAAAAAAACAATAAACCAATAAATAAAAAAACAATAAACCAATAAATCGCTTAGTGCATGGCGGTTAGTACACCTGATACCAAACTCTGTATTTATGAAGTTTTAATTTCGAAGAAGTTGTACCGAACTGCCTGTTGGGATTTTTGACGCTCCCTGTAGCTTGTCACTGGACTTAACCGCGACATATTCGTTAATCTTATAGCTGGTAGATTAAAGAATTTCTACCTCGTACGTGTTTTTATGGCCCACTCAGATTTTTATACTGCAAAATCCATTCTTTCGCAGGTAGAGATGCAGACTCTTTACCTAACTTCTCTCTTCTGAGGAATATGGAATGCTTTCTCTTCCTCTTTTATTCCAGTCTCCTGTCTGAACGACGTCATTGTCATGATTCTGCTATCTCTATTTATGTGGGTAGTTTAAAAAAGTAGTGAAATAGCTTAGAATTCCACAAAGATTTTATCAGAATCTTGTTTACAGTGGTTAAACTTTACTATTTTGAGTATCTTAAAAGTTTTTGATAGCGCTGAATCTATTTCCACTATCAAAAATAGATTCCAAACACTCCAACTATCTAATTTTTTAAATTTTATTTTACCAAATTCCGACAAAAAAACTACTCTCCAAACTACTCCAAACTATTCCACATAATCCATAGACAACTTCCTACTTATAATCCATCTCCATCATAACCTACTACTTGGAAACCAAGTGTGTCACTCTGTGAATGGACAGGTATTAGATTTAGCGTGCGCAGACACAATAGTTTTTTCTCACGGTTTCAAGAATGGGATTAGACTTTGGAGGGTACAATCTATCCTTTTCTCGGCAATCTCTCGTTTCTGTCCGCAGCTTTCATGGTCACATTTCCTAACAGTTGGGAAGTCTGTT
This sequence comes from Pinus albicaulis, assembly GCA_034641835.2. Classification (NCBI taxonomy): domain Eukaryota; kingdom Viridiplantae; phylum Streptophyta; class Pinopsida; order Pinales; family Pinaceae; genus Pinus; species Pinus albicaulis. The sequence goes on from CM076570.1 coordinate 1,262,751,388, forward strand.
TCGCTTAAAGTCACTTTTCAAGGATCATAATGATTACACGCACTGACTCTTAATGACTGTGGCAGTTTAACCCGTGAGCCTTATTTCAGGTGCCATAGGTCCATTAATGCGGCCAGGCAGCTGCAGTTTAACCGGCGAGCCTTATTTCAGGTGCCATAGGCCCATTAATGCGGACTGTGGCAGTTTAACCGGCGAGCCTTATTTCAGCTGCCATAGGCCCATTAATGCGGCCAGGCCTCTGATCCGCTGCCTGGCCGCATTAATGGGCCTATGGCAGGTGAAATAAGGCTCGCCAGTTTAACCTAACTTGTCAGCTCACATATTGGTCACATTTCCTAACAATTGGAAAGTCTGTTTCGCTTAAAGTCGTTTTTCAAGGATCATAATGATTACACGCACTGACTCTTAATGACTGTGGCAGTTTAACCTAACTTGTCAGCTCATAATATGTGAGGAAACATTCGCTCAGAACTGTGTTTTGGCGAGTCTTATTTATTTGGCTATCGGCCGTGGGATTTACTATCTATAATAAGATTTAAATTATTTTAAATTTAAGGATGAGCATTAAATCTTACACTATTAAATGGCCAATAGTCAGGAAAATAAGCGTTGTCCTGTATTCTCTCTTTATTACAGATTATGAACTTCCAAGAAAAAAGATGTCGTTTATAATTCTGAAAAGTTGTCACCAAAAAATTACCTCATCAAACATTTTTGATCTTCAAGTAAACTTACTTTTCATTAAATATGGGTGATTTTAATTATTTGTTTTGATATAAAATAATTGTTAAATTTTAACAACGATATTTATTTTAAAAAACATGTTAAAATAAATATGCTTAATATATACTGGTAAGTGTATATCAATTAATTGCATATTTATATTACTAAATATAGTTAAAAAACACTTATAAAATGTTTATTATTATTATTATTATTAATATATTAATTATTATATAAAATAATATTAATTATTATTATTATTAATTGATATTTTATTATTATTATTATATATTTATGAATATTAATATTAAATTTATATCATAAATGATATTAATATTAATAAATATCAATATATAATATAATAATAATAATAAAACATAACATATTAATATACTAAATCTCGGAGATTAATTTGATTATTGATACATATGGGTCAAATGGTTAAGAGCATGTGTTTCCTCCTAAAGAGATTACAGATTCAAAACCAGAGTGGTAGAGTATGTATCTCTTCTTAGACTTAGTAGTCAAATCAGGGCTAGTCGTGACCTTAAAAGTAGATAATAATAATAATAATTTGTAATGATATTAATGATATTTACAACAATAATATTAATAAACCCAAGATATTAATATTGTAAACCCAAGTGATTAATATTATAAAATGTACTGATTAAAAACCCAAGACATTAATATTATAAACTCAAGGGCTTAACAAACCCACCAGATTAATATTATAAACCCAAGGGATATAAATATTTCTTCTTCTTTTTTGTGAATTTAGTAGGGCCTTCTATTTTCTATTTATATTGACAAGCAGGTTACAAAAATATAAAAACGGTCGATGGCCTCAACCTTCCCGGAGAAAACCAGGTCTGTTGGCCATCTCAGTGCATTCAAAGCAAACCAAAATTGGAAAATATTCATCCGTCTATGTGCATCATCAGCTAACTGTTCTATATCATACTGTTCTACTTGCAGAAAATGAAAACTAAGTTTATACAAAATTGTATATTTCATTAACCATCATAAAAGGAACCATTAAGCATCTGAGGAGGAGACTGGAGCAGGGTCTTTCACAGTAGGCCTTGGCATGTCGACTTGCTGGATTTACTGGAGCTGCTTTTCTATACGACCCACGCGATCATCAACTCTGCTAATACGGTCAGCTGCCTAGTACTGGGTGATTTTAATGTGGTAGAGTTGGTTTTGCATATCTTGAAGCATGTCCTTCAAGCTGGTATCTATCTTTGGCTGCTCTTGTTGAACCTGAGTTGGGGGAAAACTCTGCATGGCCTTTGCGAGAAGGCATTTCAGGATCTAGTATGTGTGGATTGTCTGGTGAAATGACGTAAGACGGCCTTTGGTATTGCCAGGGTCAGTGATAAAATCCAAGATTTCAGTTTCAGCTTCCAGGTCTTCAGGATCTGTTTGCATTTCCTTTTCCCATCCACGGATTTCCTAGCGAATCGTGGAAGAGTTACCTATGACATAGCTGGCTGCCAGGTTCTCCAGAATCTCCAGGTTCGACTTCCTACCACGCTTCTTTGAGGTGGACTCTGTTTCATCCTTTTTCTTCCCTTTGGTAGTTTGGGTTGAGGCCCGTCTCTTCCCCATGTCGCGTAAGAACCTGGTGTACAAGACAGACATGCAGCAGTACACATGAAGGATGAAATCAGCATAAAGGAACCTTGAAATTGTCAGCCCTTTATCTTCTTTGTTATGATTACAAAGTAATTTGAAGGCTTGGAACTGCTGGGGCCTAGCAATTCCAGGGCACATGCAGGCTGTATGCAATGCAGTGATACAGAAGACAAAGAAACCTTTTACTCGACCCAACTGCCCTAACCTTTCGGCAGGGTGTAACAGAAGCGACTGGAGCGGACCAGTGGACCGACAATTAGTAAAAGAAAAATTCTGGAAACAAGGAATCCAACTACAACCCAGACTACAGGGAGAATGCAATAATGGGAGCGAAGGAAGATAGTGAAACCCTGCAGTGAATTGAATCCAACAATGACCCGACTTCCTTAGCCTTTATGTAAGGTGTAATAGAATCGACTTGAGCACGCCAGTTGATGGAAAATTAGGAAAATAAAAACTCCCGAAACATGGAATCCCACTACAACCCAGATTACAGGGATAATTCAACAACAGGAGCGAAGGCAGACATTGAATTCCGGCAGTGAATTGAATCCAGTAGTAGCCTTTAGCATCAACCTTCCATCTATGGAGACTGTGACCAATATTGCGACAGCAAACCTTGTAAACTAAATGCCATTGCAAATCTGTCAGGGTATAAAGCAAAATCAGCATAACTCTGGATGCAGGACTATATGGTTTGAGTACAGGGGAATTAAGCTTATAAAGCAGGTGGCAGGGGTCTCGGAATCAAGGGAGGACCGCTTGCAGTGGAGGAACAGAGGAAAAAACCAGTAAAAGAATCTGCGCTACCCTTTTAAACAGCAAGGAGACTGAAACCACAGCGTTAATAACCATTAAATCTAGAAGAAGGTTGGATACATACCACCACCTGTTCGAATGGACTGTGCCCGGCGCCCTCCACTGAATCCTCCAAGCTCTTGCATACAATGACCGATGCGTGCAAGAATGAAGGCTAGGGGGTGGCCGACTTACCATTTTAAAAAAATTCCTCCGGCATTCTGACAGCACAGGCTGTCCACCTTGCGTGCTCAGAAAGGATTGGATTATCACGTACTGCAAGGAGGTGGAGTAGCAGTTTGGCATGATGAGAGGTGATTGATATGAGGACGCACAAACCGCCACCTTACCGTGGCTCATAAATTCTCTCGGACAGGTGTACACCCCGATCGGGGGGTTGAAGATCTTTGCTGACTATCAGCTGGAGAGAATGGAGTTCCACATCCCATATGGCATCTGTGGGGCGTGCATTGATACAATGCTCCATCTTTTTACAGCCCCAATTAGCTAGGTAATCTGCCGCCGCATTTCCTTTATGCCTTATATGCTAAGGGATCAGGTATTGGATCTGTTTCAATAGTTGGCTCACTTCCTCAATGAGGGCAGCTGTTTGCCAGCTATGTGAGATTTTTTCCCAAGGGGTACCTTGCTGAAGCTTATGGAGAACTCCTGTGACCATTTCTGAATCTCCTTCAATGATAAGTCTCTGATAGTTTTCTCGAATTGCAATGGCTACTCCGTGCTTGATAGCTAGCAATTCCGCTTCATTATTTGTGGCATGGTCCAGATCAAAAGCATAAAACCGGCAGACTGTACCTTGAGAGTTACGAAACAGCCCTCCAGACCCTGCTTGCCTCGGATTACCTTTGGAGGCTCCATCGTAATTTAATTTGATAAATCCCGGTTGGGGAGTCTGCCATGTTTCTTCACTTGATTGGCGTGGTGGTCGGTATTTCCATAAGCTTTTGTACAACATCTACGGTTTGAGGTTTAAAGACTCTAATATCTGGGATTCGAAGCCTACCATCTACCAATCCTCATATGCCCAGCTTTCTACTAAGATGGTTTCTCGAATAGTATCGATAGATCGTTGCCAAATGTGCTGCATTGGTTGATGAATATCTTGGAAAATCCTGCGGTTCCTTTCCTTCCAAATATGCCAGAGAATGAATCCAAGTGATAGTGTCCAGGCCCTGTTAATTACTTCACAGTGAAACTTCCCTTTTCGCCAGCTCCAGATGGTTTCAATAATGCTGTCATGGTTTTGATCTGTTTGCCTAAACAATTGTGCCAGGCTCCTCCATGTTTGTTGCACCATTGGGCACGAGTTCAAAAGATGTTATGTTGTTTCACTATCACCTTGACATAGGGAACATTGAGAGGGTCCTACCATCCCTCGTTTCTGTAGGTTTTCCCAGGTCAATATTCTTCTATGACTAACCAACCATAAAAAATATGCCACCTTAGGCCAATGTTTCATTACCCAGATTTTTTTCCAGACTGGTCGCATATCATTGTGCCTGAAGATCATATCCCTCTTTAATTGTGAATTGCCCTTTAGTCAAATATCCCCATCGAAGGATGTCTGGACCAAGCGCTTGTCTGATTTTCCTAGTTTTCAATTCTTTTGCCAAATTTTCCCACTGCTGCGTTTCCGGAGCTTCCTGCCAGTGTGTTTTATCTTTCCACTTCCTCCAGAGATCATTTTGATTATGACACCAGTACTGATGGAGATGTCTGTGATTTGGTGCGTTTGTATATAAAAAAATTTCCCCCAAATCAAGTCGACTGAACAGCTTTTCCCTTTGTTGCCAAGAATCTTCCCAGAACAAGGTTGTACCTCCATCCTTTACCTCCCAAAAACTATGTGACCGAATTAAGTGACGATTCATTGCTGCCAAATTCCAGATAGATGAGCCTCTCGGGGTTAGGTCTATCTTTAATCGACTGGAGACTGTGCTAGGCATCTCATATTTACTGATCCAGATGTTTTTCCATAGGTCTGGGCCTCTGTGGATCCAACGCCACCATAGTTTCGCGCCCAACACATTATTCAACGTTGATGGGTCACGAAGGCCAAGTCCTCCTGCAGCCTTAGGTTTGATTAGCTTGTCCCAGGATAGAAGAGCCCACTTCCTATCACCTTGGGATCCCTGCCATAAAAATTTCTTAAACTCACTGACAAGCTGGGAACATATCCCTTTTGGACATGCTCGTCCCGACATCTAATAAATTGGAAAGGCCTGTAACACCGATTTTAATAGAATAAGGCATCCTGGTGCATTCAAAACTCGAAACTTCCAATTCTAAATCCTTTTGGCGACTCTAGTGAGGATGTCCTGCCAATCTGCCTTCCGGACAGGACCCGATTTTAACATCATGCCAAGGTATTTCATAGGAAAGGCACCGCGCTGAAACCTCAATTTTCTGGCCAGCAGATTTTGCGTCGCAGGAGGACAATTGAAGAAGTAGACATGTGACTTATCATTGTTAATCTGGGTTCCTGACGCATCCATAAAAACTGCTAAGATATTCAAAATGGCTTTGCATTCCTTCAAAGTCGCCATACAGAACAAAAGAATGTCATCAACAAATTGCTGGTGGGTTAGTGAGAGGTGAGGTCCCCATAGTTTTAAACCTTGCAATTTACCAGCAGCATGAGGAGCTCGGTTAAGCCTACCTAGTCCTTCCGCTGCTATGATGAAGAGGAAAGGTGACAAGGGGTCACCCTGCCTTAGTCCACGCGAGCTGTTAAAAGGGGCTGAGGGGCTGCCATTGAGAAGGATGGAGAAGTGTGGAGACGAGATAAAGGAGCGCAACCATTGCAGCCATCGGTCATAAGAGCCAAAGGCGTGCATCACCTCAATCAGATACTGCCAGCTAATCCGATCATACGCTTTGGATAAATCTAACTTGATTAAGAGCCCTTTACATTTGTCCTTTTTTAATGAATGAATTTCTTCCTGGGCGACTACAATTCCGTCCAATATTTGTCGGCCTTTGACAAAGCTTGTCTATTCCGGGGAGATTAAAGTTGGCAGCAAAGGTTTCAGGCGATTTACCATAATGGTGGAGAGGATTTTATATATGACATTGCATAGAGCTATTGGGCGGAAGCCAACAGGGGTATCTGCATTTTTTTGTTTGGGAATAAGAGTGAACAAGGTGGCATTCAACGCAAGATAGACCAGCTTCAACCTTCGGGATTCTTCGACAACTTCCAAGATATCTGGGCCAAGAAAGGACCAGGCCGCTTTAAAAAATTCGCTCGTAAAACCGTCAGGCCCCAGGGCTTTTTTCTTTGGAAAATTCATCACCACTTCTTCTACCTCCGAGAGAGTGATTTCTCGAAGCAGAGCAAGGTTCTGCTCTCAAGTAATCACGCTAGGGATATGCCGTGTGATTTTGTCAATTGCAACCTGTCGATTGGGAGTGGGTTCTGAAAGAAGATCTTTGAAATGGCTTACCAGTTCCTTCTCGATATATTCATGTTTAATGAGTCGATCTCCATTTGCTGCTTTAAGAGAGAAGATTTTATTGTGTTGGCGCCGCTGTAACATGGCTTTGTGGAAAAATTTTGTATTGCGATCCCCTTCTTTGAGCCAGTTTATCCGTGATTTTTGTTTCCACAATAGCTCGTCTTGCTTGCGTCTCTCTTATTGTTGGCTTAGGGTGTTACCTTCTTCCATAGCTAACTCAGGTGTTTGCCCAGACAGAATAATTTTCTACTGTATTGCTTTCATTTTTTCATTTAGTTGAATTTGGGCCTGGTGTATATTTCCAAATTCAAGACGGTTCCATGTTTTGATTTCTTCTTTTATTTTCTTTAATCATGGCTGAAAAGAATGCATCTTATTACGACCAGTAATGGGGTTGGAAATCCACCAATGTTTAACTTTGTCCATAAATTCCTGGTCCCTTAACCAGAAAAGTTCAAATCTGAAGGGGCAGTTATGAGGGCTTGCCTTGACATCCACTTCCAGTCTGATCGGCCAATGGTTTGATCCCAGAGTCGGAAGGATGGCAGCTTCATAAAAGATATCCTGGGTCACAAAAGCCTCGGAGACTAAAAATCGGTCCAGCCTGGAGGCAATTTGGGCCCGTTGCCCTCTTCTATTATTCCAAGTAAAAGTGCCATTGATCGTGGGTATATCAACTAACCTCAAATCTGTTATCAGGTCCCTGAACAAAGCCATATCTGGATCCTCCCTTTTGAGGCCACCTTTTTTTTCTGAGAGGTTTACAATCATATTGAAATCACCTCCTACAATCCAATACTTTTCTTTTTGTAAAGTACTGAGCCTGCGGACGTTTTGCATAAAAGCTGCGCGCTCTCCTGGAATTGGGGGTCCGTATACTGTCGAGATATTAATCCTTTCCTCTGATCTAATGTGTCTAAAAGTAGCTGATAAAATTCTAGGTAAACCAATCCATCCTTTTGCTAAAATTTCAGCGGCATTCTAGATAATTGCTATGCCCCCTGAAGTGCCTACAGAGTCAAGGGCCATTACCTCATAGTGCATTTTATAAGATTGAATTATGGATTGGATCTTCTACCCAGAAAATTTTGTTTCTTGTACTAGCATGACCTGTGGTTTCTCAGCCTTTAATCTGTCCTTCAGATGTCGTTGTTTACCCTTGCTATTAAGGCCTCTTATATTCCAGGAGAGCACTTTCATTAGGAATCTTTAGGTAGTTGTTGATATACCGTTGTTAACGGCATGATTTTCCCAGTGTTTATCAACATTTCTCCTACAAGCTGAATGGATTCCTGTAAGGTTATTCGTCCTCTCTTTTTTGCTGGTTTAGAGGGTGGCGCGGCCTTCTTACTAGCAGCTTGTTCACTTTCTTGGGTTTCTTTACACGCTTGCTCAGTCAAATAGTGCTCAAATGTTTCTTTATATAGTTGCTTCTGATTTGCTGGGATAAATCGGTCGTCCAAGTTTCGCCACTCAAACAAGAGTCGTTTTAATAGTTTCTCTTCAGCGCTTAGTTCATCTTTTGATTGCTCAACCTCCATTGGGGTTAGCTCTGGCACTATACTTTCATCTCGTTTATCCATTCCTTGTTCTGCTTTTCTCTTGGAAGATTGGGGTTTTTGAATGATCTCTGCAGAGACATCCGGAGATCCATCTGCGGCAGTTTCAAGAACTATCGGTTCACCTTCCTCCTGTAACACTTCAAACCGATTAGCCATTGTGGTAGGCTCATGAGGGTGGAGTTTAGACCCAGATGCCGAAGCACTATTCCCTGAACGAGGAGACCATTTTCTTGAACTGACTTGGACGAATCCTTCCTCAAATTGCCTGGATTGTTCCTCTGTTCCTTTTACAGGTGAAGGTTGTTGTTCGGCTCCATTTAAGGGGCACGATTTGTACAGATGGCCATATTCATGACAGCGACGGCATCGAAAAGGAATGTGCTCATAATCTAGAGGCTGCAGCCAAACTTTGCCTTCATATTCAAGTTCGATCATCTCTGGTAATGGTTCTAAGATATTCATATAAATGAAAATTCTAGCAAAAGAAGTATAACGTCCATGAGATGTGGAGTCTGCTATTTTAACAAATGTACCTATCGAGTTTCCTATACCTTCCAAAATTTCAGGGTCCCAAAAATCTATGCGAAGCCCAAATAGCCGTACCCAGACAGGGGCTGCCATAAATTGCTCTTGTTCTGGGTTATAACATTCCTCCCATTGGCGGAGAAAGAGCCCTGCATTGCTATAAAAATAGGGCCCTCCCTCAAAAATGAGTTCTTTATCAAGTAAATTAGAGAAAATGACTGTAAAATAACCTTTCGCCCCCAGTTTCAGATCAATGTGACCCTTGGGCTGCCATTTCATTTGAATCCACTTTAACAAGTCTTTTTATGAGGGCCAAATACCTATAAACCTACAGATCAGTGCATGATTCTTCATGTAGCCACGATATTCGTCTAACTTCGAGGCTGGAATAATAAAGCGTGGTTTTTTAATGGCTCGCGGTGGGCATTGCCCTTTCAATCGATCTTGCCATTCTACTCCTAAAATAGGGTCGGTGCTTTGATGAGCGGTTGCAGAGTTTGATGGACGCATCGTTCGGTCGCTGCTCGTGATATTCCGGTAGGAGGGTGGTGGCCCTCCTCCCGATGTGGCTGCCATATCGTGATCAGAGCGCGTAGATTACCTTCTTTCAAAACCCTAAACAAATCGCTGCAAGGGTTTCATTGCTCGCATGGAGCCATCCGCAATTCACGGTAACTATTACAAGGGATATAAATATTTCAAACTGAAGGAATCAAGTGATGAATAAACCCGAGGGGTTCATATAAAACACATAGAATTAATATTATAAAACCTGTGAATTAAACCCTACAAATATCAACCCCAATACTAAAAAACTCAATGGATTAACATTAAACCCGTGCAATTAATATTATAAACCCAACCTATATAAACCCTTACTACGCAACGTTTGAGCATCCATAGTTGAGCATGATGGATTTCCATATGAAGACAATCTTTTATTACCTGTATAAAAGAAATAAAATAAGAACCCTATATTAAAATTTGTCTCTTTTTTTCCCTTCTTTTTGTAAATAGTTATTTTTTTCAAAAATTCTAAAAAAGTTTTCAACATAAATGTAAAAAAACAATAAAATAAAATATGTAAGTCAAAGGTCGGCCTTATGTATTTCATAAAAACATAGGGGACCTTATTGACATTCTGACTCCTGACTAAAGCGGAGTCTGACTCCATACTCGAACTATAGAAATTTGAATAACTGATATATAGTATTCACCGAGATTCTCCTGATCACACACTATTTTAACTTCATGCACAATACAAAATATCTTCTACCATTGATCATTAATTGCAGAAATAAAAACAATCGCATGTGCACATTAAAACCATAAACAATCACACATATGAACACAGTATTTTATGGGAAAGCTTAAAGCTAAAAACCCCCAAATATCTGTATATTATATGTCATAGAGATCATGTAACAATCATTGTACAAAGCTCCTCACAAGTTCTCGCACACCCTCCCAATTGCTACACACTAATCAAGCTCAGATCTAGCAAAACACATGCTCCAATCTCCGCCACCGTTAGCCGCCTCTACCGCACAATCCCCCGCCGGATGGGCTCTGAATGAACTCGAATTGGTCTAGCCTTTCTCATGCAATCCTCATTGGCATCTCCAACCATGTGTGGTGCAAACTCATGCAACACTATAGTCACAATTGATAGTCACACCGCTCTTTCACCTACCTCTTCACTAGTCTCCACTGAAACTATCCATGCACTGTAGTTAACTGATGTATTATTTATTTGATTAATGAGTTAATAATTAGTGAATTAATTAATAATTAATTCACACCACTCTCACTAGTGTATCAATCAGTTAGAATAGATACAACTAGCTCAACTATGTTTAACTCAGTTAAACTGAACACAACTCCATCAACTAGCTCAATAACTCCACCAAACTCTGTCACATGAGTTCTAACTGAAGTATCCATGCAATAGCTCCACTTAACCTTTAGGAATAGCGTAATTCCTTCTGTCAGCTCCTGTGCCACATCTATGCACTTAACTGAAGTGCTCCAAGAGAATAAGATAATGTTTATAGTCCAAATATTATTAAGAGCTAATAATATTCGACATATCTATTTTTAGACTCGCAATCTAAAAATAGATTCCGCCCAATATGTCTAAAAATAGAAGTCCATCTATTTTTCCAACTTGACCAACCATCCACAAACAGCATCCTGCAACTCATAGAATCATGATCGACATGTCTAAAAATAGACTTTGCGCCAAAAATAGCCTGCGGGCCCACTCAATGAAGGCGACTTCTTTCCACTAAGCTCATCATCTTGTTGCAATTTCAACACTCCCTCTCAACAAGATAAGGATTATCTGCCACCCCTATCCTGCCCCTGTGGTATTCAAATTTGCTCCTGGTGAGTGCCTTCGTCAAGATATCAGCATCCTGATCCGCCGTGGGAATGTATGAAAGTAACATGATCTTCCGCTGCACACAATCTCTAATATGATGATACTGGATGTCAATGTGTTTAGATCTATCATGAAATACTAGATTAACTGAGAGTTTGATACAACTCTGATTATCACAATAAATCACAGTAGGATCTAAGTGAGAACTGAACAACCCGACCAGGATCTTCCTCATCCATATAGCCTCACATGCAGCCAAACTTGCTGCCATATACTCAGCCTCTGCTGAACTAAGTGCCACGAATCTCTGCTTCCTACTGTACCAAGAAACTGTTGTCGACTTGATACTGAAAATCCCTCCAAATGTGCTCTTCCTGTCCATTGGGCTCCCTGCCCAATCTGCATCCATGAAGCCACACAGCTTCACCTCATCTGATTGTCTGTACCATAATCCATATCCCGATGTGCCTCTGAGATATCTCAATACATGCTTGCCTGCCTTCCAGTATAACTTGGTAGGCTTAACCATAACTTGTGAAAGCTAGTTAACAACATAGCATATGTCAGGTCGTGTATTGAATAGATACATAAGTGACCCCACCAACTGTCGATAAACAGTGGCATCCACTACCTCTGCCGATGTAGCATCCTCTTTCCTCCATCCACCAAGAAGAGGAGTGTCGATAGGCTTGTAGCCATGCATGCTGAACTTCTCCAGTATCTCCCGGGCATACTTTCCTTGAGACACAAACAATCCATCACTACGCTGCCAAATTTCCAATCCCAAGAAATAATGAAGGAGGCCCAAGTCCTTCATCTCAAACTCCTTTGCAAGATCAGCCTTGCATGAGTGTATCAATAGTTCATCAGTTGTCAAAATCAAATCATCTACATAAAGTACAATGATCATCAACTTACCCTCCACCACAATCTGGTATAGGTTCGGATCCGCCTCACTCTTGGAGAATCCAAGTCCGATGAAATAACTATCTATCCATGTGTACCAAGCACGAGGTGCTTGTTTCAACCCATACAACGCTCTCTTGAGCCTGCATGATGCAGGGGCATTAGACACTAGCCAACAATGTAGGAGGTTTTGTCCACATGTTGTGGCTAGGAGGGTTCGAATTGTAATAGCTAGGTGTCAATACCTCAGCTGACTGATTCATCTAGATTAGTTAAAGTTCATAGAAGTCGAATAGGTTTGGATTCGATCCACCTGTCTTGTTTCAGTTATTTGAATAATTGTAATTAGGCTTTTGAATTTCTAGAACGGTCCTCACAGAGGAAACGAAGAGTCACATTGTAATGTATATAAATTGTATTCCTCGGATGTATTTGGGGGGGAGAAAAAAAGAGACTTTGTAATACAAGAGTGTGGGTTAAGCAATTGCTTCAAGTTGAATGAAATTCAGTTCCTGTTAATGATCAAAATGTCTTAAATTGATAATTGTGAGGAATTTTGTTTAACTGTGAAGCGATTGGGCTCTGAGTATATATAATTGTTGAATTGAACCATCGTATAGTTCTACATCCCTCTATCTATTGTTTTCCCGTGAATTGTTCAAATGAACTCTATTGAAATTAATCCCACGCATATACGATGTCTGTGTAATTTGTGGTCGACTAACTCTGTCATGATAGTGAAAATCCGCGAAAGAAAATTACGTTTGTTTTGCGGTTAATTGGAGTCCGGAACCGAGATTAAACACTGAGTTAACTGAATACGGAGGATAGCGCAAACCCAAGTCGACTTTGGTTAGTTACTGTTCCAAAACCACGAGTGGAATTGTGGAAGAAGATTGCCCATATCGCACCACTTTTGCGGGTTAAGCGGTATTTCCTGGTTGGGGAGTGATTCCATAGGGCATCTGACACGTGGCGAGGTGGACCCACGGAAAACCGTCATTGTTGCACGCCATCGCACGTTAACGTTCGTACCAGGAGGCGGAGCAATATCACTAGACACTGTCGATCTGGAAGGAAGTCATCGGACGGTGGTCGTTTGATGGAGATGCACGAAGGTTAAACAAGGTACGACGTGAGCAATCGATTGGACAATCGATTATATATGTGGGCCCAAACCAAAGGTACATTACAAGTCAATTTTTTTAAAAAGGAATCAGTTAATTATATAAAGTCTCGAAAGTGGAAACATCGATTTCAAGGTATGGAGCATACAGATAATCGAATTTTTGCTATTGAATGTGTATAAATTTCAAAGGATTAAAAAATTTGGTTATAAGGGTGGCGGTGTAATATCAAGCCGAGAGATATATTTTAATTTTGCAAAGTTGTTGTTTATGTTTATTTGTCAAATTCTTCAAATTTGATAAATAAAATTATCAAAGAAAAGAAATAAGACCACATGGAGTCGAAATAAGTTAAATGTGGCAATGCTGACGGAACGATGACTACAGTAGACCAGCTCTCCTAGGGGCTGACTTCAGTTTTTCTGCAGTCAATTGTGGTATCAGAGCTGTTGTTTCCAAGTTGTTTTTGCAGAGAGCTGACATGGAAATCCGAGTTGGTAGAGGTGCTGGCAGAAGGAGACCTGTTGGCAACGCAGAGGTGTTGGGGATGTTGCAGAGGGTCGAGGCCAGAATGGATGCCATGGAGCGAAGATAGCCCAGAGATCCTGAAGACGTCACTGAACCTGAAATAGAAGAAGCGGAAGAAAATGTTGAGATTCCTCCTGACATGAGGCTCCTTAGAACTGTTCTAGGGTCTGCAGTTAAGCCCAGAATTGAAGTGTCGAGTTATGCAGGGGGACTGAATCCAGAAGAACTAGTAGATTGGATTAATGAATTGAATAAGTGCTTCGATTATGAAGAAATAAGCGAAGATGAGAAAGTCAAGTTTGCAGTAACAAAGCTGAAGGGACATTCTACACTTTGGTGGGATGGAGTGCAGGCAGAAAGGAGGAGAGTTGGCAAGCAACCTATCAAGAGTTGGACCAGAACGATGGCTAAATTAAAAGGTAATTTTTTTCCTAGTGATTATCAGCTGACATTGTATAAGAAAATGTAGAACCTGAGACAGAAGTTGCTGACAGTAAAGGAATACACAGAGGAATTCTACAGAGTAAGCATAAGAGCTGGGAAATTTCTAGACACACCAGAGAAGACTGCCAGATATGTGAATGGTCTCAAGTTGGCGATCCAAGATGAAATTAGTCTTCTATCTCCTAAGACAGTGGAAGAGGCCTATCAGATGGCCTTGAAAGTAGAGGAGAAACTCCTGAGGAAACAGTCTGCCAAGAAGAGAGGTACTTTCCGTGGAAAGAGAAGTCAGGGTGGTAGAGGAAAGCCTACTGCACCCAGGGATGGAGCTAACAGTAGCTCACCTCAGAATGCATCTGCAGAGGATGATGCAAGGGGCAGAAGGGGTTCTTACAGAGGAAAAGGAAGAGGAGGCAGAGACAAAGGCAGAGGTAGAGAGCTGAGGTGTTATAGATGTCAGCAAATGGGACATAAGCACTATGAGTGTCCAGAGAATGTGGGTGCTGGCCCAAGAAATACTGTTGTTGCCCAGGTTGGAGAAGAGGCAGAAATTGAAGAAGAAATTCTTCCAGGAAGGGGAGAGTCCTTGGTGGTAAATAAGGTCCTGTTGAAGCAAGCCAAAGAGGTCACTGAGCCTGCATAGAGGAAGAATTTGTTTAGGAGCATATGAAAAGTCCAAGGGAAATGCTGCCAGCTAGTCATTGATAGTGGCAACACAGAAAATCTGGTTTCCACTGAGGTGATAGAGAAGTTGAAGTTGAAGACAAGGGAGCATCCAACTCCCTACAGGGTGTCCTGGCTGCATAAAGGGCACCAGCTGGTTGTAAAGGAACAATGTGAGATAGAGCTGCAAATGGGCAAATACAAAGATAAGGTCCTGTGTGATGTAATGCCCATGGATGTGTGTCATATACTGCTGGGTAGACCTTGGCAGTTTGACAGAGCAGCAGTGCATGATGGCAAGAAGAACACGTACAAGTTCTTCAAGGATGGGGTACATTATACATTGATACCCATGGAAGAATGGGAGCCATCAAGCAGAGTAATTGATCAAAAGACCTTGTTGTTGAGCAGGAAGGAATATCTGCAGCAGATAGAAGAAGGAGAGGTAATTTTTGCTTTAGTTTGCAAACCAAAGGTAGTTCTTACTTCTACGAATATTTCTGATTTGCTAATAGAAATCCAAGAGATGTTAGACAATTATTGTGACATTATTGTGGATGATTTACCTGATGAGCTGCCACCTGTGAGAAAGATCAGCCATCAGATAGATTTTATCCCTAGTTCAAATATGCCAAAATAAGGCAGCCTATAGAATGACTCCCAAGGAAAATGAAGAAATCAGGAGACAAGTACAAGAATTGGTGGACAAGGGGTTGATCAGAGAAAGTTTGAGTCCATGTGCAGTACCAGCAGTATTGCATTAGGGGAATTTTGAGGTCTAAAATGGGCCTCCTAAGGAAATTATAAAATAATAGCGGAAAAAATCAAATAAGCTTTGATGACATCATCAAATTTTAGAGGGAAAAATGAAAAAACTACTTTTCAACTCATATTTTCAACTTATCTCCCAAAGTTTTTACTCAAATTTCAAGTGGGAGTACTCAATGGATGCGAAATTTAATTCCTCATCCAAGGAGTACCCATGTTGCATACTTTCGATGGGTCCTACTACACAAAAAATGAGAAATACATAAAAAAACGTGATTACAATCACGTTTTTTATGTATTTCTCATTTTTCTTGTAGTAGAGTTCATCGAAAGTATGCAACATGGGTACTCCTTGGATGAGGAATTAAATTTTGCATCCAACGAGTACTCCCACTCGACATTTGAGTAAAAATTTTGGGAGATAAGTTGAAAATACGAGTTGAAAAAGTAGTTTTATTATTTTATTATTTTTTAATATTTTTGCCCTTTTATTTAAAAAATGGTAAATCATCCCCCATGGTTGACATCATCATCTTGAATCCTATTGGTTGTCATAAAGTTTATTTTTTTTGTACATTTTTCTTAGGAGGCCCATTTTAGACCTCAAAATTCCCCTAATAGCCCAAAGAAAGATGGAGGCTGGAGGATGTGTACTGATTCCAGAGCAATCAATAAGATCACAATCAGGTACAGATTCCCTTTACCTAGAGTTGAGGATTTAATGGATTGTTTGAGTGGTGCTAAATATTTTTCAAAGATAGATTTAAAAAGTGGATATCATTAGATTAGAATAAGAGAGGGTGATGAGTGGAAAACTGCCTTTAAAACAAATGAAGGACTGTATGAATGGATGGTAATGCATTTTGGGTTGTCAAATGTGCCTAGCACTTTTATGAGACTTATGAATGAAGTATTGAAAGAATTCATTGGTAAATTTGTGATAGTGTATCTAGATGGTATATTAGTTTTCAGCAGAACTAAAGAAGAACATTTAAGGCATCTCAATCATGTCTTGAAAAAGCTGCATCAGGAGAAACTGCTGATAAATTTAAAGAAATGCTCATTCATGAAAGAAGATTTGGTGTATTTGGGTTTTGTTGTTTCTGCAGAAGGATTGAAGATGGACCCAGAAAAGGTTAAGGCAATTGTGGAGTGGCCTTCACCCAGGAATGTTTTTGAGGTAAGAAGTTTCCATGGACTTGCCAGTTTTTACAGGAAATTTATAAGAAACTTCAGTAAGATTAATGCACCCATAATTGAGAAAATAAAGAAGAGCAAACAGCCATTTAAATGGACTGCTGAATCAGAGAGAAACTTCAAACTTTTGAAGCAAAAGATAACTGAAAAGCCTGTGTTGATTCTGCCTGATTTTACTAAACCATTTCAAGTGAAGTGTGATGCTAGTGGAGAAGCCATTGGAGCTGTGTTGAGTCAGGATGATAGGCCTGTAGCCTATTTCAGTGAAAATTTGAATGACACCAGAAGAAAGTATTCCTCTTATGAGAAGAAATTCTATGCAATTGTTTAGGCATTGAAAAAGTGGAGACATTATTTGATGTTCAAGGAATTTGTATTATATTCTGATAATCATGCTTTGCAGTATATTGTATAGCAGCCCAAGTTGAATCATAAGCATGCCAAATGGGTTGAGTATCTCCAAGGTTTTAATTTTGTTTTGAAACACATAAGTGGCCAAGAAAATAAAGTAGCTGATGCTTTGAGTAGGAGGCACATGCTTGTTCAAGAAACTAATTTTGAAGTTGTAGGGTTTGATTTTCTCAAGGAATTGTATAAAACAGATCTAGATTTTAAGGAAGCATTTGAGGCTTGCAATAACCCTGTTTTAACAGATAGAAGCCAGTGGCTGGATTATTTCCTGCAGGAGGACTTACTATTCAGAAGAAACCAATTGTGTGTACCAAAATGTTCCATGAGAGAAAACTTGATCAAAGAGAAGCATAGTGGTGGACTTGCTGGGCACTTTGGTACTGAAAAAACTTATGAGCAGCTGAGTCACTTCTATTACTGGCCCAGGATGAGAACAGAAGTGGATAAGTTTGTGAAGAATTGCAAGATCTGTCAATATGCTAAAGGAAGGAGCTAGAATGCAGGATTGTACACTTCCTTGCCTATTCCAGACAGGCCTTGGGACATGGTGAGTATGGATTTTGTTCTAGGATTGCCCAAGACTCAGAGAGGTAATGATGCAGTCTTTGTTGTAGTGGACAGATTCTCCAAAATGGCACATTTTATTCCATGCTATAAAACTAGTGATGCCACCCATGTTGCTAACTTGTTTTTCAAAGAAGTTGTTAGATTGCATGGATTGCCCAAGAGTATTGTTTCAGAAAAAGACACCAGATTTGTGGGTCATTTTTGGAGGACAGTGTGGAAGAAACTTGGTACCAAAATGAGTTTCAGCTCAACTTATCATCTTCAGACTGATGGACAAACTAAGGTACTGAATAGTAGTCTGGGAAATTCGTTGAGAAGTCTTGCAGGAGAGCATCCCAAGCAGTGGGACCATATTTTTCCTCGGGCAGAATATGCATATAATGACTCACCAAACAGAAGCACAGGGAAGAGTCCATTCCATATTGTTTATGGAATGCACCCCAGAGGAATATCAGAGTCAAGAAATCTGGGAAAGGCAGAACTAAGGAGTGCAGATGGTGAGGAATTTTCTTCAGAGATCCAGGCCATACATGAACAAGTAAAACAGCAACTACAAGGCAACAGCATCAAATACAAAGGCAGAGCAGACTTGAGCAGGAAGGAGGTTCATTTTGAAGTAGGAGATTTGGTTTTGGCACACTTTAGGAAGGAGAGATTCCCAAGGAAGCAGTACAACAAGTTGAAGTTCAAAAAGATTGGGCCATGCAAGATACTTAGAAAGTTTTCTGCAAATGCTTATGAGATTGAATTGTCACTTGATGTTGGAATATCTCCCATTTTTAATGTTCCAGATTTGTACAAGCATGAAGATGATGGTGCAGAAGAAAGATCAGCAGACAAGGAACGAATTGAGTGGAAAGAACAACTACCTCCAGCACAACCATTGAAAATAGAGAAGATATTGGACAAGAGAGTGTTCAGGAAGACCAGAGGACAAGAGTACTTCCAGTACTTAATCAAATGGAAGGACAAGCCAAAGGAGGATGCCACTTGGATGATCGAAAGAATGTTGTAGAAGATTGGCAGATCAGTGGACGAGCTCATGGACAGGAGCCCATGAAGAAAATTGTCCTCGGGAGTCTGATGTAGGGGAATTAGACACTAGCCAGCAATGTAGGAGGTTTTGTCCACATGTTGTGGCTAGGAGGGTTCGAATTGTAACAGCTAGGTGTTAATACCTCAGCTGACTGTTTCATCTAGATTAGTTAAAGTTCATAGAAGTCGAATAGGTTTGGATTCGATCCACCTGTCTTGTTTCAGTTATTTGAATAATTGTAATTAGGCTTTTGAATTTCTAGAACGGCCCTCACAGAGGAACCGAAGAGTCACATTGTAATGTATATAAATTGTATTCCTCGGATGTATTGGGGGGGGAGAAAAAAAGAGACTCTGTAATACAAGAGTGTGGGTTAAGAAATTTCTTCAAGTTGAATGAAATTCAGTTCTTGTTAATGATCAAATTGTCTTAAATTGATAATTGTGAGGAATTTTGTTTAACTGTGAAGCGATTGGGCTCTGAGTATATATAATTGTTGAATTGAACTGTCATATAGTTCTGCATCCCTCTATCTATTGTTTTCCCGTGAATTGTTCAAACAAACTCTGTTGAAATTAATCCCACGCACAGACGATGCCTGTGTAATTTGTGGTCGACTAACTCTATCATGATAGTGAAAATCCGCGGAAGAAAATTACGTTTGTTTTGCGGTTAATTGGAGTCCGGAACCGAGATTAAACCCTGAGTTAACTGAATACAGAGGATAGCGCAAACCCAAGTCGACTTTGATTAGTTACTGTTCCAAAACCACGAGTGGAATTGTGGAAGTGGATTGCCCATATCGCACCGCTTTTGCGGGTTAAGTGGTATTTCCTGGTTGGGGAGCAATTCCATAGGGCATTCGACACGTGGCGAGGTGGACCCACGGAAAACCGTCGTTGCTGCGCGCCATCGCACGTTAATGTTTGTACTAGGAGGCGGAGCGATATCGCCAGACACCGTCGATCTGGAAGGAAGTCATCGAACGGTGGTCATTTGACGGAGATGCACAAAGGTTAAACAAGGTACGATGCGAGCATTTGATTGGACAATCGATTATATATGTGGGTCCGAACCAAAGGTACATTACAAGTCAATTTTTTAAAAAAGGCATCGGTTAATTATATAAAGTTTCGAAAGTGGAAACATCGATTTCAAGGTATGGAGCATACAGATAATCGAATTTTCACGATTGAATGTGTATAAATTTCAAAGGGTTAAAAACTTTGGTTATAAGGGTGGTGGTGTAATATCAAGCCGAGAGATATATTTTAATTTTTCAAAGTTGTTGTTTATGTTTATTTGTCAAATTCTTCAAATTTGATAAATAAAATTATCAAAGAAAAGAAATAAGACCACGTGGAGTCGAAATAAGTTAACTGTGGGAATGCTGACAGAATGACGACTACAGTAGACCAGCTCTCCTAGGGGTTGACTTCAGTTTTGTTGCAGTCACTGCACACATGTGACTCGCTGTTGAAGATCTCGAAACCTTCGGGTTGCTCTATGTACACCTCCTCCTCAATCACTCCGTTGAGGAACGCAGTCTTCACATCCATATGATGAATTTTCCACCCCATTTGCACTGAGAGAGCAAGAATCGTTCGTATGGAAGAATATCTTGCGACAGGTGCAAAGGTTTCCTCATAATTGATCCCCTCAATCTATGAGAAGCCTCGAGCAGCAAATCTTGCCTTGTACTTCTCCACACTCCCGTCAGCTGCCTGCTTCACTTTGTAGATCCATCTCGAATCCACCACTGATTTCCCTTCCGGCCTTGGGAAAATCTCCCATGCACTGTTTCTGACAATCGAATCATACTCTTCCACCATGGCATCTACCCATGCGGAATCCTCCACAGCTTCCTCAAAAGAGGATGGCTCTGTCACGATACACTTGCTCATAAGAGCCATGCATCTAGTATACCGATCAGGTGACTGTCTCTGTTTGCACTATGATGTAGGTGCTCCTATAACCTTCTCTGCATCTTGAGCCGGTCGCTCAGCTTTTGTAGTGCGCTTCCGCCCTCTGATGGTTAGCACTGCATGAGTGGTCTCTTCCACTCCATGAACCTCCTCTTGTGGCTGATCCACATCCAGAGATTCATCCTTAGGAACTAATAGCTCCTCATCTGCATGCAAGTGTGGCTCCCTCTCAAGCGAACACTTCATGGCTTTCTCCTCATGAAATTTGATATCCCGTCACACAACAGTCTTGTGACTGTCTGGAAAATACACACGATAGTTGTGGGGTGTATCAGTGTATCCCACAAATATCCCAAACTCTGCGGTCGGCTCTAGCTTCTTCCTGGCATCCTTAGTCACATGAATGTAAATAGGTGAACCAAAAATCCTCAAATGGGAAATATCAGGCTTCTTACTAGAAAACGCCTCCTCGGGTGTACTCATGCCAAGTATCTTATGAGGACAACGGTTCTGCACATATAATGAGGTATTGCATGCCTCAGCCCACAAGTGTATGGGACGGCCCTGATCATGAAACATCACCCGTGCAGCACCCACGATCGTTCTGTTCTTCTGCTCAGCAACCCCATTCTGCTGTGGGTTATGAGGTGCTATGAGCTCTCTTCGAATTCCTTCTACGCTGCAAAAGTCCTTGAATTCGCCAGAGATGAATTCACCACCATTGTCGCTCCTAAAATCCTTCACCTGCTTCCCCGATTCTTTCTCAACCAGTGCCTTGAACTCACAGAACTTTGAGTATGTCTTGCTCTTCTTCTGCATGAAGAAGATCCAACACTTCCGAGAAAAATCATCAACAAATATCACATAGTACTTGTGCTTTTCTGTCGAAGCTACTGAGAAAGTTCCACACACGTTTGTGTGAATTATCTCAAGGATCATCGTGGCGTGACTATCCTTCTTGTGAAAGGTGGCTTTCAAAAATTTTCCCAAGGTACATACCTTGCACTGATCTGACTGCGCAAGAGTACCCTTAGGAAGCCTAGTAGAAATCTGCTGTAGTATTTTCAAAGCTCCATGGTGAAGGTGGCTCAATCTCCGGTGCCACAACTCGCCATCATCCCGGCTCACCACTCCTTCTGCCTTGCCTTCCATTGCTGCGCAGCCATCTACCTGCAATTGATAAAGGTTATTAACTCGAACCCCTATCCTCCAGGTTTCACTAGTTGCCTTACTATGCAAGAAAGCCTTTCCCTCGCTAAAGACAACATCATATCCCTTGTCTTCTAACATCGCCACAGAGATAAGATTCTTCTTCAATCCTGGAACATGCATCACTTCCTTCAATACGAAGGGTTTACCAAATTCCCTCTCAAAGTAAATGGTATCGATACCAGTCGCATTGTATCTACCATCATCGCCAATCTCGATGTGCACTCCAAGATCTTTCTCATCCAGATCAGTAAACAAATCTCGATCTCCTGTCATTTGAAAAGACGCACCACTGTCAAGAAACCACACTGAACCCATCACACTTGAGACCAAGCATGCGATCAGAAAAAAATCCAGCTCAAACTGTGAGGCTAAGGCCTCTCCAGATGCAGATCCAGCAGCCTTCTTATTTTTCTTCTTCTGTGGACAATTAGTGGTGTAATGTCCGTGTTGGTGACAGTGAAAGCACTTCACCTTGGACATGTCCTGCTTCTTGCCTTTTGCACCAGATTGAGAAGCATTCTAATTTCTCTTACCCTTCCTTGCTTTAGCAGCCAAAGCTCAATTTTCTTCATCTGAGTTCTTTGATGAAGATTCGTCCCTGGTACTTCGCCTTATCTCCTCTTGCACAAGATCCGACCAAAGTCACTCCCATCCTGGCAATTTCTCCCAACCATTGATAGAGTCATGATAGGAATGCCAACTCTTCGAAAGCCCAAGGAGAGCCAATCTCACCAAGTCCTCGTCATCTACAGTCACCCCCACACTTCCCATCTCATCCCTGCATTGGATGAACTTCGTGAGGTACTTGGGCATACTGTCGCCTTTCTCCATTTTTATGTTCCTGAGTTTATCCTTGAGCGCCAATCTCTCCGGTCGTCATGGGGAATGTCTCACATCAATGCTTTCCACATCAAGAATGGAGAAGCCTTACCATGAAGGCTGGACACTATGTGATCCTTTACACCTTCCAACAGAATTCTTCGACACTTTGCTGTCTTCTTTTGCCATGCGTCAAGTGCGACAACATCGCTAGAAGCAGGTTTTGGAATTTCTGCATCTATGAACTCCTTCAACCGATTGTCATCCAACACTGCCTCCATCCTATCCTTCTATGAAATATAATCCGAGCTGCCCTCAAGGGCATACTCCAATCGCAATATGTTGAAAGACATCTCAACTTTGACACCAAGAAACACTGCTGCAAATTCGAATTACACCAGCTCAAAACTCAATCGCTTCAATGATCAATATCGCTCTGATACCATGTAGAAATTTGAATAACTGATATACTATTCACCGAGATTCTCCTGATCACACACTATTTTAACTTCATGCACAATACATAATCTCTTCTACCATTGATCATTAATTGCGGAAATAAAAACAATCGCATGCGCACATTAAAACCATAAACAATCACACATATGAACATGGTATTTTATGGGAAAGCTTAAAGCTAAACACCCCCAATTATATGTATATTATATGTCATAGAGATCATGTAACAATCATTGTACAAATCTCCTCACAAGCTCTCAGTACAATCTCCAATTTCTACACACTAATCAAGCTCAGATCTAGCAAAACACATGCTCCAATCTCTACCACCTGTTAGCCTGCCTCTACTGCGCAATCCCTACTGAAGATGGGCTCTGAATGAACTCGAATCCACCTGGTATGAAATCCTCATTGGCATCTCCATCAATGTGTGGTGAAAACTCATGCACCATTATAGTCACAACTGATAGTCACACTGCTCTTTCACCTACCTCTTCACTGGTCTCCACTGAAACTGTCCATGCACTGCAGTTAACTGATGTATTCTTTAGTTGATTAATGAGTTAATAATTAGTGAATTAATTAATAATTAATTCACACCACTCTCACTAGTGTATCAATCAGTTATACTAGATACAACTAGCTCAAATATGTTTAACTCAGTTAAACTGAACACAACTCCATCAACTAGCTCAATAACTCCACCAAAATCTGTCACATGAGTTCTAACTGAAGTATCCATGCAATAGCTCCACTTAACCCTCAGGAATAGCATAATTATTTTTGTCAGCTCCTGTGCCACATCTGGGCACTTAACTGAAGTGCTCCAAGAGAAAAAGATAATGTTTATAGTCCAAATATTATTAAGAGCTAATAATATTCGACATATCTATTTTTAGACTGGCAATCTAAAAATAGATTCCGTGCCCAATATGTCTAAAAATAGAAGTTCGTATATTTTTCCAACTTGACCAACCATCCACAAATAGCATCCTGCAACTCATAGAATCATGATTGACATGTCTAAAAATAGACATAGTCTAAAAATAGACTTTGCACCAAAAATAGCCTGCGGGCCCACTCAATGAAGGCGACTTCTTTCCACTAAGCTCATCATCTTGTTGCAATCTCAACACAAACAAAATGAAAGAATGGTCTTCACACCTAACCTCCCGACTATTGACGTCCATCTAACCCCACCTACCTTGTGCGTCGGGGTTGTGGTCACCACTGGAAAATAATTGTTTTTAACACCATCCCGACTTCTAACTGACTTCCGCTACGACTAGGAATAAACTATTTTATTTATTGGTTTGAGTTCCCACCATAATTTTCTTTTACCTCTCTTTATTTTTTTATAAATTAACTCGCAAATGGCATTCAATTATGTTTGAATAAAACATTCCCCGAATTCTGACCATATAACCTCACTTTCATTATATTAATATTTTAAAACCAAGGGATCAATAAACCCAATGTATTCATATTAAACACATACAATTCATATTATAAACACTCTGAATAATATTAAACCCTACCAATTTTATTATAGACCCTCTAAATAATATTAAACCCTACAAACATAATCCCTTATATTAATAAAGCTAAGGAAGTGATAATATAAACTCGAAGAAATAATAAACCTAATGGACCAATACCAAAAAATCAGACAAATTACAAACCTAATGGATTTTTTTAAACACAAGTGATTAATATTATAAACCTAACTTATATAAACCCTAACTATATAAAAGAAATAAAATAAGGTCTGTATATACAAATTTAAATCTATTTTCCCCTTCTTTTTGTAAATAGTTATTTTTTTTTTAGAAATTCTAAAATAAAATTGTAATACAAAATGTAAAAAAAAGAAAGAATAAATAAATATGTAAGTCGGAGGTCCCACGTCAAGCCTATGTATTTCATAAAAACATTACACTAGTTACCGACCTTATGCCTTCCAACTATATTGGGGTCGGGCTCCGTACTCGAAGAAAATGAAAGAATGTTCTTCACAACCATTCTCCTAATTATGGACACACGTCTTACCTCGACTACATTGCTCGTTGGGGTCGCAATCACCGCTGGCAGAAACTTGAATTTAACACCATGCCGACTTCTGACTACTTGATTGGCTTCGGTTGCGAGTAGGAATAACTTATTGTTTTTATTGGTTTGTGTGCAAACCATACTTTTATTTTAGCTTTCTTTACCTTTTAATAAATTAACTTCCAAAAGGAAATTTGTTATGTTTGAATAAAACATTCCCTGAACTTCGACCATGCAACCTCACCTCAATTTTCACACGAACGTGGTTGAAACATCTCGTCACTTTAATGAATAATTAACACATTTCATGTGAATTGATTGTTGCACATCCCGAGGATTTAAACAAAATTTAGCAACTTTCCTGCTTTATGCTTTATATTTTTCAATTTGTTATCGAGACCCTATTTAAACTAATTCTTTGAAACTTATCTCTCATTGCAAACAAACAAGTTCAAATTCATTGCAAGGCTTCCAATCTCTGGTAAACATGCACTGTCATAGAGAATTCCACTAGTAAATTTGATATTTCTTATGTAAAGTTGAATTATTTTTTATTTGATAGATCTAAGACTTTTGTGATCCATAATGTAGATAGAAATGCTTTTGGATTAATCACATTGTTAGGATTAGGTCTAGAAATGCTTTCGGATTAATCACATTGTTAGGATTAGGCCTAGAAATTCTTTCGGATTAATCACATTGTTAGGATTATGCCTAGAAATTCTTTCGGATTAATCACATTGTTAGGATTAGGCCTAAAAATGCTTTCGGATTAATCACATTCTTAGGATTAGGCCTAGAAGTGCTTTCGGATTTATCACATTGGCAGGATTAGGCCTAGAAGTGCTTTCTGATTAATCACATTGTTAGGATTAGGCCTAGAAGTGCTTTCAGATTAATCACATTGGTAGGATTGGGCCTAGAAGTGCTTTCGGATTAATCACATTGTTAGGATTGGGCCTAGAAGTGCTTTTGGATTAATCACATTGTTAGGATTGGGCCTAGAAGTGCTTTCGGATTAATCACATTGTTAGGATTGGGCCTAGAATTGCTTTCAGATTAATCACATTGTTAGGATTGGGCCTAGAAGTGCTTTCGGATTAATCACATTGTTAGGATTGGGCCTAGAAGTGCTTTCGAATTAATCACATTGTTAGGATTGGGCCTAGAAGTGCTTTCGAATTAATCACATTGTTAGGATTGGGCCTAGAAGTGCTTTCGGATTAATCACATTGTTAGGATTGGGCCTAGAAGTGCTTTTGGATTAATCACATTGTTAGGATTGGGCCTAGAAGTGCTTTCGGATTAATCACATTGTTAGGATTGGGCCTAGAATTGCTTTAGCATTAATCACATTGTTAGGATTGGGCCTAGAAGTGCTTTCAGATTAATCACATTGTTACGATTGCGCCTAGAAGTGCTTTCGGATTAATCACATTGTTAGGATTGGGCCTAGAAGTGCTTTCGGATTAATCACATTGTTAGGATTGGGCCTAGAAGTGCTTTCAGATTAATCAAATTTTTAGGATTGGGCCTAGAAGTGCTTTCGGATTAATCACATTGTTAGGATTGGGCCTAGAAGTGCTTTCGGATTAATCACATTGTTAGGATTGGGCCTAGAATTGCTTTAGCATTAATCACATTGTTAGGATTGGGCCTAGAAGTGCTTTAGGATTAATCACATTGTTAGGATTGGGCCTAGAAGTGCTTTCGGATTAATCACATTGTTAGGATTGGGCCTAGAAGTGCTTTCGGATTAATCACATTGTTAGGATTGGGCCTAGAAGTGCTTTCGCATTAATCACATTGTTAGGATTGGGCCTAGAAGTGCTTTCGCATTAATCACATTGTTAGGATTGGGCCTAGAAGTGCTTTCGCATTAATCACATTGTTAGGATTGGGCCTAGAAGTGCTTTCAGATTATTCACATTGTTAGGATTGGGCCTAGAAGTGCTTTCAGATTATTCACATTGTTAGGATTGGGCCTAGAAGTGCTTTCGGATTATTCACATTGTTAGGATTGGGCCTAGAAGTGCTTTCGGATTATTCACATTGTTAGGATTGGGCCTAGAAGTGCTTTCGGATTAATTACATTGTTAAGATTGGGCCTAGAAGTGCTTTCGCATTAATCACATTGTTAGGATTGGGCCTAGAAGTGCTTTCTCATTAATCACATTGTTAGGATTGGGCCTAGAAGTGCTTTCGGATTAATCACATTGTTAGGATTGGGCCTAGAAGTGCTTTCGGATTATTCACATTGTTAGGATTGGGCCTAGAAGTGCTTTCGGATTATTCACATTGTTAGGATTGGGCCTAGAAGTGCTTTCGGATTATTCACATTGTTAGGATTGGGCCTAGAAGTGCTTTCGGATTATTCACATTGTTAGGATTGGGCCTAGAAGTGCTTTCGGATTAATCACATTGTTAGGATTGGGCCTAGAAGTGCTTTTGGATTAATCACATTGTTAGGATTGGGCCTAGAAGTGCTTTTGGATTAATCACATTGTTAGGATTGGGCCTAGAAGTGCTTTCGGATTAATCACATTGTTAGGATTGGGCCTAGAAGTGCTTTCGGATTAATCACATTGTTAGGATTGGGCCTAGAAGTGCTTTCGCATTAATCACATTGTTAGGATTGGGCCTAGAAGTGCTTTCGCATTAATCACATTGTTAGGATTGGGCCTAGAAGTGCTTTCGCATTAATCATATTGTTAGGATTAGGCCTATAAGTGCTTTCGCATTAATCACATTGTTAGGATTGGGCCTAGAAGTGCTTTCGGATTAATCACATTGTTAGGATCAGGCCTAGAAGTGCTTTCGCATTAATCACATTGTTAGGATCGGGCCTCGAAGTGCTTTCGCATTAATCACATTGTTAGGATCGGGCCTCGAAGTGCTTTCGCATTAATCACATTGTTAGGATCGGGCCTAGAAGTTCTTTCGCATTAATCACATTGTTAGGATTAGGCCTAGAAGTGCTTTCAGATTAATCACATTGTTAGGATTAGGCCTAGAAGTGCTTTCGGATTAATCACATTGTTAGGATTAGGCCTAGAAATGCTTTCGGATTAATCACATTGTCAGGATTAGGCCTAGAAATGCTTTCAGATTAATCACATTGTTATTTTTTATTCTTTTTTTAGGGCATATCATGGGTAAAGAAGGTGAATCTAGTTCGTCAAAGAAGTTTATTCGAAATATTAGTGAATGCCTAAAGGGAATTGATAATCTAGAACCAGAAGATTGCAATGTCAACCCAACTCTCATTTCTTACACCACCTTCAAAACCCAAATGGCATGTATGATGAAGTGGGAAGAAATTTATAATTTCCTTGAGAATAAAATATGGTTAAATTTGGAAACTTCAACTTGGGAGAAAAACACCCAGTTTGAAAAACTTATGGTACGAAACTGCACAGAGTTACTGCTAGAGCAAAATTTTTTCCTTATTATGACATTATTGCATGGCATATGCGACATCTAGATTTTCCTACCTATAGTATAGTATGCTCCAAAAAATTTTTATAGCCTCTTGGAATTCGAAAATACTTTAGCAATTTACAAGTTTAGCCTCCCCACCCCTCCCACCCCTCCCCCCTCGAATTTTTCCTAAACAATCAATTTCTAGAGAGAAAGACCTTAAGCATTGAAAATTGCAATGGATGGCTTTAATACACCACCTACTTAATGATTCAAAATGTTTCAATTCGGATGATATTCTTTCTCAGAATTTAATAGATGCCCTTAATTTTTTCAATTTGTCTCCTCTAAGATATGATTAGTTGTTTTGCATGTCAGCCTATATTATATATATTATAATTGCTCTTGTACCATTTCCTTTGATGAAATGGAATTACCCAGTTGATCATCAAGTTCCTATTCAGAATTATGCGC
Source organism: Pinus albicaulis (assembly GCA_034641835.2). NCBI lineage: Eukaryota > Viridiplantae > Streptophyta > Pinopsida > Pinales > Pinaceae > Pinus > Pinus albicaulis. Next base: position 1,262,780,501 of record CM076570.1, read on the forward strand.
CTATTTTGTGGGAAAGTAACTTCAAATTCCATTTTTATGACATTTGTAATTATGCGATGATCACCTTCCATGAGATTATATTTGGAGAAAACCATCTTAGGATTAGTGAAGGCCTTAAAGAGGCATTAGAAAAAATAAGAGATTGGTTTGTGGAAGAATTATTCACATATATCAAAGTATATGGAAGTGAAGTTGGCCGTCATCTTATTCTTAGATGTATTCTAGAGAGGATTGCTTTAAGAGAGGTATCCAATCAAGCTGTCTTGAAAGGTTAAGCTTGGAAATGAGCAAACTTCAGAAGAAAAGCGGGATGAACTTCCTAATTAACTTTGGAAAAAATTTCCTCAAGGATTGAGGACATGCATTTGAGGCTGAAGAACTCAACCATGTTTGGTTTTATTCATTTCCCCTTCATGGCTATGATCCTCGAGTAGTCATCAATGACCATTATAAGGATTTCAATTACATCAAAACCTTCACAGACTAGAAGAATTTTTTTGATGAAATTTTTATTAATATTGATAATTTTCAGCGAGCTTGTGAAAGAGGATAGTTGTTTAGTAGGGAGGATAGAACTAAACTGCAAGAGTTTAGAAAAAAATATTTATGAGGGCTTCCTTAAAGAGAAGAGTCTTCATACTAATACTGCAACTGAAGACATCAAATCCCTTGAGATTTTGAAATACAATTTCAATTACATTATTTCAAGCCATGTTTCTTGTTCTCCAAAAAAAAAATAGAATCCCAAGTTGAAAATGTTCCTAATGTTTTTCTTACAACTCGAGAGACAAGCATAACAAAATCAAGCACTATTAAAGAAAAATAACCATATAGTGAGATAGACCAATAGGGTCAAAGGAACATAGAAGTCAAAGGTAAAAAACAACAAAGACTTGAGAAAGAGCAGGTAACAGAAAAAAAAGAGCTCCTCTGGCGACAATATCATTATTATTGATGCACCAGATGACACCATCCAAACACATACAAAGTCAAAGAAAATTGAGGAGGAAGTGAAATATATGCAGATTGATAGAAATAAAGATGAGAAAATTCCTAACACCTCTATGTCAACATTGACCGATTTCTCTGGCAGAGAAAAAGAGTTACTTGAGTAACAAGAGAAAAGTATGAAGATTTATATTCCATAGACTTGTCATAACACATCCATGACTCCAATTTTTATGAAATTCCCTCTTGGTTATTTTTTATTTAAATCTGTCACTAGCATTGAAACTATTTCTGAAAGTGTTCCATCCTTGACTGAGTATTAATTTAATTCTCAAGCTAAGACAGTTGTCAGATGAACCAAGAAAAGAAAGTTTGAAACTTTCAAAACCATTTCAGAATTTAGCTGGCAAGCAACAAGAAATGTTAATGAAAACATTAAATAATCCTCTCAGGCTCTAGGATAAAATCTACACGGCCTACGAGAACATTCTACAAAAGATAAAATGTTTAGAAAGTGAAATAGAAAAAAGTAAAGCATTCAGTGAAAAATGTTGGAAAAATAATTCCACAATGCTCGTAGGTGGGTTCGCCATCGAAATAAAAAACTTACAGAACGAATTTGAAAATGAATTGAATGAATTGAAACTGGAACACTTCGCAGAGATCCAAAAAATTCAAAAGGTACAGGAACAACAAAATAGAATATTGAAGGAAGAATGTGACAACAAAATTCAAATCATAACCAGAAAAATGAAGGTAGAAATTGAAACTCTTAAGTCTCAATCAATTCAAATTCATGAAGCAGAAAATAGTCTGAAGATTTTGACTAGGTGCAAGTAATACAAGGCAACCAAACATTGAGGAAAGACCAGACTAAGTTTGATAAACAAATGGATAAAATTTGTAGATTTTATCAGGATAATTTGAATCTTGAAGAGATCTAATTGAATATTTATTTCAAGAAGACAAGTACATTAAATAAAAATTTACATCAATTCTTGAATGGGAAACACATCTCTAGACCGACAACATTTCGAAAGTATTTAAAATGGATAAAAGACTAATTTATGCTTCTTTGACTCAATGACACTTTGAGGCCAAAGAAATCAAAGAATGCATCAAAAGGGCCACTGAACATTGTCTATCAGTATGGGATATGGGGAATTTTTATGAGGAATTTGATTTATCAGGATCCAAACCATTAAAATAATCAAACTTAGGTCAATGTAACATCATCTCAAAGACAATGCCACAACTAACTAAAAAGTCATAGACAACATTAAAACCTAGAATCTAGAAAACTTTCAGATATTTTTCTAGTTTCCCTTTGAGAAAATCAAATTGATTTCTAAATTTAGAATCAAATATTAAAAAAAAAATAAGAGTTTTTCAAAATTTGATATCTATGTGCCAAGTAAATATAACTCATTTTCATCCTATCCACTTCTTGAAAATTTCTCAGTTGTACACAGATTGGGCTAACCACATCCAGACAAATGTAACACATTTTCTCAACATGGAGAAAGAAGACTCCAATGACGAGGAGGAAGCTTGAACGACCTGCAAGATTTCCTCGGAGAAAATCCTTTAAACAAGGATTAAAATTTCAGAGCACAAATTGTTCTTTTTGTAGAGAAATTTTACATCTATATTTTTTTTTAGACAATTGAACAAAATTTCCTTATTTTCATTATTATTTATATGACCTAATACATTGGAGTAAGGGCCCATATCTTGAAAAAAGCAAAGACCTTTATTTTCCAAACTATTTTTTGAAGTCAAATATTTTTGAAGACGAAAATTGAGAGTTGAATGCGTGTTGTGATACCACATTAATTTCCTATGATGATTTTAATTTCTTGATCGATGTATCTGCTGCTCAATTATTAACATTACTCGTGTTTATCTTTGGTTGAATATTAGCATATAATGCCCAAAACTTCTTGGGATATGATACACCTTATTTTCTTTCTCAAATTAAATAGTTATTTTTCCTGGAATTTCATATCTGTTTGATAGTGAAGACTGATATTGAAACTATAGCGCACTAAGCTGCTATCCTTTTCAACATAGGTTATTTTTAATTTTTTAATTTATGGGTTTACATGCAAATGCATTTTTGAACAACACTTCTATTTCCCAAGCAATTTTTCAAGTCAGAATTATTTGAAAAACAACTCTAAGTTGAATATGTATTTAGCTATGGCATTGATTCCCTTTCATCGCTTTGATTTTTCAATGGATCTATTTGGTACTGAATTCTTAAATTTATTCATGTTTATATTTGGATGAATATTACCACATTCTCTTAAACACTCCTAAGGATATGTCACACTTTTTTTTCTCTATGAAAGAAAATTGCTTTATGTTCTGTGGTTACATATGTGTTTGGAAGTGAAGCATGATATTGAAACTATAATGCACTAAATTGTTGTTGTTTTCCAGATGCCTTCTTTTCAAGTTATCTATTTTTGGAATTACATGAAAACATATTTTTTCAACAAGGCTTGAATTTCCCAATCAATTTTTTTAAGTGAAATATTTTTGCAGAACAAAACTTGGAGTTGAATTCATGTATCTACTACTTAATTCTTAACTTTATTCATGTTTATCTTAGGATGAATATTAGGATATTCTCTTAAACACTTCTCAATATATATTAGAATTTTTTACCCCTCACAAAGAAAATTGTTATTTTTTCTGTGATTGCATATCTAATTCATAGTGAAGCCCCATATTCAAACTACAGTGCAAAAAATCGCTCTCGTTTTGAACATAAGTTATTTTCAACTAATTTATTTCTGGCATTACATGAAAACATATTTTTGGAACAATCTTTGTATTTCAAAATGAAATTTTCAAGAGAAATATTTTTGTAATACAAAACACTGAGTTCAATGCAGACTAAGTTGCCACATTGATTTTTGTCATCACTTTTATTTCTTAATGGATGTATTTTGTACTGAATTGTTAACTTTATTAATGTTTGTGTTTGTCTGAATAAAATAATAGTGTTTTCAACACTTTTTAGTATATCTTGTAGTTATTTTTTTCTATCAAATAAAATTGTTGTATATTCTCTAATTGCATATGTATTTCATAGTGAAGCCTGATATTCAAACTACAATCCACTTAATTGTTTATGTTTTCAACATAAGTTATTTTCAAGTAACTTATTTCTAACTTCAAATGCAAATATATTTATGGAACAAAATTTGTATTTCCCAAACAATTCTTGAAGTGAAATCCTTTTTTTGAACAAAAAATTGAGTTGAATGTGTTTTGAGCTATCACATAAATTTGTTGTCATCAATTTATTTTCTTAGTGGATGTATTTTGTGCTCAATTGTTAACTTTATTCATGTCTAAGTCTGCTTGTATAAAAACGTATTCTATTCAACACTTCTTAGGATATCTTGAACTCTATTTTCTCTATCAACGCAAATTGTTATTGGTTCTGTGATTACATATATATTTAATTGTGAACCCTGGTATTCAAACGACAATGCAATTAATTGTTATCCTTTTGAACAAAATTTCTTTGCAAGCGATTTATTTCTCGCACTGCATGAAAATATATTTTCGATAAAAATATTATAATTAAGGAAATAAAATTATGCTACAATGGTATTGAATTTAATGGTTCCTCCTCTTTCTTCCTAAGTGTGACATGCATGTTTTTAATTTAAAAAAAAATTGAAAAAAAAGGTGGTAAAATCCATAAACCATCAAACGATTTCACCCTTGGTATAGTTGTACATGTCAAACCCTACCTCTGTTTATCTCATATATCTACACTAGCTCGTTGCAAATTCATCCTCTACAATTTGTGTATACTGAAGGCCCACACCATTTTTAATGGCATCTGTTTAGGGTTCCCTCTAAGAACAAGTGTTATGGGAAAAATGTTTGGAAAATTTATATCAATTAGAAAACTTATGTACTTCTCAAAAATAATTGTAACAAACATTGGAAGTTTAGGTGGCTTCAAACCAGACATATAGAAGATATACTCAACATATCCAAGTGCACCATTAACTAGCCCAACTTCAACCCACAAATTACATGTCAACATGACACACTCTTCATGACATAACAACATTTCATGCTCCAACACATCATCATCATTGTCAACTATTTCTATTTTTCTGGTGTGCTCTCCAGCACTCCTCACAATTGGACAATCTAATGGTTTACCATCTTCCAATTATGCAGGTTGAAAAAATTATTCGCTGCAAACAAGTGAACTGAAGAATCAAATAAACTCTTTTCTTATGGACGTAGGAAACTGTCAACATGTGACATGAGAAGATCCAAACCATGCAAAACAAGATCTACATTTATGATATTAGTTAAAATATTGCAAAATGATGCTTTTCTAGGCTCATCTCATTTTTCTTGAATATTTTATCCAAAGTCACAACAATATTGTATATTTCCCACAACACTTTCCTTGTTGTTATGCCTACATACAAAGGTTTATCCTTGAGAAGAGGTAGTTTCCCAAGGTCAACCACAAGAATCATCGGCCTGCAACTAAAAGTAGAAACCTTGTTTTCAGGAAATGCTTCTCGCAAACATGAATCTATATGTATAAATAACCTTGGACCTATAAAAATCATTTCATCAATCATAACATAACGAATGTGCCTTATTTATTCTTGAAACGTTGCTAGGTCTTTCCCATTCAACGATTTCATATCTTTTATAGGAATTTTCAAAGCTGAGTGTAGTGTTTTTTGATGTATATTAAAAGTAACAATGCAAATATGGGTGAGAAACAACAATGGAATTCTACCATCTATTACTAAAGAAGAAATATCATGAGAAGTACAGTGTATAATATTAGACTTTCTAGTTCCAGTTGTTCCTTAAATAATAATTTTCAAAGCGTCATTACTTCCATCATAAACATAGTGGCATACAAAAATTTCAAAAGCCGCTTGTTGTTTCTCACATAAAGAGAAAGGTGCCACTATTGTCTCCCTAATTGAGTTTCCATTAACAACACCATGGACTGGGAATCTTTTATAAAATGAATAGTTTGTTCCAAAATTTCATCTGGCACCATTTTTTCCTGCCAATTGTGATGAATATTGTAATCCCTTCTGCCAAGATTTTCAATATCGGAAATGGTAACATTGTTTGGAGGAATAATCCGAGAAAGAACTTGCTACTCTTCAGAATCTCGATTAAAATTATCTTCATGAACAAGGGACTTGACATCCTCTTAATTATTTTCATTTAGAAAAGGACCTTGATCAACATGTTATGCATGATATCTTAGACTCCTTCAATTCTCAATGATGGTTTCACTTGAAAGCATAATATATGAAGCAATGTCACAAAATTTATTGTACAAAAGAAACTCATTCCATAAAAATGTTTCAAACTCTTTTCAATCCTCATTCGGAATGGCATAAAACCATGGCCACACACGAAAAATAACATGCACATTTTGTGGTCTCCATTGCTCCTTCCTACGCTTAGCATCATAACTCCATGATCTTGTTGTTTCTGTAAAATAAAAATGTTGTATAAAATGGGGGAAGTTTTGATAAAGCTAAAAAAAATTGTTCTCACGTGAAATTTCATTAGATTGCACTGATAGTGTTTGGAATACTTTCTTTCCAACATTCAAGGAAACAAATTTGTGACTGCACACAACAAGAGGAAACATTAGTAACATATGGAATGTTTCTTGTGCTCCAATGTCATGCTCAAAAAGTGTTTATGGAAGAAACATTCTATATGCAGATGACACAGGAGTGTCAAATCTATCTACACTTTCAATCCTTGTCAACATTTCATGATAGCTTTTAGATATTCTTTCTTCCTTCGAAGCATATTTTTCAATATATTCCAATACTTCATTTCAAGAAATAACTGCTTGATAATCAACATTTGCTTGCCACATTGTCAGAAGATCAACATTGTGAACATTTATATAATCATCGTTCCTTGTTGCTTCATATTTATTTCTCCCTTTTTCATCTATGTACATTGCAGAATCAACACACACCTCCCATGGAGCATCGTAACAACATGAAAGGATAGACCCATTTTTTCATTAACAAGAATCAACACTGCATTTTGTGTGTCTTTACACTATGTTCAACAAATGCTCATAATCTTCATTAGGATTGCATGAATATTTTTTTAGGTTTTCAAAAGGAACGAGTCATCATTAACACTTCGAGGAACCGTGACATTTCAACGGTGTATGTCACGTGGATTATAGGTTGTTACATATTTTTCAAAGTAGCATTTCACTTCCTGAACATTCAAAGGATTCAACCAGTCTACTGTTTCCATATTCGGAGCTCCTAACAAACATAAGAAACTATGGATGTGTGTTAAACCCCTGTGTTGACACTCATACCTGCCAAAAAAAACTTGTAGTTAGCATATAAAAACAAATTAAAAGAACTAACACATCATTCGAAACCAATAAAAAATACGACAAAATAAATAAGCACGAAACTATACCAGAAGTCTTTAGATCTAATATATTTCTCAAGAACCAAGTCACGAAATATATTAAATCTTTGGTACATGTACATAGAAACTAAATGCAGGTATTTAGCAACATTCTCAATTTTGTTGGCATGTTCATTTTCTGGATGGCAGCATGTGTTTGAAGGCATACGGCAATGCAAGTAAGGTCACTTAGTGTCAGTCACACATAATGTAAAAAAAAAGGTTAGGAAACCCAATTGCATGATCATGTCAGTGAATGCAGAATGGAACTTTTTTCCCAATATGCCCTTGTACCCCTGAGACAACAACCAAAACGCATAATTTATTAGCCAATTTATTGTCACGCAAATCCCCGACTTGTTGATGTGACTCTTGAATAGTTGCAGGTGCAGTATCATACATATTATTTTTCAAGAAGAAAGAATTTGCTCCTTGCTTGTGATGGCACATAATCATATTCAAGAGAAAATATCAAAATTGAGGATGGCTTCCAAATATTTGATCATAGTACCTAGGTAAATGCAAACCATTTTCATGCATTTCAACATTGAAAATACGTGGATGCAACCAATCAACATCACCAGTGGGAAAGAAAGTTTCAAATTCCATGTCTAGCAACGCTTCAATGTTATAATCATTGATGGGTGATGTGACAATATCTATCCATTCCACTGCTTCATTGGTTCTAGAATCTATGTTTCCAATGAATCTTCTTATCCATTCCACTTACCTGCACTCATTAGGCATGCAAGAAAGAAACAATGATGAATGATAGTTCAAACCACTGCCACCCCAACGTTTCAATGTCCTCATCTCCTCTCTATGTTTCACCCAGATCAATATCTACATATTGTAGTCTGCTAGACACACTTCAGTGGGTCGTTCTGGGAGAGAAATAGCTGAATCCATATTGATTTCAATATCCCTGTAATATTTTTCTATATGAATTTTGTAAACTAAAGTATCTAGAACACACAGTCGCTTGAAATAACATTCATAATATTTTGAATCAACACCACGTCTTCTAAAAACTAGAAAATTGAGTTGTTCTACACATCATGGAATATTCTTTACAATCAAATATATATCTTGTGGAAAACTAATCATATTCCCACTATATCTATACTGGCCACCACGAGCATTTTTCACTTGCAATATTGGATTCACTTGTACTATTAGCATTTCTTAAACCTATTTCAAAACTCTTAGAACCTTAGGTTGCTAGGCTAGGATCCATGTTATTAAGCGAGAGAAACATTTAGCACCTCTGTCATTCTTACATATTTTACATATGGGCCCTTCATGCCTTCTCACAACTTGTATACCAAGATAAGATTCATTACAGACTTGAAACATTTCCACAACAGACAATTTATCAATATTGCACCAGAAGTTTTTATCCACATCAATCATCTCTCTGCTAAAATGATGGCGACCACATGAAACAACTTGTTGGATTAGAGCAATGGATTGAACATTTCTTTCCATAAATTCATAGGAATCCATTCTTCTATATTTGTTGCATTTGGGTTCGCTCTTCTTACATAAATTATAAATAATAATGGAAAAATGAAACATATAAAAAATTCTAAGTTAAGTTTTTGAATTATGCAGTAGGTTTAATAGACAAAACACATACATTTTCTTGTCGATTGCATCATCAGAGCTAAATTTGACCAACCGATAAATTTTCCTTGGTTATGAATTTATTTCTCCACCACTATTCACTCAAATATTTCTCTACAAGAAAAAACATGAAATAAAATATGCATACAACAATTTCCAAATACATATTGAAATGCACAAATCCCAAAATAATAAATCCACTTGCACCACTTGTCCTCTGTGACAAGAGAGACTCTACATAGATTCTCTACCAATAACAATATTGTCTACACACTTGCTTCTAGAAATCCTTGTTCCGACATTCACAACTGGATGTCACAAATTTTCAACCATCCTAGCAAGCATACTACTATTAGCGAAAACATTAGATGCCTAAGGTTCAACTTGAGGAACAGACAAAGGCTATGCTCCTTCTGCCTGTGTTTCTACACCAATATTCCTTCAAACATAATTCTACACAAAGCAACGAAACAAGGAAAACATAGAACAATTAATATATTCCATTCACATGTAAAAATTCTATCAAAAAAAATAAAAAATACATCAAGCACCTATTATCTTCCAAGATACTAAGCGTGAATATATTCTGGAGGACTGAAAATATTCACTATATAGTTACTGGAAGGAATGCCCAACCCCACATTGCCACAAAAATGACCAAAATTCCCTACCATGTGACAAAGCATATTTATATCGCAAAATAAACCAAATGTTGCAAATATTTCATTGGCATCATTGTGCCCATGTTCTAATACTCCCATTCTTGCATTGTTTGTAGAGGACCCTTGGTTCTCGCTTGAACAAACACTTTCCCAAAAAACACTATAATTAGAAAAATTTGGTTCAGTAAAAACATTTTCGCATATTCAACATTCGGGAAAAGGAACATTTCAAGTACATCTTCTTCCCATTATACTACTCATATTCCTATACTTAGCTCTTTTATGATTTATGTTGATGATTTATTGAAGCTCTTTTATTTTCCTGATATGTAGCTCTTCTACACACATTTACTGATCCTTATTCTACGGATACCATTGTTGATGATATTCATTCACTCTCTCACATGAACCAGGAAACCCAACTATTTTCGAAGTACACTTTTTTGTTCCTTCACTTAACATTTCTACAACATATATTTAATTCTTTCATCATTTCACTTTTCAATCTTGCATCTGAAGTTACATCTTCAAAAATATGAAGTGTCTATGCTCACTGACTTTATACATGAAGTAAATTTCAATACTAAATAATTTTAAATACTAACAATAAGCCTTCCATATTACAAAGACATACATATATATAAACAATATCTTAAATATTTCAATAGAAAAATAACCACCATTTGCGTAGTCTCATATAAGCAATAGAAAAATACTTTATACAATCCACAGATACATAACAAAAATTCACATTGAAGTGCATTGTTCGATCTGAAAGATAGCAGATCAACACAAGTAATATCCATCAAAAAAATGAAAATTCGACATGGCTATATTTTCATTGAATCGTCCAAATGTGACGTGCCCAAGCCCACTAACCCATAGCAAGCGGGGTATCCATTGTGTTAGTATAGCTCCCCAGGTACAGTTAAGGGAACTGGACCTACATTTTTTTACTTCTCGTTTTGTACAAATTACCTTAGACTTAGAGTTGCCTTCGCCATGACACTTGTCTTGCCCAAATTAACTTGGTGATGTGAAATATTGCCTCGACAGGACGTTCGGATTAGCACACCTTACATCTGAGGAAAATTAAATTTCTCAACCTTGTTTTCCATTTTCCATGTGGCACTCTGCCATAGGCCCATGCATCAGTCAGGTGTGTGGAGTGGTTGGGTCTAATCTAACTTTCATGTCGTGCTCTCGCTTCTCTTGATCTGCCCCCCAATCTCTTACCTTAAAACAGTCGGTCTTACAATCATGCTTGATAAAGCTACTCACCCAAGCCCGAATTCCTACCTCTGACCTTGGTTTAGCACCTGAACTCCCACGACCTTTCCTTTCATCCTTCGGCCTAGTCAGGGTCGTCTCTCTTCTCCTGTGGTGGTATTCCGCAGCTGTCCCAACTTCCAGCCTTCGATCTAAGCTTGATCGCATAACTTGGAAAGAGGTTCATTTCTGACCAACCACCGTGTTGTGTAATCTTAGAAACAATTATGGTGTTTCCACGCATAGGGTCCATTTCTAACCAACTACCATGTTGTGTTATCTTAACGACTAGTCATGGGTCGCCACATGTAGGGTTTACCTCTCTAGAGTAGGATAAGGTTTAGGAAATCCATGCTACAAGGTTAGAGCACTCCTTTTTATGCCGCATTGAAGTGCCTCTTTTCTTCCACCATGAATCAAACAAGGGATCCATTCCTTGTCATCTGTATTGCATTAGAGGGAGGCCTTTATGGTCACTGTGGAAATATGTATAAGCTCTACATTGATCATCTTGAGTTGGTTTCCTTAACCACAGCTCTACCTTAGAGGTTTTGCTAACCCCTAGATCTATTTTGGTGCTTGGTACAAAAAAATTTGTGTATTTAAGACATTCTGTGGCGCTACCCCTCCTAAGCTTAGGTGCTATATTCCTTAATGTGTTTCGGCCCCTACTTCTTTCCCTAAAATTGGACTGGGAGTTATAGGCATGGTGGAATAGACACTCTACTGGCCATTATTCCCCACGAGTTTCACATGAACTCTTGAAGGAGTTCCACCTCTCTCGCCACACGTTGTTTGTGCTAGGACCCTTATCGAGCCTACAAGCATCTCCATGTTGTTAGGCAGAACCTTCCATTGGCCAACCACTAATACGAGGATGCTAGCAATGGATACCTAGGTTTCTCAAGATGCAAGGTTGGCTAAGCCTTTCTGTAAGGGCCTCAAGCTACCCTCACACTTAGAAGAAGAAATAACATTTTCAATGCCCACGTTGCATTCATTGTATAGTAATATAGGTTATCCAAAGATACATCAAGAGTGGACAATAACACTCAAACCCTTCCCATGCAAGAATTCTAATTCTAGCCTTTTACATTAATAAAAGGGTCTCTGATCCTTCTGTTTTCTTTTAAGATTTGATCTAGACTCTTGGGGCCTTCACTATGGCCCGTAACGTGACCTTCTAATTCTGTGTATTTAATTATTTATTTTTTTCAGTAAAGTTAAGCATGTCATTTAGTATGGTGTTTATCTTAGAGTTTCTTCTTACTGTTTATTATCATGTGATCCATTATACTTTTAGTTCATTTTATGAACAACAATAGCAAGTCATTGACACATCACTATGCTTCCATATTAGAAGATCGTTCTTACTTGCTTACTCGTCACTTTGATGAAAGTTTAACACCTTTCATTCGGATTTATTGTTGCTCATCCCAAGGGTTTAATTTTTTTTAGCAAGTTTCCTTCTTTCCGCTTTCTATTTTACAATTTGTTCTTCACACCATCTTTACACTGATTGTTTGAAATTTCAATTTTCAATCTTGCATCTCTTGTTACATCTTCAACAAGTTCTATTCTTTATGCTCACTAACTTTATACTTCAAGTAAATTCCAATATTAAATAAATTTAAATACAAGTAATCATCCTTCAATATTACAAATACAAAAATAACTGTCATTTGCATAATTTGACATAAGCAATAGCAAAAGACACTATACAATCGATAAATACATAGCAAAAATTCATATTTAATTTCATTATTTGATCTGAAAAATAGTAGATCAATGCAAATAATATCCAACAAAAATATGAAAATTTCACATGGCTATGTTTTCATTAAACAATCCAAATTCGTATAACAGTGATATCCAAAATATATCTGCAAAGATTAAACAAACTTGACATCTGCAACAATGTCTACCAAAAAAATTCTTGAAGCCTCAAAGGCTAAATCACATTATCCACAGGAAGTAGTGGTATATCATCAATAGAATATGTATTTGGAAAAAGTGAGAAAACATTTCCATTTTCAATAACATCATTGAAACCTTCAACCGAATGCACACAGAACTGAGATCTCTCTAAGAGAGAGACAACATCGCTAATTGTCATTGTGCATATTTTAGTCTCCAAATCATATAGCTTTAGTTGTACATCCATACCACCCAACATAAGTACTTTTCCTTCAACTACATGAAAAGGTACGTATCCTGGGAAGTTACTATTTATATCCATTGAGATAGTATGAAAAATATGCATCTAAACCCCTAGTAATCTTCAAAATGTTCTAATGTTCATCCAGTTGAAGGTTGGCCAAATTCAAAATTTTCTATCTCTTCAAACAACCAAACAAACATTGAACCGTTGTTTTCAATAAAAGCTAGTTGGTTCCCATACAATCCTAATGACATGCATCATATGTCAGTGACATGAACAATTTAAAAACCCCATTCATTTCTTATAACATCCAACCAATAGATATTGTAACCATACGACGGGTAATCATCATTATCTTTGTCTAAATATAACCAAAAAAAGATCCTTTGTGAAAAATAGCCTCCTTTTGAGGGCATCACACCACTAAAAGGAGATTTCTTACTTCTCCAAACCATGTCTACACTCGTGCAAATGAAAAAAATGTGATTCCATGTTTTTGCACACATATTTTATCATAACCTAATCATATTTATATGGATTAAATTTCTCCAACAAAGAGAAGAATCCCCAGTCTCCAACAGTAAGAATTTCAATATTACTAAAGGTGCTTGTGTAATGTTACTAATTGGAAAGTTAACAGTAAATACCAAATTATGAACTATCAAAAACAATTAAAAATACACCATGCAAACACAATTCAACACACCAAGGAAATAAGGCAACAACGTTGAGTGATTTTATTAATTTTCAAGCTGGAATTGAGTAGAATGGAGTGAAATGATAGAACCTGGGTTTGCTTCTGCAAGCATACAATTCCCATGTGAGAAAATAAGTGAGATCTCCAGATAAAATAACCCAGTCTACCCAAATGCACTGCGTAGAAATTTATGCTATTGTAATTTTTACTTGAGGCAAATTGTAATATCACCTCTCAAAACTACTCCAAAAACTCTAAAAATTTAGGGGAATGCTCCTCACAACCCAATTAAAAAAAACAACAAAAATATCATAGACCCAAGTGGTATAATGGATTCCCCAAATATTTGTGCTCTGGTCTGGAAATATTGTTATTGATGGTTGGCTTGAATCCTCTATTTTGGCCCTCAAAAGTACTCAAAAAATTATGCTAAATTAAATGGAGCCTCTCCCCATAAACCTAAAAAAAACAAGAAATAATTTGGGCTAATTCCAGCTGACCCAAAAATACCCAAATTTAGACGAAATTCCCAACAAATGGGTTTTGCATCTCACTAAGAATATATGCTACGAAATAACTCCAATTTTCTCCATCAAATAACTGAGAAATATCTGAGAAAATAGCTCTAAAATGGTGGAGAGGAATTTCAACTAATTCTTGGCACTAAACTACTTGAAAAATGCTCAACAGAATGGCCCAGAAAAATGCCAACATAGGCCCTAATGAAGAAGAATTCAACCCACATAATTGAAAAACTCTAAGTCTCTAAAACTACGCAAGGAATTTTTTCCTCCTCCAAGCAAAATTTTTCCAAATTCTTGAGAAAAATTGTCTTAAAAATTTCATCCTCCAAGAAATTTTATTTCCGCTACTGCGTCCTCCTAAAAAAAATGCATACCACCTGTTGCAGACATGAAATGGATCACAAAATTTAGGAAAAGAAGTATCCAATGAACATTAGATTTCTCTCCTAGGGTGACACTCTATGTTCACCGAAAGAGAGTTTGGATATTGCTCTTGGAAATCCCTTTGCTGAATAGAACTAGTTGACTTGGCTCAACAACTCAAGCAAACCCTCCAAATCATAAATGAAATGACAAAATAGAATGATCAAAATGAGGCTTTAGTCTTCCTCTTATGGTTTCTTTCCCTTCCTCATACCATGGTTCGATTTCTCTCATGCCATGCTATGATATCATGGTTTGATTCTAATTAGGGGAATTTGAGGTATAAAATGGGACTCCTAAGGAAATTATAAAATAATAGTATAAATAATAAAACAAGATTACATTGCATCATCAAAGTCTAGAGGAAAAAAAGAAAAAACTAATTTTTCAACTCGTATTTTCAACTTATCTTCCTATGGGTTTACTCAAATTTCGAGTGGCAACACTCGTTGGATGCATAATTTTATTCCTCATCCAAGGAGTACCTATGTTGCATACTTTTGATGGACCATACCACACGAAAAATGAGAAATACATGAAAACATTTATTGCAATCACATTTTTTCAAGTATTTCTCATTTTTTCGTGTAGCAGGGTCCATCGAAAGTATGCAACATGGGTACTCCTTGGATGAGGAATTAAATTTTTCATCCGACGAGTACTCCCGCTCGAAATTTGAGTTAAACCTTAGAGAGATAAATTTAAAATACGAGTAAAAAAAAGTGGTTTTTTTTATTTATTTATTATTTTTTAACCTTTTTACCTTTTTACTCCAAAAATGGTGAATCATCCCCCACGGCTGGCATCATCATCTTGAATCCTATTGGTTCTTATAAATTTTATTTTGGTTGTACACTTTTCTTAGGAGGCCCATTTTAGATCTCAAAATTTCTCTAATGTCCTTTGGTTCAATTTCCATTTGGTAACCTCCACAACTTATATTCACTTTAATTTTCTTCTTTTCATAAGTACCAACCATTGCCTTTTCTCCAAAAAATTATTTAACACCACCAAAACTTATTTCTCCTAAGTTTTATTTATCTAATATTATATTAATCACAAAAATTACCAAAATTAAGAATTTCCTTGACAAATTTTTTAATCGGGGACATGAAACTTTGTAAAAGGATTTACTATGAAATCATTCTTAGAATGCAAAGAGCTTCTAGGTGCAGTGAACACAATAATCGATCCAATTGTCGATTGAATTTTCTATCCAGAGTGCAGAAAATGGAAAACCAACATATATACTTATCCTTTGTCATTAAGATAAGATCCAACAAAGCAGCTATCCTCGATACCAACTAGCAAAGAAATAAATTCAAATTATCTATTGGCATATTTATTACAAGAAGCAAGAAAAATCGAGTTTTTAAGCAGAATGCTCCATTTTTACAAACCGTCCAAAATTTTATCAACACCGATAAAAGAATCAATGAAATATAAGCTGAAGAATATCGAATGTCAGAAACTTCCAAATACTTGGATCCATGAGAAAATAAATAACTTTCCTAAAAAAAACCAAATATTGTATGTTACATTGGAAAGGATAAAATACTTAAAAATTACTTATCTTATTAAACATGTAAATTATCTTAAAAATATCCTACACAAATAGTTATTAAAAACAAATTCAAAAAATAATAATATTCTAAGAAAATTTCAAAAAAATTTGCATTATTGAAAAAAAAAATCATTTTTCTTTTAAAACATCATTTCAACTAATAATCCTTCGAAAATAAGTTTACCAAAAAAAAAAATTTAAAGTTATTACGATTATGCCGACTACGTTGTGCATCGGGGTTGGGATCATGCCTCCAAATAAATTCTATGCAAAACCATCTCGACTTTTGACTACGCAATTGACTTTAGGTCTCACTACAAATACAATATTATTTTTATCAATTTATGTGGCAATGATCACTTTCTCTTATGAATAAAATATTGTTTTATCAATTTCCGTGCCAAAAATCACTTTTTCATACAAATAAATAATGTTTTTATCAATTTCAGTGTCAACAATCACTTTCGCTTACGAATACAATATTGTTTTTTTTTATCAATTTTTGTGCCAAAAATCGCTTTCTGTTACTTTCCTTTTTCTCGACCTTCCCACTCCCGACATCCGCCCTATGCGGACTACATTGTTCGTCAGGGTTGGGTTCACCCCTACAACTATGTATGCAATACCATCTTGCCTTCCGACTACTCGACTGGATTTAGTTCCAACTATGATTAAAATATTGTGTTTATCTATATCCATGCTATAAATCACTTTCTTGTACTTTCCTTTTGTTTTCTTTATAAAAGTCGCAACTTGCAATCTCCTATAGCATGTGCTGTATTGGTGAACGAGTGTAGAGACTTTCTGCAACTATGATTTTGAGTTGTGTGATTGAACATGAGGTAAGAGCATTCTTGGTAAAACCAATGATTCACCTCATTTAAGATTATAGTGTACGTCAAGTTACAATCATAAAATTAGACTTTTTCAATTATGAGTTGATTCGTATGATTGAATGTACGTACTTTCCTAATTTAAGATGGTAGTGTGTAAAGAAGAAGTTATTATTCTACACCAAAATATTTAAAATACAGTGGTCTTAATTTAATTGATCATAACATGAATGTACAATGGAAAATAGAGATCCGTCAATCATGTGCACACAATTTAAACTACGTGCCAATTAGCCCTGCTCCTCTGTAGTTATAGAATTTGTTTAATTGCTTTGTATACTCATAACACTAATTTAATATAATCTGGTACATATGTGTTTTTTTTAACAACACTATTCTAGTTGTGACTTAGAAGTCGGTTTTCCTAGTGTTCCTCCCATGACTCTTTTTGGCTATCGACTCCGAGTAATTTTCTCCAGTCTGGCACGTTAACAGGGGCCGATTTATGATGATGTCGGAGTCCCGCGTCTGACGAGGAATCTGTGATCGTCGGAATCATCCGCAGACTCCCGTGGAATCCGATGTTGTGTATCACAAATCGACCCTCATGCTTACAATTCATATCTTGGCGATCATCGACTTTTTCAAGATCGACATCCTCGGTGTCGATAGACCATAGTTCTTCTTCCCACATGAGCTCCTTCATACAGCCTGACCACGTCGGAGATGACGAGCCCAAGTATCTATCCATGTGATTTTATTCGAACCAGTAACAGGGTTTCTTGATCAGGTGAGCAGGCAGTAGTTCGATCCCTACCAATGCCAACCAAAACCCAAAGTATTCTCTAATCCATTTCTTGATTTTCGATTCTTCAAAATATCATTTCCCGAACCAGGAAATGGGCGTGCTTCGAATCCCCTCCCAGCTTACGGCCCATGCCCGTCTCTTCAGGCCACCACACTTGAAACCCGCAAGCAACCTGCCATTTATTCTGCTCCCTCACTCTCGCATTTCATTTCATCAAGAGTGTATTTCATTTCATTTTGCACGCATTTGGATTCGTTGACCATCTTGGAGGGGCACTACATACTTTTTGCTTGCCACGCGTCATTTTTTTTCATTTATTACCAAGTTGAAGTGGTTTATATTTTATTTTCCCTTTAAAATGCATGTCTCCATTTCGTTGGCAGATTCTAATTTTAATTTTAATAACAAATCGATGGAAAAGGTATCCAATAAAATGGTTAGGATGTAGGTGTAAATTAAATAATTTCATCTAAATTACAATGTCAATTAATGTTATTAGTTTAATATTCTAAACTCTTGGACGAGAGTTAAAACAATTCTAGGTCAAGAGTTTTAAAATTCTTGTCCTAAAGTTTACTCGAGAGTTTATGTGTCATAACCGCTGTATGAGCAAAACTAAATTCTCGCTCGAAAGTAGTTTAACCGTCAAGCTCAATCTAACTTTCGCTCGACACTTTAAAAAATATCCGGAATGAGAGTTTTAAAAACTCTCTATCGAGAAATTGAGTTGATATTTTCTCCAATGACAACTTAAAAATTTCATCCAAATTTTGGGGATTCTACTAAAGTGTTTCCCAACTGTAGGATTTCATCCTTTAATATTTTAATTGAACCTTCCCTACATCCCTTCTCATTAGACCACACCTCCATTCGGATATATTGTTTAGAAAGAATTTCAATTTTCACTTTGTCATTCATAATTTCTCATTAACATGCAATCTCATAAATAATAGCAGTACATAAGTCCATATTCGTTTAAAAAATCCCAATTCTTTGTATTTCTTTTTACAGGACATTAGATGCGAAACAAAGCTAAATATTCAAAACAATTCATAACAAATTTTATATTAAAACATATAAATTTGTGTTATCTTACTCGGTAGCAGATATGCACTCACTACAAGCATAAGATTGGAATTATCGACTATAGAATTCACACCTTTACCAATTCCGAGACCAGTTTTACCCTATCAATATAATGAGTCGAGACAACCCCACATTATTTATCCATCTTACTGCAAGCAAAAAATAGTTAAAAAAAAAGTAGAATCAAATGCTTCATATAGATATCGAAGGACTAGAAACATCTTATCGCTCATATCGTTTGATGTCTACACGCAACATCCTGGTCTTTTTCCATATACCACGCTATGAAATCTAATACAAACATGCACATCGTTCCTCAAAAAATATGTCCCTCCACTTGAATTATAAATCCAAATAATCCTAGCAGAAGAGTACTCAACCAGTCAAGCAATACAAAACCAAAATTAGTTAAGCAACACTATAAAGTGTTGTTGTCCTTTATCTTTAAAACATTGTTCTTCTCTTCACTATTTAAATGTTTCAATTTCTTACGTGGCATTTTCTCTTCACACACCATGATTTCCATGATGCGCACTCTTGAGTTTCAGACGATGCTTCAATTCTTCACCTCCATGTTTCCATGACTCTTTTCACCCCCTCTCTTTACAACTGTGGATCAAGCTATTAGATGAAGAATATTCATTCAAAAATCGATCGAGACCCTTGATAAATAAAAAAAATGAAATTCGTGTGATAGTCATCCGCCAGAGCTTGAAATATATATGCCTATCGGCGAATAAATATTTTAAATTTTAAAATATTATTTTTTAATATTTAAAATATTAATTTTTATTTTTTAATTAGATAAACATAATAAAATTTTTATTTTTATTTATTAAAAAATATGTTACAGACTAGTTCATGGATTGTTGTGGATTTGAGACGACGCTCCTCATGGTCCTCCACTGGATTATTGTTGGTGTCCAGTCTGCTTCAGTCGTTATCTATCTGTTTCCTTGGGGCATTGGTAGTGATATTTCTATGGTTTTATTTTGTCATATATTTTCAATTTACATGGTTCTAGCTTGTTGTTGTTTGTCTTGTGCCTACACCCCGAGCTGCTCATCCATAAAGTCGATTCGTGGTAGAAGGTAGTTGAACACGTCTCCGTATAATATTTATTTGTGATTGTCCTTGCACAATTTTCTATTTATGGTTCCGAGAAGCACTCTACAACAGAGTATGAGATAGATATCCAGCCTAAATGTTTAACATTTAACATTTAACAAATTTGATATAATGTTAATGTCGACTCTAAAAATCAATATAATTATTATGTGTATAAACAAAATATAAATCTAGCACTAGATTTATGGAAAGTGAAGTGGAATTTTGTTTGTGAGAAAAGGTGAAATAATCAAAGTAAAATAGTTAATTTAAGTTTGGTGGACTCTTGATTTTGAATATAATATTTTAAAATATAATATAATATTTTTTATTTTTTTAATAAAATTACTAATTTTTTGTTGGGTTGAGAGGTGCTCTCCATCCTAGGATGGTAGAGATGTGTAACTTAATGTAATGTAATATAATGTAAACATTTTAACTTAGTGAAAATAAAATAAAATAAAATAAATAAAAATAACCCTATACAAATTAATAAAAATAAAAATAGAAATAGAAATGACCAATGGTATTAAGAACCCATGACATTGACCCACGATATTCATGTAGAATATAACCTATTTAAGGGGGGAACTAAACTAGCCTAGATCCATCTTAGTTTGATGTTATATTTACATACATAATTAGTTGTAGAAAATGATGGCATTGAATCCATGTATCTTGTAAAGATAAAAAATTTTAATGGATATGTTCGCACTTGGAATTTGTATGGATTTGTTCGGTGGCCCTATGTCTTTTTGTATGTTTTTTTTTTAGACCTTCCTAGAGGCAATTGGGTGATTCGGGAAAGTTTTTTTTAAGAAGTGTAAGGTTAAACAAGATTGCACAAAGTAAAAAACAATAGTTGCTTCTTCATTCTAATGGATTCTTTCATAATCACTTTAATATAATATATGTAATATATTCTCTTAATTTATGTGTAATAATGTGTTATAGAAATAGAGCCTTGATAGATAGTAGGATGGTAAGTTTAAAAATGAATAAGATTGACTATGAAAGTGAGTTGGGGTGAGGGGAGGAGGTGGGAGAAATATTAGGTAAAATGTAATTATTACATTTTATCTAATATTTATGCCTACCTTAATCTAGTTTTTACTAGCTTTCCATAGATATTGGGTAAAATATAATACTATAATATTATATTTTACCCAATATTTCTACTAAACTAGTCCACTTTTTATTGTATTTTTCTTTATATTTTAAGTCTTAATCTTTGAGATTAGGAAAAGCCATATAAATATTTTTATAGAAAAATAAAAGAAATTAGAAGATGAAGAGACATTGGGAGATGAATCCCAATAATCTCCCTCTCCTTGTATATATCCATCATTTCTCTTATTGAAAAACAAATTCATTCGTGGAGTTACTCTTGGCCTTCCATGGCATCAGAGCCAATCCCCAAAATTAGTTTTTTTCTCTACTCTTATAACTCATATTCCCTTCCATAATTGTTGTCCTCTATCCCTATGCCATATTCTATGTCTTCTGTCTCTTTTTCATTTGATCTTGTTGAAGCATTGAAGGGAGCAACGTATGGTGTGATAGTCATGACGGTATGCTGGCGTGCATAATATTTCGTTAGCTACATCGTTTTGAAACCATGTATTGAATTTTGGTATGTATGTTGGTATTTCCTTCATTGCGTTGGCATCATTCATAAACCCTCTCTTGAAATATGTGCATGAAGTTTTGATGGTTCAAGGGTGTTAAAACACACTATGTATGGTGTGTTGGTTAAAATGATGATCCTCTACAATGAATTGTGTTGGTATGTTTGTTGTATTCTCTTTGATATATTGAAGCCATGATATATGCATGGAATAGGTCATTTCTCTCAAACCTAGTATGCATTGATGGTATGTATACACATGTGTTATGGTATGTGTTGATGCATTACAACTATGGTATGCATTGATGGTACCACTTTTTATAGTTGTGATCCATTTTGACATTTGATGTCCCCTCATCCTGTGCGTTGAACTCCATTTTTGAAGGTCGTGACTCCCATTTTGTTGTGTGTTATGTGGTTCTCCATGTCAGTTTTTACCATGCATCTATCTGTTGTTATTAGTTTTAGGTATGAAAATTCAAATACATGTTGACTAGTCCATTTTCTGAAGACCGTGCATGAATGTTGGGTTTAAGGAATGATATATGATGTGTTAAAAGTACGGTATGATATTTATGGAAAGTGCATTTACGATATGAAAAGTATGGTATGAAATTTATCAGACATTATTTGGAGCATCGATTATATATTGAGTCCTTTATGAAATTGCATGGTGTATGAAGGTATATTTGAGAGCCTACATCTTTAATTGATTTCTTTTTAAGATATATTCAGTAAGCTTTATTAAAAATAGATCAAGTTTTTGTTGCAACCATTGTAATTATTTTGGGCATAGATAAATTTAGATGATGCATTCACTTATCTCCATAGTTGGAATGGTTCTCTTAGAAAAACAAAACTATCATGAGTGGTCCAGGAAGATAAAACACACTTTATTTTTTAATGAGTTATGGAAATGAATTTTTGAAGGACAAGGAGACAATGCACCTAAAAAACCCACTTCAGACAAGGAGCTTGTCATTTGCAGTGTCAATAAATGAAGGGGAACGTCATCATATTTCTTCGTTTTCAAATTATTTTAAAGCTTTAAAGAAGTTGAAGGAATTATATGACTAACAGTTTGAGCTTGAAGTTGTTCAACTGATGATCAAATTGTTCAATCTTGAGTTAAAAGATGATGACCTTCTTACCTTAGCAACAAAAATAAGATCCTTTATGCATGACATAAAATCCATTGGTGTTGCTCTCATTGTCTATGTCAAGGAACTATATCCCACTTATTCACATTATCTTGAGTCATTGCAAGGAAGTGGAAAACTTAAGGAGATTTATTTTGACTCCCTTGAGAAGAAGTTTGTTGAAAGAGAGAAGGATTTTGGGAAAAAGAAAGCTCCAAAATATTCTAAATAATCTATTTGTATTGTACAGAAATAAGAATCATGTACAAGATTCTTCTATAATAAGAGGTGGTCAAAGCGGAAGACGAAGGAAGAATCTTAGAGGTAGGCGTAGACATTTCCAAGTAGAAAGGTTTAATATTCATTGCATACAATGTAACAGAAATGGACATGATGCTTCTACATATAATTTATCTTGGGACATAATCGAGCAGGAAAGAAATGAAGAAAAAAGTAAAACACATAGTAAAGGGAAAGGAGAATCACTTGAATCTTCTCATTCTGTTGTGGCACATTGCAACATTGGAGTAACTGAAGAATTATTCAGTGCTTCACTTGCTTCATGAAAATATTCTTGGTTTCTTGATTCAGGAGCATGTTTCCACATGACTCTCGGAAGATATTACTTTGAATAATTCGCTGACAATGTTGATGGAGCAATCTATTTTGCATATAAATTAAAACCCAAGCCATATAGAATTGGAAACATCAGGATCAAACTGCCTTGTCTTCCATAATTTCTTCTATGTGATATTCTATACCTCCCGAAGTTGAGGAGCAACTTGTTGTCTTTGGTCTAGATTTTTCAGCAAGCAAACTCCATTCACATATTTTATGGCAAGGTTGAGTTCATAAAAGCATCATATCACTCACTTGGCATGACTAGGATAGAAGAAGAAATACTTTTGAAGCTGCAAGGAACCTCTGCTCATGCACATAAAGTTTCATACAATTCTCATTATGATGAATGTTGTAGTATATATTACTTGAAAATATATAACAATGGAAAATATTTCCAAGAAATCACACAATATATGATAGAACTAAAATATTTTATTAACGGAAAAACCCTTGGGGTGGGGTAACACCATACAACTACTCCTTAAGGAAGCAGATCACTCCAAAAGCCATATGCTTGTCAATACAAAACAATACTTGACATGTCTTAATGGAGAGTCTCTAGCCTTTATATAGGCTTCATACTTACAATACCATTGGTAATTACCATGGGTATATCAATACTATGGGCTTATCACATTATTTCCTAACTACTTGTGGTCTCTTGCATAATGCGGGTTAACCACTTCATTTATTAAAAATGTCCCATTTTTTTGTTATCCTTACATCACATTATTACCTTTGGTACCTCCCTCCGTACTCCATACTATCCCACCCTAGGAAATTTTTTGGGTGAGGAAGTCAAGTAATGGAGCTCTAGGGACGAGCTGAGTGGAACCCAACATGAAATATGAGACCCAGATGAATCCCAGTGCATGAATGAAAGGAAAGTGAAGGCAGGAAGGAAGAGAATGACAAGCAAGTTGGCTAGTTGAGTACATGGGAATAAATGGACACCAACATAACAACCATGTGAATAGCACAAAAGGGATGTTTTTTAAGCCTTAAAAAGATTCATGGTTGATATATATATATATATATATATATATAATGATGCAGTGAAGGAATAACGATGTTGTCTAGTATGATAGGATTTTGGTTGAGAACCATCACAGTATCAAGATAAGAAAATTTAGCCTTAAAAAAATATTATGATTATATGAATGGAAGGAAAACAAGAGTTGTTATTTCCATGTTTGGGCGATATTGTGAGTTTACTCAATGGGTTCCAAGAAACTTGAAACACCATTGGGAAAATGGGAAGGAAATTCCATTGCTAGAAATCTTGAATAATGATGCTCTTGAGAGTTATAATGGGCATTCATGAAGAAACTATATGCAGGTTGAAAATTACTGGTGCGTGAACAACTTGAGAAAAAAATGTAATGTCTAATGAACTATTGATTATTGCAACAAAAATAATGTCAGTTGATAG
Source organism: Pinus albicaulis (assembly GCA_034641835.2). Taxonomy (NCBI): domain Eukaryota; kingdom Viridiplantae; phylum Streptophyta; class Pinopsida; order Pinales; family Pinaceae; genus Pinus; species Pinus albicaulis. Next base: position 1,262,805,508 of record CM076570.1, read on the forward strand.
TGTCGGTAATAATAACAAGAGAGAAAGGTTAAAAGAAAGGAATTTGGGAGACATATTACTGGGTCGAATTAGGAATTATTTTTCTAAATTCTATGCATGCAAAGGTGCAGGGAGTTCTCTAAACTTTGATCTCATGGAAATATGTGAATATGTGTTATAATTAAAAGCTTGTTGATGATTAAATGAATATATGAAATTCCATTATAATTGATCTGTTTTATCTAGGATCATTCGTGTGAAAGAATGATTGATTATTATCATGAACTTAATACATGAATGGATGATGCTTAAGATTCCCAATTGTGTGCGAAATCAACTGGGAATGAGAAAGCCTTGGCTGATTTATGATGGTTTGGTATTGAATTAATTTTTTTTTTGTGATGAAAAATAAGTCATATTGTAGGGATAGCCTCATGGATAACTCTACTCATGAGAGTATGTTTTAAATTTGTTGAAATATTCTTTATGATGAATCTCATGAAAGATTGTGTTCCATGATGTAGGAAAGCATTGGACTGCCCAGTTTGGGTGAATGAAGCTGGATAAAAAGTTAAACATTATAAGCATTGGATATTGGAGGCATGAAACACTCCAGGAAAAGGTGAAGTTATCATGTTGAATTGGGTGTAGAAAAAACACTTGAAAGACTATAAAATAGCCACTGAAATATAGCCAAATTTAATGGCCATATATCCATTAAGCTATTCAGAAAGTGACTGTATATGTGAATTGTTATTGTAATTGAAGTGTAAATGTAAAGATTCAAATCATTTTTCCTTACTTTAAGTATGTTTTCCTTTGTGTTTGGGAATCAGATCACTAAGAAAGGTGTTCTTCTAAGGTGGTGGGAATTGTGACATCCCCTATGGGTTAATTCACCTTGTAATTATGTAACCATAAATTAAAATGGTTGGGATAAAGGAACTCATATTTCATTCCTTGAGGAGGGAGATTTCTTAAAGAAGTTGGTTCTTTTAAATATCAGTCATGAGATTACTATGTTATTAATTCAGACATGCCCATGTTCCTGTTGGGAAAAATATATGATCAAGAAAGGACAAAAACGTAACAAAGAGGATGTATTGTGTTATCCAAGGAGGATGGGTTGTATGACTCCTTGGGGACAACAAATGGTGGATCATTGGAAAAACAAAAATGAGAGTGGAGGCCAACAAGGCAATGGAGATACATGACCCTACGTGCATAGAAAAAAGAGGGTTGGTGCATACAGAGGAACTGATTGGAGGCCGAGAGGCTTCCGTTGAAGTGATTGGAAGTCGAGAGGATCTTGTTGAAGTGATGGGAGGCCGATAGGATCCTATTGGGAAAAGAAATGATGTGTGATTTATAGAGAGAGAACAAAAAATAAGTAGGAGACTGAGAGGCTCTTAGGAATATTCAATTCGGAAGGGGAAAATTCAACAAATGGAAAAAGAAAGCAATAAATTCCTCATGAAGAGGAAGGAAATAATAATAGGAAAATTGACAAAAGGAGAACTCAGACTGAGACCAGTTGAAGAAGCCAATTGGGTTTGTTGGTGGAGGATAGAGACAACTTACCTTTCAAGAACTAATGAAGCCACCAAGAGTGATTTTCTTTGGACTGAAGAACCCACTGGGAAGTTTCTGTATAGATGAAACTACTAGATTGGGAAGAGATACTCGGGTATTTGTGAGGTCTGATGAACCACTAAGAGTTTCCTTGTGGATAAAGCTCTGGTGCTTGACTCACTGATCCTATTGGGAAAAGAAATGATGTGTGATTTATATAGAGAGAACAAAAAATAAGTGGGAGACCGAGAGGCTCTTAGGAATATTCATTCTTCCATTTGGAAGGGGCGGAGTCAACAAATGGAAAAAGAAAGCAAGAAATTCCTCATGAAGAGGAAGGAAATAAGAATAGGAAAATTGACAGAGGGAAAAATCAGACTGAGACCAGTTGAAGAAGCCAATAGGGTTTGTTGGTGGAGGATAGAGACAACTGAATTTTCAAGGACTGATGAAGCCACCAATAGTGGTTTTATTTGAACTGAAGAACCCACTGGGAATTTTCTGGATTGATGAAACTATAATATTAGGAAGAGACACTCAGGTATTTGTGAGGTCTGATGAACCACCAAGAGTTTCCTTTTGGATAAAGCTTTGGTGCTTGACTCATTGATGAAGTACTTATAGAGGTGATCTCTTTACCCATCAATAGTGTATCCAAATGAGGGACCTTCCCATGTGAAACTCTGATCCTCCTATGGTTTCTTGAGGACTGAAAAAACCACCTAGTTTGGCTTGCCTTGGAAACTTGTGAGAATATTGTGGTCTAAATAACCCACTAATTTATTAGTACCTTGCCATCATAGAACCTTCCCATATCTACATATTGAACTCTCCTCCTCTCGTAATCGAATAATGGCTTGTTTAGGGCCAAATAAACCACCAATAGTGGCTTTCCTTAGGACTGAATGATCGAAACATAGATAGGAACGCAAAAGAATATAGATATAACCATAAATACAGAGATGCAACAGAAATAACACTTCATTTCATTAATATCAAAAAACTGGAATATGCTTACAAACAAAATGCAAATTAACTAGCTTGGGTGATGGAAGCTTATCTTTGAGAAGAGATGTGACGACTACATGCCTCTGAATTGTGCTACAATGAGGCTCAGTGGAATTTTTATCAATGAGAAACAATGAGAAACCCTAAAAATCCAAAAACCTAACCCTAGGAGATGAAGCAGAAAAAGCTTGTGGGCCCCGTTGGGGTAAGTTGGAACGTCAAATTATCGAGGTAGTAACTTTGGCTTATGATCTCTGTTTGGCTATTATAATACCCCGTTTCAAAGATATCTAAGAGGAGGCTGAAAACAAACAAAAAATTTGGTTTGTGACTTTTCTGGTCTCTTCATTTTCCCTAAAAATGTCTTTTATTCCCTCAAAACAGGTTCAGAAGTTTAGCACTCGAAAAAACTGCCAAAAATAGTAAATTGTGCTACAATTAAGGAAACTGAAAAACTAAAAGAAACAATGGTGGGGGCCCATGTGGAATAGGTGGGTGGCCACCACTATCCACTTGGATCACTGAAGAAACCACTAGGAAGCTTTTGGTTTTAAGAACCTACTAATTGATCAGTATCTTGACACTCAAAAACCTTCCCATGTATAATAAGATTACTCTTCAACTTTAGAGTGTGTTTATCAAAGACCATTGTGATGAAGTTGAACAAGATCAGGCCCTGTGACATGACACTGGGAGAACTGTTGAGAAAAATTGAGGGAAGTAAGTACCTGTGCATTTGGTTATCTACCTCATTCGTGGGTAAAAGTGGCTTACCTTTATAGGCCCTATTTCAGCTGGAAGCACTGATTTACAGTGTTAAGCCCTCCTCCTTAAGCTTTGGAATATGGCTTGGGTGTGACTACTGCATGGCTTGGTTGTGGTGTGTCTAAGGTTTGGTGGAGAGTTAGAGTCCTAATCTAAATTTCCATATCTCTTTATAGGATGAGTATTCTATTATGTATTTGGAAATGTGATTATCATGTATATTTTATGTGTTGAAATATGTCATGATAATGTTGAGAAGCGTTGTTTCCTACATGAATGAGGAATATCAATATCCTGTGTAAATATTTTAAGGAATAACTCATTTCTTATCGATATTTCTGAGCTTGCAATTAACCTAATTTTCTTAAGCATGAATATATGGGTAAAATCTATTCATGATTAATTAGTTTCATTGAAATGTTTGATTACCTCGCCACTATGTTGATGGATTGTTCATGTCAAGAGCAAGGAATTTGATTTTCTATATAGAAGTGCTCCCTGAATATTTTCTTAGGAATGGTTTTATTCATGTATCCATCCTAAGCCTTTAATTTGGTCTAAATGGCACAACTACATATAGGGCAAAATACCGATGACATAGTTCAACAGTATGGTCCGTACTGTTGCAAATTACAATAAAAATGTCATTTTTTAAATTTTTTTTTGTAAAGTTCCTCTATTCATTGATATTACAATGACCGATGAATAGGGAATCATTATTTCGATGAGTTATCTATATAGAATTTGTCTTCCAATGTAAACAATGTGAACTTTATGTGACCATTTGTTTGACTCGTCATTTTTTACTTTGACTAGTCAACAGACATCGAAATTACAACGATTAACAAAAATATAAATATCCCCCATGTAAGAGTTGTTGCAACATATTTGTTATAATTACAATAATTTTGAAAGGTTATAAGGTCTTTTTCATGAGCAAAACATAAATTTTGTTTTATATATTAATCACATAGCGAAAACATATTCTGTTTTAGAAAACTAATATGAATGGTGAATAACATTAATATTAGATTACATAATATATATTACAAATTCCTTATTAATAAAAATATATATAAATATAAGATAGGGAAAAAAAAGTTATATATATATATATATATATATATATATATATATATATATATATATATATATATATATATATATATACGTATTACAAATATAATATTAGACCTATTTACATGATCACTTGAAATTAACCTTTGCCCGAGCATGAATAGATGGGTAAAATCTATTCATGATAAATTAGCTTCATTGAAATGTTTGATTACCTCACCACTATGTTATGGATTGTTCATGTCAAGAGCAAGGAATTTGATTTTCTATATAGAAGTGCTCCCTAATATTTTCTTAGGAATGGTTTTATTCATGTATCCATTTGTTGTAGCTGCTACAACACCACCCAAAATTTTGGGTATATTCAAAATTTCGGGTCCCCCTCTCCTCGCTTAGCCATTAAGGTCTTTCACTAGACCTGCAGTCAGTGACATCCCAGTGACCTATCCCCAACCCCTCATGAGTTTTCTCACCATCATGATCAAATGTTGTTGCTGCAATCACGCCATGTGTGGGAGGGATCATCCAACATACGCTCGAATAAGAATTTCCCTACACATTAAGTATATTTGTTCGAAGCCCTTTCATCATGGATCATATAAGCATTTTTTTTTGGTACTATAATTAAGCTCATAGTCTCATGCAAAATTATGTGGGGGGGATCGTTCTCTAAAGGGTAACTGAACTTAATTAATACTATAATGTTGTATACAAGTCAACCCCACAGATGGTATACTAAGCAACATCACCATCGCATCGGGGAGAAAGAAATGGGAATTAAAACAACAAGAACGCATCATTTAGAGAGTTTTCAATCACGGTTGAGCCACGCCGTTCTAGATGTGTATTTTCATTCCCAAAGGGAAAGGGTTACCTGACTCAAACAGACATATATTGATAAACGTCGATGGTGGCTTGGAACAACAACAGGCGTTTATTTGCAATATGGTACCTGCAATAGGGTTTTTGTAAGAAACACCCGACATTCCAAATTCTCGTTTCCACATCATTTGGTGGGATCCTGATGAGTAACCTCTTTTAGTAGCTGAAGGTACCTCTGGGGCGGTAAGTATATGGAACCTTGAAAAGGAAACAATTACAGTTTGAAATAAAAGATGATCATGATTCTTCAATAATTCAATCAAGATGTGGATCTTTGACACAACCGATGAAGAAGTATGACTCTTAAAGTGCAGAAGCGGCCATAGGGCGCTCCCTATGTGTATGAGGAATTGGGATAGAATGCAACATATTTTATATACTGGGCAAGATCTAGCTTTCTGAATTTTCTTTGGTATACAGATCAACAAAGTAGAGAACGTTCAGATGAAGAAATCAAAATGCCTCTAGTCATTACTTTTGATGCAGCTGAGATTCATGGAAAAAGCTAGTTTTTACTGTCACCTACCTTTGGGATCCTCACACATACACCCATATGGCGTCTTCAGGACTTTGCAATTGGTAAACACATTGTGGAAGATTCAACAATTCGCAAGGTCTTGCAGTGTCAATGCATGCGGAGGTTGTGCAGTACTTGGAATAGAAGGAGGGTGGTTTGAGGAGTTTAATCTTCCATTGCGGATTAATCAAGGTTGCGGATTAATCGAGGGACATATATTAGGGACATATATCTAATACAAGGAAAAAGATGATCATGATTCTTCAATAATTAAATCGAGACGTGGATCTTTGACACAACCGATGAAGAAGCATGACTCTTAAAGTGCAAAAGTGGCCATAGTGCACCTCCTATGTGTATGGGGGATTAGGGTAGAATGCAGCATATTTTATCTGCTGGGCAAGATCGAGCTTTCCAGACTTTCTTTGGTATACAGGATCAACAAAGTAGAGAACCTTAAGATGAAGGAATCAAAATGCCTCCAGTCATTACTTTTGATGCAGTTGAGATTCATGGAAGAAGCTAGTGAAATATTTTCACCTGCCATTGGGATGATCCTTACACATACACCCATATGGCGTCTTCAGAACTTTGCAATTGGTGAACACATTGTGAAACCATTTTTGGAAGATTCAACACCAGTAAGGTCTTGCAGTGTCAATGCACGCGGAGGTTGTGCAGTACTTGGAATAGAAGGAGGGTGGTTTGAGCAGTTTAATCTTCCATCGCGGATTAATCGAGGGACATATATTGAATACAAGAAAAAAAAACGATAATATGCACATAATAAAGCAATGGTTGGCATGGCATATGGAGATGCAAACACCCTTTTAATAACAACAAAGACATTAAGGTGTAGAGGGACGCGAGTTAAAGTCCAATGAGAAATTGATATCCCATTAGTTAAGAAGGTATACCACCCAGGGATAGTCTTCTAGCAACTGCGGCAGGTGAGGTGATTTTTTGATACCACTACCATCCGATTATTTGTTGGGCACGTCAACTGTGTCATTAATTAGTGTTTTAGTGGAGATGGGAAGTGGTTGTTGTCATCTAGTATGGATGGGACCATAAGAGTTGCGATATGATTTCATCCATAACGCATGCGCTTAGATTTAGCTGTAACAACTTTTTCATTATCATAAGGTATAGATTTGTGAGGAAATGCAAAACGCTCTATTGAACCAGCACAATAATGAAGATGGAACGTCATTTTCGCGAGAAACAAAAATTTATTTCTTTCTAATTTGGCAGAAGAAGGATGTCGACCGCGTTATGCGTGAAATACTAGCTGGTGCAGGACGGTGGCCTTGAAGATTTATCGTTTTAGGATGTGTTGTTAAAATTGTTAACCCATCGATGAATCAACGTTATAAGAGCAAGCTGTAAAAGGCTCAGCAACTGCTGTGGCTTATGGACTACAGAATTAAAATATCCCGCGTTCAGACAGACGTGATTACCGCACTGGTTTAGGCAGAATGCATGCAAGCCTGTCGAAGAAGTTTTACAACGCCCACTGCCTTGGACTCCACGGACAAGGTCGTGATCTGAGTTTACTACGATGATGATCCTACCATCTAAAATGAAGAAAATTGTTGCAATAATGAACAACATTGCTGCAACCAGGAGGGGGAAGATTTTGTGGAAATGGCCAATCGGCCCTGCCCGTGGTTTGTCAAAGCGCTCTCCTTCCTGCAACTGCGACCAGATTGTATGATAGAGGGACTTGTCCATACATGAAGGCCACGCCAGCCATTAAATGAACCACGGTGCTGTTACACCACCTTAAAGCAAAATGCAACACAGATGAAGGCATAGAACCTAGGTCTAATGACGGAAAATTCTTTTAGTATGACTAGTGTAGGATCGAAAATAAGCATCAGATGCGTCCAATGCGACTCAGGCAAAATTGCGACCACACGACCACTAGGAGGTTGCAGTTTAGCCCAGGTCGCTGAGTCGCAGCATATCCAAAGCAAACAGAATGCGACCTGCCCAGAATTGTGACTATGCGACCCCTGTGAGGTCGCAGTCCTCCTCGGTCGCTGAGTCGCAACATATCCAAAGCAAACAGAATGCGACCTACCCAGAATTGCGACTATGCGAACCCCGTGAGGTCGCAGTCCTCTCAGTTGCTGAGTCACATAAAATCAAAGGGAAGATATGGCAAGAGTAATGCGACCCCAACAAGTTACACGCGAGCTAGTATTAAGAAGTTAACCATTCCACCCAGATAAAAGGCTGGTTATATTACATTGTCTACTCATGCAGGTCGCACCTGAGCAAGATATTCAAGGCTCAGAATCTCGGTTTTTCCTCACAACGGCCTGAATGCATGAGATGTACATAATCGGTGCACACTTGTTCACAAGGCCTGTATATTAAATTTTCCTGAGCTTCTAATAAGTCAAAAGATGGAGGCTAGAAACCCATTGCGTTCTATGGGAGATGGCGCTGGCAGGGGGTTTTCTTTATTCTATTGATGGGCCTCGCCACAAACTTTCAAATCTTGGAAGAACTCAATAGAATCCACGTCGTGGCACAACATTTGACTACACAGGGGTCTAACTAATTTTAACTGTGATCAGATTATTACATGTTTATGTTGATTCCCTAACGTGTGTGTGTATATGAATATATATACATATATATAATATATATGGCTGATTCAATTTGTTTTCTTGCAGGTAACACAAGGAAACAATGATTTCCACCCAAATGAAGAGAGCTACTAGCCCTCCCCAGAGGATGCACAACTAGTTTTCAAATCGACAACAAAACCTACAATATGCGGATGCTCAGTATCTCACTCAAAATAGAAACACAACTCTCCCACGTACCAACACAGGAAAATTCCCTTAGTACAACAATGACATCTCCAACAGATAGAAGCTGCTGTTTCACGTGGTCGCAGATTGACCAAGGTCGCAGGTCGCAGATTGCATGAAGTCGCAGGTCGTGGATTGTTCTAGGTCGCAAGTCGCGAAATCAATGAAGTCGCAGATCCTGGAAGGTCGCAGGTCACAGATGTTGGCAAGTCGCAGGTCGCAGAATCCTTCAAGTCGCAAGGGCAACCAACAGACAGGAAGGCGAAAAGCCAGGGAAGCGCAAAGGGCAAGTTTTCTATTATAAATACTCCTTCAGGAACTTGTAGAAGAGGATTTTTTTTTGGGGACTTGAGCTAAGAACATTGTATTACCAGGACTATACAATTAGGAGTATGAATACAAGCATTTTTCAAAATCCCGTTGTGGATCTGATGTTGATATATGTATGAGCACTATGAGTATTATATTTCAGTTTCTAAACATCTTTAGATTAATGGAACTGTATCTTTAATTCATATCACATTTGCATGACAGTTTGCTGAATATATGTTAATGGTGGTTGAGTTCATTTCGCTTTCTTGATGAATGTTAATGAATTTGTTTATTAGCATTTGTATTATCATTTAAACCTTTCAGGAAGTGAAGGCCATTTTTGCCATAAAGAATTGTTTCTTTTATGGTTAGAACAACCTATAAGCATGACTCCAATGATGTGTTGTTAACAACACTTCCTTCGGCGCTTACGCTTTATTATTTCATCTCGCTACGCATAGTGTTATATGTACATTTAATGCATCAATCATATGTCTTGTATCATCTAATTAAGTCTGTATCCACAGGTTTATAGAGTTTAAGCGAGACCCAAAGAAAGGATAAATCAGCGGTATCTAGACCCACACCCCGGACGGGATCCCTATTCCAAACGGTTTAAGGTCTAATTGTGACTTTTTACCAGGGAGATCCCCTGCTGTTGACCAGAAAGATTTTCCCGTCAACAGAATTGGCACTAGAAGGAGGGCCAGATGACAAGCTAAGCCCTTAGAGCCTGTAGTTAATCTCATATCTGTAATGGCTCGTCCCCAAATCATCCTCCCGAGATGTTTTTTGGAGTTTTATGAGCCTCGATGCTTCATCCCCGATGAACTTATGTATCACTTGTCCCAGCTAAAATTCGATGGTGAAAACGGAGTGTCCGTAACCAAACACCTTTTAGATTTCTGTGACTTTGGTGAGTGCTACGAAATTGAAAATGAAGGTTTGATTTGTTTGATTTTATTCCTTACTCTCGAAGGTCGTGCTAAGCAATGGTGCTGCACATTGCTGGAAGCTTCCATCCATTCGTTTGAACAACTCGCCAGTGAATTGCAACAAGCTTTTCACAAGTACGATTTTCAAAATGTATTTATAAAGTTAAATGACATCAGAATGGAACCTCAGGAACCTCTAGATGAGTTCTCTATCAGATTTGTTAATTATTTTTTTGAGTTCCCTGAAAAGGATGTTGATTGGAAGTTGTTAAGCGAACAATTCAGGTATGTGATCCTCGTTTCCCTTGAACAGTTTCAAGTAGCAACCCAGCCTGATCCTAGTGTTCCCTATGACGACCCGCAAGTTGTCAGCTGTTCAAACTGTGTCCCTAATGCTTCCTTGTCCATCTCCCCGAGTCCAGACCATATTCAGGCCTCCAAGGAGAGTATTACTGTTTGTGATATTCCTGCTCTTCCTCCTGAATTTCCGTGTAGTGGAGTTGTGACCTCGAAATTTCTGAGAAATGATAGACGTGTGTAAGAAGATAAAACCTGTTGTGCCACCTCTGAATCTTTCACGCACCATGTCGAATCAGATTTTTAAAACCATAATGGCTCATTATCTCTCCTGGTTCATGAGACCTATCTCGAGCCCACTGAATGTTTCTCTAGAAACAGTCCAAAATCTTATTCACACGCTAATAACAAATTGACTCAAGTCCCAGATAAAGTTGACTGTCCTAGGCATGCAAGACCATTGTTCACTCTAGATAACATCGATACGCGAGATGAAATTCCTTGTACGGTTAACACCCCTACGGCTCAATCTTTTCGTTCATTATTCCCCGATTTATTTCATGAGTCCGCCACACCAATAATTTCTTCAAGACATTCAAAATTTCCTTATACTGGTATTGGCGACCATCATAAGCACGCAGAATGTGTTTCACAATCACAGTGCAAAATTGATGAATCTTTTAGATCTGATCTTTCTCACTTGAAATATTTAGACAACCATGGGAGCGATTTCCTCTTTGGGAAACCTCGAGATGTCCCCTTTATTGATCCATCCCAATTGGTAACTCCCAGGGAGCCTAACATGCCAAGTACCCAACTTGATCAAATCGATGGTTCCAACGATCACTGCTTATCTGAAAACATATTCACTCATATCACTGAGGACTGTCACTCGTATCTCTTTTCCGACCATACGAGGACACCAAAATTAGATAATCCGCTTTATGAAGATTCGAGTACCCATCAAGGAATCCAAACACTTCCGCTTATGTCGGTTGTTACCCCTAGTCCTTCCGATCCTGACGAGACCCCTCAAACAACTCCAACTAGGGTTTCTCAGCTTAGGGTTTCTGAAATAACAATTCCCAAGTACCATGCTCCTCCCAGCATAACCACATCAGATATCATTTCATTTGGACAAATTTTTCATTCTAGTGAGGTTTCCCTGAGCACATATTCCTGTCCTCCAACAGCTGGTGTGCAACAACCGATATACCCCAATTTATTCACTGGTAAGAAAACACCGGCCATGGTCTCTAATCTTTGTAGTTATTGCCCAGCCAGTACCAGTTGCAATCAGGCACAAACATGGGATTTTTTGCAAACCCCTCAACTGCCCGAAAACCTTCCGGTAAATTCACCCCATCCTGGAAAATCTAAAAAATCTGATACATTGGATTATCAATCTGTCAGCGCGCAAACATTTGGCCAAGTTGATACAAAGCCCACTGACATTGTTCAAATCACCACATTTCACGATCAAAACAATTTTCCTGTTGATCTCGCCGAACATTCAAAGTTGGGAAGCCCCCTGCCCGAAGGTCCAGATTTTTTTCAAGACGGTGAGGGATTTCAGGCTCCACTAAACGTGGATTTGGATCCTCATACCCTTGACCAAACCTAGGAGCAACCATGAACTAGGGTTTTCAAAAATAGGGTTTCTGCACTTGGATGCGCAAGCATCTATAATTCGCCTGGAACATGCTTATTGTTTCCATTCCATAATAATGATCATCCTCAACACCATGATGAGGTTTCTGTTTGGATCGACGGATCTTATCCGATGGATATACTCGCAAATAGGCAAAAATTACCCCCCTTCCATCGGACCTAGGGTTATGCATGAATGGATTTGTGCCGTTCATAAAAAATGCTGTTTCAAGAACATATTGCCGTGTACTTGTATCATAATGAGAGGGGAATTTAGCTCGCACAATCCATTCCAACATGTTTTCTCTCGTAAGTATCCATCATCTTCTACGTTGCACATACTCTTCTCGTAAGTTTTTTTTTTGTTGACGCACTTTTTTTGGATGCTACCTTCGATCCCGAGCATTTGCCGCTGCAGATCTGAACTAATGTAGTGGCTGCACTAGAAAGCTGATTTCACATAACCCGACCGCATCATTGGTTAAACTAGGGTTTTAGGTGTAGGCTAGCTAGGACCTATTAATACAAATTTTTAGTTCAAAGTTTAATTAGGTTTACTTGCAATTTTTTTTTTTCTTTATGATTTAAAAGTGTGTGATATTTTTCTTGCGATTAGTATCTTAGGTATCATCATGTTACAATTGTTTTTCAATCATTTCTTTTTAGTTTGCTTGTTGCTGCATAAATAATCACTACTTGTATTATCCCCCTTTTCACCTACAACTGATTGATCATTCCCGCACATGGCGTTGCATTGCATCTTGAGCCTCGTTTCTTACATTGCGTCGTACACTTTGTTCCTCACATCATTTCTGTAGGTTGTTGATATAGCTTTGAAAATTTTTGACATATTTCATATCACTGCATGAGCCCTCATTGAAACCCTACCACCTTGCAGACTTGTTTTGCCCCGATTGCTGAAACAATAACCCCATTGTTTGCATGAGGTTGCGGTGGCTATCTCAAGAGGCAGATTTCTCTCAGGACAGGTCTTCGAAGTCGCATTCTCAATAAGATGCCTATGAGTCTAAAATTATTAACCAGGGAGATAGGAGCTGGTTGTTTTTGGGAGACCTAATGAGTTTGAATGGCACAATACTCGTAAGCCTAAGCCTTGTGCCCAACATAGTCTTGGACATCCTAATGATCTGTTTTGCATGCTTCGCCTATTGTGGTAGATGGGATGTGAAGGTTTGGCACAAGGGCAAACCCAAGTCAGGATATCTTTCAGTTTCTGTAAAACAAGAAACAACCTCTCTTGCTCGTAAAATAAGACGGGATCCCTCATCCGCCCATGAAGAATAAGTGCCATGAGCACATGAAAATAAGTGCTACAAGCACATGAAACAAATAAAGGTAAAGGATCGAGAAAGGATTCCTGCGCAGAGAGGTAATGCAATGAATCCGCTGGGGTACTGACCAGGCTCGCTGGCAACAGAAAAATGCTTGTGATTTCTTGAAGTGACTCCGCGGAGGTACTGTCTAGGCCTGCTGATAGCGGAACAACACCGGAGACTTACTTTAAATAATTCTGAAAATAATAAACCCGCTGCTCTGCTCTTCACATCATCAAGAAGCTACTAGCATCCGTGAGCTTCCACTTTGATGTGTTTTGATTAACGAGACCTAGCTAAGGCAGAAGGACTGGGAATATCTGTAAGGGCCAAAGTAATATAAAAGGTACATGCATAACATGTTTTATATCCCCTTGTGTCACCATCTGGACTCAGACTATTGTTGTGGTGTTGGCAGAGATGTTAGATTCTACCAGTGGTTCGCCATTTGTTGTAGCCGCTACAACACCACCCAAAATTTTGGGCTATATTCAAAATTTTGGGTTCCCCTCTACTCGCTTAGCCATTAATGTCTTTCGCCTAACCTGTAGTCGATGACATCCTCGTGACCTATCCCCAACCCCTCATGAGCTTTCTCACCATCATGATCAGATGTTGTTACTGCCAATCCGCCATTTAGCCCTTTCATCATGGATCATTTAGGCATTTCGTTTGAGTACTTTAATTAAGCTCATAGTCTCATGTAAAATTATGTGGGGGAATCTTTCTCTAAAGGGTAAACTTGAAACTAATTAATATCATAATGTTGCATGTGTCGCACTTTACGTATGGTATACCAAGCAACATCACCATCGCATTGGGAGAAAGAATGGGAATTAAGAAACAAGAATGCATTAGTTAGAGAGTTGTCAATCACGGTTGAGCCATGCCGTTCCGGATGTGTATTTTCATTCCCAAAGGGAAAGGGTTACCTGACTCAAACAGATATATAGTGTTAAATTTCGATGGTGGCTTGAAACAACAACATGCGTTTATTTTCAATATGGAACCTACAACAGGGTTTTGTAAGAAACACCCGACATTCCAAATTTTCATTTCCACATCATTTGGTGGGATCCTAATGAGCAACCTCTTTTAGCAGTTGAAGGTTCCTCTAGCATGGTAAGTATATGGAACCTTGAAAAGGAAACGGTTACAGTCTATAATAAAAGATGATCATGATTATTCAATAATTCAATCGAGATGTGGATCTTTGACACAACTGATGAACAAGAATGACTCTTAAAGTGCAGAAGCAACCATAGTGTGCCTCCTATGTGTATGAGGGATTAGGGTAGAATGCAACATATTTTATCTGTTGGGCAAGATCGAGCTTTCTGGACTTTCTTTGGTATACAGGATCAACAAAGTAGAGAACGTTTTGGATGAAGGAATCAAAATGCTTCCAGTCATTACTTTTGATGCAACTGAGATTCATGGAAGAAGCTAGTGAAATATTGTCACCTGCCATTGGGATGATCCTTACACATACACCCATATGGCATCTTCAGAACTTTGCAATTGGTGAACACATTGTGAAACCATGTTTGGAAGATTCAACACCAGTAAGGTCTTGAAGTGTCAATGAACGTGGAGGTTGTGCAGTACTTGGAATAGAAGAAGGGTGTTTTGAGCAGCTTAATCTTCCATCATGGATCAAGTGACATATATCGAATACAAGGAAAAAAAATGATAATACACACATAATAATGCAATGTTTGGTATGGCATGTGGAGAAGCAAACACCCTTTTAATAACAACGAAGACATTAAGGTGTGGAGGGATGCGAGGTAAAGTCCAATGAGAAATTGATATCCCATTAGTTAATAAGGTATACCACCCAGGGATAGTCTTCTAGAAACTGTGGCAGGTGAGGTGATTATTTATTTATTTGATACCACTACCATGCGACTATTTGTTGGGAACGTGGACCATGTCATTAATTAGTGTTTTAGTGGAGATGGGAAGTGGTTTTTCATCTAGTATGGATGGGACCATAAGAGTTGCAATATAATTTCATCCATAACGCATGCACTTAGATTTAGGTGTAACAGCTTTTTCATTATCATAATGTATAGATCTGTGAAGAAAAGAAAAACTCTCTATTGAAAGAGAAAAATAACGAATATGGAATCTCATTTTCACGGGAAACAACAATTTGTTTCTTTCTAATTTGGCAGAAGAAGGATGTCAGCTGCGTTATGCGTGAAATGCTATATTTTTTTTTACAAAATCATAGCTGGTGCAGGACGGTGGCCTTCAAGATTTATCGTTTTAGGATGTGTTGTTAAAATTGCTAACCCATCGATGAATAAGCGTTAGAAGAGAAAGACGTAAAAGGCTCAGAAACTTCCGTGGCTTATGGACTACGGAATTAAAATATCCTACGTTCAAATAGTGATTACCGCACTGGTTTAGGCAGAATGCATGCAAGCTTGTCGAAGAAATTTTACAACGCCCACGTCCTTGGACTCCACAGACAAGGTCATGATATGAGTTTACTACGATGATGATCCTACCATATAAAATGAAGAAAATTGTTGTAATAATGAACAACATTGATGCAACCAAGAGGGGGAAGATTTCGTGGAAATGCCCAATCGACCCTACCCGTGGTTTTTCGACGTGCGCTCCTTCTTGCAGTTGTGACCAGATCATATGATAGAGGGAATTTTCCATACGTGAAGGCCACGCCAACCATTAAATGAATCACAGTGTTGTTACACCGCCTTAAAGCAAAATGCAACACAGATGAAGACATATCACCTAGATATGAAGACGACGGCATGATGAAGACGACAAATTATTTGAGTATGACTGGGCGTAGGATCGCAAATAAGCATCAGATGCGTCCAATGCA
The DNA here is from genome assembly GCA_034641835.2 of Pinus albicaulis. Lineage (NCBI taxonomy): Eukaryota > Viridiplantae > Streptophyta > Pinopsida > Pinales > Pinaceae > Pinus > Pinus albicaulis. The sequence continues at coordinate 1,262,821,524 of CM076570.1, forward strand.
ACTAGGGAAAAATTTCAACCACATGACCACTAGGAGGTCGCATTTCAGCCCAGGTCACTGAGTCACAACACACGAAAAACAAATGAGTGTGACCTGCCCCAAAGTTGCGACTATGCGACCACTAGGAGGTCACATTTTAGCCCAGGTCGCTGAGTCACAGCATATCGAAAGCAAACAGAATGCGACTTGCCCATAATTGCGACTATGCAACCCCCTTGAGGTTTCCCTTGAGGTCGAAGTCCTCCTCAGTCACTGAGTCACATAAAAGCAAAGGGAAGAGATGGAAAGAGTAATGAGACCCCAACACGTTAAACACGAGCTAGTATTAAGAAGTTAACCGTTCCACCCAGATAAAAGGCTGGTCATATTACATTGTCTACTCACACAGGTCGCACCTAAGCAAGATCTTCAAGGCTCAGAATCTCAATTTTTCCTCACAACGACCTAAATGCATGAGATGTACATAATCGATGCACACTTGCTCACAATGCCTGTATATTAAATTTTCCTGAGCTTCTACTAAGTCAAATTCTGGAGGTTAGAAACCCATCGCGTTCTGTGGGAGATGGCGCTGGCAGGGGGTTTTCTTTATTCTATTGATGGAACTCGCCGCAAACATTCAAATCCTGGAAGAACTCAATAGAGTCCACGTCGTGGCACAACATTTGAGTACATAGGGGTCTAACTGATTTTAGTTGTGACCATATTATTACATGTTTATGTTGATTCTGTAACGTGTGTGTGTATATGTATATATATACATATATATAATATATGGCTGATTAAAATTTTTTTCTTGTAGGTAACACAAGGAAACAATGATGTCCACCCAAATGAAGAGAGTTGCTAGACCTCCCTAGAGGATGCACAGCTGGTTTTCAAATCGACAACAAAACCTGCAATATGCGGATGCTCAATATCTCACTCAAAACAGAAACACCACTCTCCGACTTACCAACACATGCAAATTCCATTAGTACGGAAATGACATCTCCAAGCAGATAGAATCTGTTGTTTCACGTGGTCACAGTTTGACCAAGGTCACACGTCGCAGATTGCATGAAGTCATAGGTCACAGATTTCTCTAGGTCGCAAGTTGTGAAATCAGTGAAGTCGCAGATCCTGGCAGGTCCCAGGTCGTAGATGTTGGCAAGTCACAGGTCACAAAATCCTTCAAGTCACAAGGGCAACCAACAGACAGGAAGGCGAAAAGCCAAGGAAGCCCAAAGGGCAAGTTTTCTATTATAAATACTCCTTCGGGAACTTGTAGAGGAGGGGGGATTTTGTTTGGGACTCGAGCTAAGAACATTGTATTACTAGGACTATAAAATTAGGAGTATGAATGCAAGCATTTTGCAAAATCCCTTTGATGCAGGAGCATTAGCTCCGAAAAACACCTTATATTTTATCTAAGCTAGGGGGTTTCATGTTTTGAAGAAATGTAAATATTAATATTATTTTGAGTGATTAATTATATTTTAATTAATCATTTGTGAGAATTTGTAAATGTGAGAGAAATTAGTTTCTAGATTATTTAGAATTAATGATGGAGCCTAATTTGGAATGAGTTTCTAAGTCTTAGGGATAATAATCTATCTTTTAGGGATGTTGAGATATAATAGGATTTGTTGAGATATTAAGGGGATTGAGCATTTAATTAGATCATTTTAAAAATTGTATAAATTCAGCAAAGCCTCAAAGGCATGAGGAGAGATTGTGAGTGAATGTGAGTAGAGAGTGAGAGGTTTTCTATTTGGATACATCTGAACAAATTGTAAGGGCCAGGACTGTTGGATATCTGGCCAAGAAGAACAGTTTGTAAGTATTTTCGTTACTAATTTGATAAGTGTGTTTTAGCGTTTATGGGTGCATTTAGAAATTGGGTATTTAAATGCTGTGATTAGAATAAAGGTTGGCGCATGGGTTGATTGTAATATTTGAAAATGGAAATGTGATAAGTGTAAGTTCCACATAGGAACAGAGAATTGCAAACATCAGTCAATAAATCTTCAAAACCAGCATTGAAGTCGACTTTTTCATAAATATTGAATATTTGGGTATAACAGTTGGAAATTCATACAATACAATGAAATGATTTAATATACTGAAGATTTGATTAATAGAGATTAAAAAATCTGTTGGTTAGAATGCTGAGATCGATTTATATGTTTTGGTTTGGATCTAAATTGATTGTAAGGTGGTGAAAGGCACAGACTTTCAAAATAAAACTCAATCTATTTTGAAACGATTTTAAGGGCCAGGATAGCAGAAACGTAGTGTTTGAATTTAGTAATATACAATTAAATGGGAATTGATTGAGTGAATGAAGCCAATCTGTTTTGATCGAACTACAGAGTGTAGCAGCATCGATTTTTATCTGCTTTCAGGATCTTGGGATCGTGTTTTTTGATTTGAGTTTGGTGCTGAAATGATTCCGATTTCGATACAATTGAAGTCGATTTCAATTCTAGCGCAAAGAGAGAAGTGTGTCATGATCAAGATCTGTTCAGTGCGGATCCCATGTGGTTTCAGTTGACAAGGAATTGTAGCTGACAGCGAATGGATCAATTTAAAAGGTGGAACAGCATAGCACTGTAATTACTGTGCATTCAGACATTTCAAAGGTTCAAAAATTTTGGAGTCAGACATATATCAAATATATGTTTGATATCGTGGATGTGCTAGAAGACACGATCCAGAAATTGAAGGAGTAAGGTATGAAGACGAGTTTCAGAAATGGCATCGATATTTGTTGGTTTCTATTTGTGGAGCAGTGTAGAGGAACTATAAGTTAAAGGTGCAGGAACATAGTATCAGTCGAATTCATAGGAGACTGATCGATAATTGTTGAAGAAAAGGCGCTTACAATCTCTGGCGCAGAGAGGTGGAATAGCATTTGGAAGTCGATAATGTGGTGAACAGAAATTTGCATCTATTCAATGATATAGAAGGTAAATTAATGCACAGCAAACGGTTATTAGTATTTGATTTAACCAGAGCCTGCGCTTTTATAATTTCCATAGCAGAAAATTGAGGTATGAAGTGTTGATGGAATTTGGAGGGTGCATTATGGATTTGTCTAACGAATGCTGGTTGAAATTCATATGAATGAAATTGAAGTCATACTACAGTGAATGGTCTATGGTTTAACATTGTACACGTAGGAAGATTCTGCGTTGAAAAGTAAGTTGACTTTGTGTTGAGATAAGAGACAAATTGCATGAATTGATTTTGTTTGTGTTCGAATACAAGAAAAGAAACGAATTTGTGTTGTGGAATGGAGTCCACTTCTGATCAAGGGTTCAGTTTCAAGTATGAAATTGAATTGAAATTGCTATCGAATCTTCTATGTATTGTGCGTTTATGAGTTTGGTGAAAGGCACAATTGAGTCCGAATAATGGTATTAAATTTCCAATGAGTTTTTAAACGTGGACAATTTAAAATTTGAATTTGGGATGATGTGTATCTAATATTAAAATTCATGATATGAGTTATTATTGAAGATCCTGGTTATTGCAGGCCCTGCCTGCATCATTTTTGGTATCAAAGCTTGGCTCTGAATGAAATTTTCTTGAAAAGCGTTGAAGACTGAATTTGAATTTATATCAAATTTTGTGTGGAGAAGTAACTCTCAGTTATGCATTCGAACATAATAGAATTCTGTTTTGATTGGTAAAATTTGATATGAGTTGTATGAGTGATTGAAAAATTGCAGGCGATAAGTGCAGGGATAGATTATGACAGCGTTTATGAGGTAGCAGATGTGCATGCAGGCAAAGGAGATCAGATTCTAATCTGACAGTCAAGCAACCAGAATGCAGCTGAATGAATGAAGAATTGGGCAGGTATTGTGTTTGTTTAATTTTGATTTGGGTTTTACTGACAAAGAAATGGATTGAGGATTGATGGTTTCAGCAATGAAGTATCTCAGCAAAGGAGATCAAGGGATAGTAATGAAAGGAGATGTTAATGATTTCTAAGTGGAAGAAACTCAGCAAAGAAGGAATTATTGCTGATAGCTGAAGTTTGCTAGATAAAGCCAGAAAATTGGAAGAGAGGATCAGATTTTAAAATCTGATTGACAGTAGTTGAATATCGAGAAATTGTGCAGAGGAAGCATAAAGATTTGCTGAAACAGATTTGCAGGAATGATGAGATTCTGAAGGTAATTGAAGTGCAGGTGAATGGAAGGACAAGATCAGACGAGATATTGGCGATAAAGGAAGCTAGTGAAAGTTCTAAGTGAAAACAGAGATGTAGCAGAACCTTGGGGAATTCCAATAGAGATTGGAAAAGGAGGACAGTTGTGTTCTTAGAACATGCAGATGAGTTGAAGCCCAGGAAGAGCAAAGAGAAGTGCTCAAAGGAGGTTCTAGAGATAGAGAACCAATTTCTTACCAAAAGACTGAGTGAGGAGAGCTTGGTGAGGTAAGTGGCAGCAGGACAGGACTTGCTGCTGAAGAGGCTTTAGTGCAACTCATAGTAAAGTGAGTGAGGGACTCATAGAGATGGAAAGGATGATGACTAGTGACAGTCGTAACAGAGGTTCTGAAATAAACCACAGTAGAGGACAAAAGAAGAAGGATGCCAAGGCAATTGGCATACAGAGACAGTTAAGCAAAGAGGAATATGAGAGGGAGAAGGTTGAGATAACATTTCAGCTTGAGGTGTTAATGGAGATGTTGCAAATAAATGAGGAAGACCAGAAGCATGGTTATGTCATGAGAAAGAAGCTGAAGTGGCAGAGGCTACAAGAGAAGAGGAATCATCAGGTGAATATGCAGTTGATAAAGGAACTAAGGGAACTTGAACAGGTTATAGATGCTAGACAGAGGATAGAGAAGCTCGAAAGAGTTGAGCTACAGCAAAAGGATGATGTTGAAGAAGATGTTGAAGTTTCAATATGTTACCCCGAAAGTGGACCATTACTTTTTGGAAGTGATGAAGAGCTAGAGGAGTTGAATCATATGAATGATTCGAAGCAGCTCGAAGACTTGATGACTGAAGCATCAAATAAGACCGTAAGGTTTTGTGATTTTAAAACTAACGATTTGTGTATGATTGCAGGTTTGGAAGAAGATAGACAATCTTTTAAAGTTGTCAAAGATGTGAAAGAGTACCTTCCAGAAGATGAAAATTTTGAAGCAGAATATGATAAAGAGGCTGGGAAAGAATCAGTTCACTACAATGGACAAATGTTGGAAGACATCATTGAAATAGATGATGAGAAAGGGAGACTAGCTGATAGTCTCAAGAGTTCTTTGAGTTTGGATCAGCATACTGATATGCTGACAGAAGAAGAGAAATCAACGCAACATACTGAAGTGTTGCTAAAGGGAAAAGAGGTACAGAGGCCTTATACTTTTTTTTATAATGATTGTCTTATAATTGAAGATGTTGTTGCAGACGTTGGAACATATTTGACACAGGTGGATAGCCAAATGGAAGAAGAAGAGAAAGAACATCTACTGAAGGATGTTAAGGATAGATTGCTGAAGAAGGATGAAAAAGCAATTGTCATAAATAATAATCAAGAAGAAATTGACAGATGCAGAAAACAGAGGCAAGAAATTGTTCTAAAAGACAATGTAGCAGCAGCAGAAAAGGTGCAAAACAGCAGTAAGGGTGAAAAGGAAGCGATCAAAACAAGTGAAGAACAAGTAAGAATGAGAGTTCAAGAATCAAGAGATGGAAACAATCAGCAGACAGAGGACATACTGGACAGAGAAATTGAGTTGATAAGGAGGTTAATGATAAAAACATCCCAGAGAAAGACAACAGCAAGAAAGAAAAGGAGAGACAACAAGAGAAAGACTGTAGCAGACTTGGAAGGCAGAGCAAGTGGAGCACTACAGCACAAAATATGGAAACCTGGAGGACAACAACAGTAAAGAAATTGACAAGCAAGGAAAGATTACAAAATAAAATTTGGGATCCAGGAGGAAATACTTATCCAGACTTATGACCAGGTGGTCATGAATTTTCTTACATGGGGAGTCTGATGCAGGAGCATTAGCTCCGAAAAACACCTTATATTTTATCTAAGCTAGGCAGTTTAATGTTTTGAAGAAATGTAAATATTAATATTATTTTGAGTGATTAATTATATTTTAATTAATCATTTGTTAGAATTTGTAAATGTGAGAGAAATTAGTTTCTAGATTATTTAGAATTAATGATGGAGCCTAAGTTGGAATTAGTTTCTAAGTCTTAGGGATAAGAATCTATATTTTAGGGATGTTGAGATATAATAGGATTTGTTGAGATAATAAGGGGATTGAGCATTTAATTAGATCATTTTAAAAATTGTATAAATTCAGCAAAGCCTCAAAGGCATGAGGAGAGATTGTGAGTGAGTGTGAGTAGAGAGTGAGAGGTTTTCTGTTTGGATACCTCTGAACAAATTGTAAGGGCCAGGACTGTTGGATATCTGGCCAAGAAGAACAGTTTGTAAGTATTTTCGTTACTAATTTGATAAGTGTGTTTTAGAGTTTATGGGTGCATTTAGAAATTGGGTATTTAAATGCTGTGATTGGAATAAAGGTTGGCGCATGGGTTGATTGTAATATTTGAAAATGGAAATGTGATAAGTGTAAGTTCCACATAGGAACAGAGAATTGCAAACAGCAGTCAATAAATATTCAAAACTAGCATTGAAGTCAACTTTTTCATAAATATTGAATATTTGGGTATAACAATTGGAAATTCATACAATACAGTGAACTGATTTAATATACTGAAGATTTGATTAATAGAGATTAAAAACTCTGTTGGTCAGAATGTTGAGATCGATTTATATGTTTTGGTTTGGATCTAAATGGATTGTAAGGTGGTGAAAGGTGCAGACTTTCAAAAGAAAACTCAATCTATTTTGAAACGATTTTAAGGGCCAAGATAGCAGAAACGCAGTGTTTTAATTTAGTAATATACAATTAAATGGGAATTGATTGAGTGAATGAAGCCAATCTGTTGTGATCGAACTACAGAGTGTAGCAGCATCGATTTTTATTTGCTTGCAGGATCTTGGGATCGTGTTTTTTGATTTGAGTTTGGTGCTGAAATGATTCCGATTTCGATACAATTGAAGTTGATTTCAATTCTAGCGCAAAGAGAGAAGTGTGTCATGATCAAGATCTGTTCAGTGCGGATCCCATGTGGTTTCAGTTGACAAGGCGTTGTAGCTGACAGCGAATGAATCAATTTAAAAGGTGGAACAGCATAGCGTTGTAATTACTGTGCATTCAGACATTTCAAAGATTCAAAACTTTTGGATTCAGACATATATCAAATATCTGTTTGATATCGTGGATGTGCTAGAAGACACGACCCAGAAATTGAAGGAGTAACGTATGAAGATGAGTTTCAGAAATGGAATCGATATTTGTTGGTTGCTATTTGTGGAGCAGCGTAGAGGAACTGTAAGTTAAAGGTGCAGGAACAGAGTATCAGTCAAATTCATAGGAGACTGATCGATAATTGTTGAAGAAAAGGCGCTTACAATCTCTGGCGCAGAGAGGTGGAACAGTGTTTGGAAGTCGATAATGTGGTGAATAGCAATTTGTGTCTATTCAATGATATAGAAGGTAAATTAATGCACAACAAACTGTTATTAGTATTTGATTTAACCAAAGCCTGTGTTTTTATAATTGCCATAGCAGAAAATTGAGTATGAAGTGTTGATGGAATTTGGAGGGCGCATTATGGATTTGTGTAACGAATGCTGGTTGAAATTCATATGAATGAAATTGAAGTCATACTACAGTGAATGGTCTATGGTTTAACTTTGTACATGTAGGCAGATTCTGCATTGAAAAGTAAGTTGACTCTGTGTTGAGATAAGAGACAAATTGCATGAATTGATTTTGTTTGTGTTCGAATACAAGAAAAGAAACGAATTTGTGTTGTGGAATGGTGTCCACTTCTGATCAAGGGCGCAGTTTCAGGTATGAAATTGAATTCAAATTTCTATCGAATCTTCTATGTATTGTGCGTTTATGAGTTTGGTGAAAGGCACAATTGAGTTTGAATAATGGTATTAAATTTCCAATGAGTTTTTAAACGTGGACAATTCAAAAGTTGAATTTGGGATGATGTGTATCTGATATTAAAAGTCATGATATGAGTTATTATTGAAGATCCTGGTTATTGCAGGCCCTGCCTGCATCACCCTTTGTGGATCTGATGTTGATATATGTATGAGCACTATGAGTATTATATTTTTCAGTTTCCAAACATCTATATATTAATGGAACTGTATCTTTAATTCATATCACATTTGCATGACAGTTTGCGGAATATATGTTAATGGTGGTTGAGTTCATTTCGCTTTCTTAATGAATGTTAATGAATTTTTTTACTAGCATTCGTACTATTTCTTAAATATATTTAGGAAGTGAAAGGTGTTTTTTCCATAAATAATTGATTCTTCCGTGGTTAAAACAGCTTACAAGCATGACCCTAATGATGTGTTGTTAACAACATTTCCTTCGACACTTATGCTTTATTATTTCATCTTGCTACGCAGAGTGTTATATTTACATTTAATGCATCAATCATATGTCTTGTATCATCTGATTATGTGTGTATCCACAGGTTCATAGAGTCTAAGCGAGACCTAAAGAAAGGAGAAATCAGCAGTAGCTGGACCCACACCCCGGACATGATCCCTATTCCAAATGGTTCAAGGTCTAATTGGGACTTTTTACCGGGGAGATACCCTGCTGTTGGCCGGAAAGATTTTCCTGTCAACACAGTGATGGTTGATTTATCTATGATGATAAGAAACATAAAGAGTAGTTCATTTCCATGCTCCTACCACATCTCCATGGCCCTGTGAATCAACGGAGGATCGATTCTCAAGAAGAGACTCTTGAATTTATTAAGAAGCTAGAAGTCGTGCTCAGATTGGATGACAATTTTGGAGCTTTACAAACTAAAGTCAGTTGGAAGTGATGCAGTTGGAGATTTAGAACGTGCACAGAGACAGAGGGAAAGAATTTGGCGTATATGTATGGTGTTTACATTGTAAGGGTTTCGACCACATAAAGGATTAGTATACCTTACTTCAAGATTACATGCAAGAAGGAAGACCAAATCCATTATGACCCAAGGATGCTGCAGGAACAAGTGGTACTCCTACACTGTGGTGCGATGTCTTTTAATTGGATGGAAGGCATGAAAAAAACCATTTCCCTTGATTAGGAGGCTATGTGCCAGAACTGAAGCAACAATGGTGTAGGTTCATCTCTTCATTTAGCCATGATGAGAATCATTGACGCACCTTTTATTTGATGATAGATAATTCCAACCTCTATATAGTGCGGAATAACCCATCTTCACTAGCATCCCCCTCTGGACGAGGTGGATCTCGAGCCAGTGGAAGAGGAGGAGGGGGAGGTGGGGGTGTAGGTCGTGGAAGAGGAAAAATGATTTGCTATAACTGTGGAGACATTGGACACTAGGCGCGTGACTGTCTGAACCCTATGCAATAGTCCTACTAGTATTGTAGACATTTTGATCATGTTATTGAATGTTTTCCTAGTTTAGTTGCTAGAATGCAGGAGAAGCAACAGTAAACACCTACACACAATATCCAAATGGTTATAGGTGAACTGCGAGATGATGATCTAAGTGTAAACATAGTTACACGTAGTGGTGCTGCCATCGAAGAAGATGAAAGAGAGAAGGATGATGTAGAGCCATTAATCAGGAAGGATTCTAAAAATAAGGAAGGACTCAACCAGTAGAAGGAAAAGGAGACTTTTGTAAAATCCATGAAGGATTTCATTGAAGGTGCATCCACATCCAAGTCAATCATGGGAGGAAAGATAGATGATGAATTCAAACCTTTACTGCAAGCCTGCATTAAGCTATTGCATAACCAGAAAGCAGTAGACAACCTTAAGGCTCTGATAGATAGTTGCGCGGATAAGGAGTTGCCTCAAACTGAGAGTAAGGTTGTGAACCAAATATATAAGAACAAAAAGGTAATTGGTCGGGAGATGTGCATGACATTGCAAATTGGAGAGTATGAGATTGATAAGGTCATCTTGGACTTGGGGTCTGATGAAAATTTTCTACCTAAGTAGACATAGAAAAATATAGGCAAACCAAATCTCAAGTGGTCCACCATTTAACTGCGCATGGCTAATCAATAGAAGATCATTCCGCTTGGAAGTCTCCCACAGGTTCTGGTAGATGTTGCTGGAGTAAAGGTATGCGTAGACTTTTAAGTGATAAAAATTATGGATGATGCAGACCCCTACCTTGCATTGCTTGGGCTATATTGGGCCATCTATATGGAAAATATCATCAACTTGAAGAGCATAAGCATGATCTTCAAAAACAATGGTGCTCGGGTTATGGCACGTATACATCTGGCAGAAAGCGAGTGATATATAGAACCAATGCACGAAGGAGATGATTTCGACCATATCTACAAGTTGACTATGTGGGATGAGGATTGTAGCAACCCTACTACTATTGGGATGCTCAATTGGGAAAAGGATAGATCATTTTTCGAAGATTTGGATGGAGATATGGAGAAATGGCATAATCATATGCATGATGTGTCTGTGATGCATTGCCTCAAAATCACTAAAAAATTGTGATGGATCTCCTCAGAGGTAATAGAACTACCCTATTTTGACGGTTCTGGTAGTGTTGTATTATTTTTAGAGAAGTTGGAAAGGGCTCTCTCGGAAGAGTGAATGTTCTGGGTACAATGATAGCACGTTGGTGGGACACACATAAGGGGAACTTTGGAGATTGGGAAGAATGTAGCAAGATGATATGGTTGTGCTTTGAGCAGCCCATTACCCCATGAACTGATATTTTTGGTGGCTGAGGTGATCCACGTAAACACTTGGCTACTTGACTGGGGGTTTCGGATAAGAAGGCTAGGGCCGAATGGGTTCACATGTTTGTCCATACATTGGGACCAATCCCTACTGCATGGTATTTGGAGATGGAGTTGTGTCAAGGGACCCTTAATTGGGTTACAATGAGTGAAAATTTCTTGTTAACCTTCGGCATGGCTGGTGGATGAAAGGGATTGGACGAAGCCCTTCAGGATATAAAATCAATTGTCTTTGATGACTCCCGACCTCAGATAGAATGTGTTGCACCAACATGGGAAGTGTAGATTCAATATATTGTCAACTGCAAGAACCTATTAGTGGAATATAGCGAGTAAGATCCAATAAATATCAACATCCTCGAGTCTGAGGGGGAGCGCGCAATTGTAGGGCACTTATTAGGAATGATGGATGTCACTAAGCCTTTGAAGCTAAAAGAATCCAACATTTGGATGGAGGAACAACCGAAGTTGGAAAAAATAGGAGATTATTGGGATGATGACATAGTGGGAAAGGCTACATAGCTACTGATAGAATATCAGGACCTATTTCTCACGAAGTTCTCTAAGCTCAACGTAATTGTAGGAGATTTTGGAGTTATGAAGATCACTCTAAAACCGGATGCATGCCCTATCAAGTAGCGACCATACCGATTAAATCCAAAGTATAAGAAAAAAGTGAAGGAGGAATCAGAGAATATGGTTGTTGTAGGAATCATTGATCATGTGGAGTAGTTTTATTGGGTGAGCCCAATGGTTTTTCAAGAAAATAAGACTAAGGGAGAATAAGGATTTATGTGGATCTATGTAAATTGAATGATGCATGTGTACATGACCCCTTCCCTACTCCATTTTTAGATGAAACATTGGACAATGTGGGAGGAAAAGAGGCTTACTCTTTCAGTGATGGATTTTCAAGGTACCATCAGATCAGGATTGCGCCATAAGTGTAAGGTCCCTCCTTACCTACCATAATTATTATAGAGAAATATTATATTAAATCAAAATGTGATATATATATATATATATATATATATATATATATATATTTTTTATTTTTTATTTTATTATTATTATTATTATTATTATTATATAGAAGTTATTGGTGTCCTTTACACTACACCCTAAATTCTACCAACTTATCTTCAAAGCTACAAAGTTCAAGGTTTATCAAGATCCAAAAAAATACAACCATAATACTTGCTTCTCAAGACTAAAATCACCTTTAAAATATAAATTATTTAGTGGGATCATAAATGTCAACCTTTATGAACCACAATTTACAATAAGCTAATTGTTAATTCCGTTGTAATTAAATGTGTTCAAGAGTGACTAATAACATGCTTATGAATTATTTTCTTAAAAGGATAATTTAAATTATATAGAGTTGGCATCCCATAATTAGGAATTCATATGTGAGCTGATATTGAAACAAATTACTTACTGCAATTTTGAATTTTCAGCAAGACCCTGTAACTCAATGAGTTATTATACTAGAAATACCTTGATTGCAAATCTTAAATTAACTTAAGCCTTTTGTTTTATAAACAGTTCATAAACGTAATTAGATGAAACCATTGAACATTATGAAAACCAATTTACAATTATGAAATGTACAGCCATTGAGGCATTTTTTCAAACACTTACAACCATTATCTCTTTAAGGTGTTTTCACAATAATTAGCTAACATGAATCCAAAGTTACATGACTTCTTTTTTTTGTAAGTAGTGTCAATAATTGAACTTAAGATATTAGTAGACTATCAGCCATATTCATTGTTGAATCTATACCAATGAATATAAATATTTAGAAATTTCAAACATAGCTCACAATGTTGTAAGGTATAGCCATTGAGGAATTTTGACAAATAGTTGGCAGTCATAAAACAAGTTTCCATAAGGTTATTTAAATTTTCAAATTATTAACCATATATACTTTAAAAACAATTTCCAAGTGGTTGTCATATATCAGATTCGTCACTATAAATTATCAGGCAGTTCCAATATAAAAAGAACCAAACAACAAAACAAAACAACAAGCGGTTCTACATGCAACAACAAATCTGCAAAACAGAGCAGATTTGGGAATCGATGTCTGAAACCTTGATTTTTGGAATCAAACTTGGGGTGAAATGGTGTATAGGTACGGATACCCCCTGAAGTGGAGCTGAATCGCAATAGGGATGCCCAGAAATGCGATTCTTGAAAACAACAACTACCCAAGAATCCTACAATCTCATTTATGACTTCTATCAAACACATAGTATGAAAACTTATCTAGAGCTGTAAAAAGAGAAGGAGAATAGAAATTAAGCCATTAAAACATTTTCATCCAATTCATAACAGCCTACAAGATTCATCCATTAGGACTTTCTTCCAATCAACTCAACATTATACAAGAAAATACTTCAACAATCATTACGAAATTTCCTCACATTTGGTGCAACACTTCATATACATGTAAGTTTCAGCAAACAACCAAACAAGCAAAAGCTTATGAAATAAACTAAAAAAAATGCATAATATATTTTGACCCACATACCTGACAGTGAATTTGTACACTCCAAGAGGATGGATGTATGCTCCAGCTCCAATAAGAGTATGCTCCAATGCCAATGTCCTTACCAACTCATCATGAACCACCCGGTTTTCCTCCCAACCATATCCAAGAAGAAATTCTCCCCTTGGAACCCCCGAGCTGCAAAAGCTCACAACCAGTATCACAATACAACAGTAGAGAGAGAGAGATGCAAGGAAACTCAGGAAGGTAGTTTTCACTTCCTCTAAATACCACTCATGTTCAACCTCAATAGACAATTAGTAGATTAGTAAGGAATCCAGATTTGTTTTGGAATAAATTGGATACTTTCCATATCTCTCACAACCTTCCTCAATTCTCTTCCACTCTTAGCATCACCCTCCTCCCCCAAGTGAGAATACATGAGACTCATATATAGGAGGAGAAACCAATTCTTGTCATAAATGAGGAGTAATATGCATGCATTTTATTCCATTTAGAGGAGTGTAACTTATGCCATTAAGGAGAGGTATGCATGCCTTATTTAAGGAGAGTGTAAAATATGCATTAAAGACAGTGTAAGAGGAATATTTTATGACATATCTTTAATGAGTGTAAGAGGAATATTTCATTCCTCGATGAGTGCATAAAAGAGAGTGCAATTTAATATTTAAAATAGAGAGAGTTACATAGAGCCATGATAGTCATGAAAGAGATAGGTGTGAATTGATTGAATGGATAAAGTTAGTTTGTAATTCCCTTTTAATAAAATATCATAGTCTCATAAAAGATAATGATAATACTAATAATATTGAGGATTAAGTCAATATTGAACTATTAGGATTGATTAAAGATAAGTTAAGTTAATTTCCTTCAACTGTGCTTGATTACCAATTTATGCAAGGAGATTTACTATTTTTGGAAAGTCATGCTTGAGATGCTAGACATGACTTTCTATTTTTAGAAAGTCATTCCAAAATTGTCAGATTGAGATTTATCCATGAGTGGTATTTTTCTTTCGGAGAATAGGGATTCCGCACCCCTATTTCATGCATCTCCGTGCCTTAGTAGATTGAGGACTCCGCGCCCTGATCTACTCCAAAGATATAAGATTCCATAACTTGATCTTTTTAAATATTTATGACTCCGCGCCCTAAATATATAAGACTCCACGTCTTTATATTTCTTGGATTTAGGACTCCACACCCTAATTTACATGCTTTCTCATCTACTGTGCTTTGAAACTCCACGTTTCTCCTTATGATACTGATTGTGATCTTTTACCCATTTGATGGTTCATTGGTAAGGCCTTGTTTGAAGACCTACATACATCACAATCTCATAGATCAAATGAATCATATGAATTTCATAATGACATTAAATTAACCACATTTTACCATGAATGGTGCATGACTTCCACAGTCATTTGGGTTTTGAAGAAATGACTTCCACGGTCATTTATCCTTGTTGGAAAATGATCTGGTCCCCTACCACATACTGCTCAGTACAATGTTAGACATATATATAATCATGCAAGTCATGTATCATCCATAAAACATAATTTAACCATTTTTTTTTTCCACATAACCATGAGCATCCATGGGTCTATGTGTCTCAATCCAGGTTCTCCATCCATGTCATACACCTGATACACAATTCAGATGCAAAAAGAGAGACATATGCATAACATCATATAAAACACATAATCAAATATACCACACATAAGGGAAAATACAACTATATAAAACATTTTTCCCAAACCAATGGTCAATCTTCCATACATAAACCATGGATATAAAACATTGTTACCCAATATAGTGATCACTATGACATACATAAACATAAAGAGGAAATACAATCATGTATATATAAAATGTTATTCCTCAATCTAGTGATCAATATTCCATATATATATATATATATATATATAACTCATCAAAAATAACCCTTAATAGGAGTGACAAAAATATACTAGGAAAAATAGGACACTACATACTCCTCCTCTTGGAGGAAACTTGGCTCGAAGTTTGATTAAACAAAAATGGAAACTCTAGATGCATAGAAGATGCATTTTCCCAAGTGGCGGAACTAGGACTGTATGGGTCCCATTGGACCTTTACTTGGTCCACCATACGATGTCTGAGCTGTCGAGTGCAATGGTCCAAAATGAAAATTGGCTCTGCCTTCAGAGTCCCCTCACCTATTACCTGTAATTGATGCCAATCTAAAATGTGAGAAGGATCATGAACATACTTACGCAACACTGAAATATGAAATACATCATGCATGCAATGAAAAACTGGTGGTAGAGCAAGACGATATGCCACAGTTCCTATCCTTTCGATGATCTCAAAAGGTCCAAAAAAATGAGGAGAGAGCTTAGATCCTTTCCCAAATCTAATAGAGCTTTTCAGAGGTTTTACTCGAAGAAAAACAAATTCCCCCTCTTTAAAACTACGATCCAGTCTATGCATATCAGCATAGCTCTTATGTCTATCCTGTGCCTCCTTTAATCTTTGTCTTATACGACACACCTATTCTTCCATTTCTTGAAGAATTTCAGGACCTACAGAGATTTTTTCCTCTAATCTATCCCAACATAAAGGTGTTCTGCATGGTCTTGCATACAATAGCTCATAAGGGGCCATACCAAGAGATCGGTGATAACTGTTATTGTAAGCAAATTCCACAAGAGGAAGAAAATATTCCCACTTAGATTTTTGATCCATTACATACATTCTAAGCATGTCCTCCAACACTTGATTTACTCTTTCATTTTGACCATCAGTTTCTGGATGATAAGCTGTATTGAAATTTAATTGTGTCTGAAGAGCTCCCTGGAAACTAGTCCAAAATCTTCCTGTGAATATAGAGCCCCTGTCTGATATGATTTTCTTCGAAAAACCATGAAGTCTAACGATCTCCTTTATAAATACTTGTGCTATTTCAGCTGCTTTGTAAGTATCTCTAACAGGTATAAAATGGGCACTCTTAGTAAGCTTATCCACCACAACCAAAATGGAGTTGTGCCTTTTGGTTGTTTCAGGTAATTCAACAATAAAGTCCATAGATATTTCTTCCCATTTGGACTTATGGATGTTATGCGGCTGCAACAATCTTGCTGGATGACCATGCTCTTCTTTAACTAGCTGACATTCCAAACACTTTGCCACAAAATTTGCTACCTCCTTCTTCATACCTATCCAAAAGAAAATTTTCTTTAAATCAACATACATCTTTTGGACTCCCAGGTGAGCCATATATACTGCACGGTGAGCTTCTTGCAAAATGAATTCACGAATCCCATCTTGATCTGGAACTACAATTCTTTGCATAAATATCACGATTCCATCATCATCAAAAGAATAGCCTTCTACCTTGCTTTTCTTAGCCTCCTCCCCACAAAGAGAAACTTTAACCTCCTTACACCAATCATCTACATCTTGTGCCCTCAATATGCGCTCCCGTAAATCAATCTTCAGTGGAGTTACTGAAAATATGCATGGCCTTCGACTAAGTGCATTGGGTACTTTGTTCAAGGTACCCTTGATGTAAGTTATGTCAAAATCATATTCACTTAGGAGTTCTGACCACATTCTTTGTCTAGCATTAAGATCACTTTGAGTAAATATATGTTGCAAACCTCTATGATCTATTTTCAATTCAAATTTATTTCCCACCATATAATGTCGCCAAAGTCACAAGGCATAAACTATGGCTGCTAGTTCTAGATCATGGGTTGCATAGTTTTCTTCATGAGGCCTTAACTTCCTAGAGGAATATGCAATCACCCTACCCTCTTGTGATAAAATGGCACCCAATCCACCTTTTGACGCATCTGTACATACAATGAATGGTTTATCCATATCTAGAACCTTCAGTATTGGAGCTGTAGTCAAATATTGCTTGAGCTTGGAAAAATCTTGCTCACACTCATCTCCCCACTTAAATCGCGCCCCCTTCCGAAGCAATGAAGTGATTGGGCTGGCTATTTTTGAAAACCCTTCAAAAAATCTCCAATAGTATCCTACCATACCCATGAAACTACGCACTTCATGTGCATTAGAGGGTGTTGGCCATTCTGAAATTTCTTCGATCTTTGCTGGGTCAACTGAAATTCCTTCGCTAGAGATAATGTGTCCAAGATAATGGATCTTTGATTGAAAAAAAGAGCATTTGGACATTTTTGCACAAAGCTTATTTTCTCTTAAGCATTGCAATACCACTCTTAGGTGTTGCTCATGCTCTTTGGGGGAATTTGAATAGATTAGGATGTCATCAAGGAACACTTGTACAAATTTGTCCAAGTACTTCCGGAATACACCATTCATCAGACTCATAAAAACTCCTGGGGCATTAGATAACCCAAAGGGAACAACCACTAACTCATAATGACCAAAACGAGTTCGAAAAGCAGTTTTGGAAATATCCTCTTCTTTAACTCTAAGTTGATGATATCCTGATCGAAGATCGATCTTGGAGAATATAGTGGCTCCCTTCATTTGATCAAATAGATCATCAATGCGAGGCAAAGGATATTTATTTTGAATAGTTACTCGATTCAATTTCCTGTAATCAACACAGAGCCGAAGGGACCCATCCTTCTTCTTTAAAAATATCACAGGAGCTCCCCAAGGTGAAACACTAGGTCTAATCATACCCTGATCCAATAACTCTTGAAGTTGCACTTGCAACTCACGAAGTTCAACAATAGACATTCGGTAGGGAGCTTTGGATATAGGTTCAGTACCAGGCTTAAGCTCAATGGAGAAGTCAATCTCACGCTTTGGAGGTAAACTAGGAAAATCCTTTGGAAAGACATCAGAGAATTCTGAAAGGAAAGGATATTATTCAAAGGACGAAAGCTCTCCCTCGTTTAAGGTCATTAAAGCATACATTTGACATTTTTTTCTAACACTTCGCTTCATCTGAAAGAATGAGATAAGTCTTAAGGAAACAGGTCTTCTTTTTCCATGGAGAACCCTAGATTGACCATCATCACTCAAAAACTGAAGGGTTTCGCTTCGACAATCGAGCACAGCCCAGCAAGATTCAAGCCAGTCCATCCCAATTATCACATCATAGTGACCAAGTGGTGTCACATAAAGATTCACATGTGTGACACACACTCCTAGGTATAAAGGGCATTCTTTCACTAAGCAGTCAACCTTTTGAGATCGTCCTGAAGCCATCTCAACCTGATCGAAATCATCTTGCTCTATTGCCACTAATATACATTTCAATAAAGCATTAGGAGAAATAAAACTTTCAGTTTCACCGGGATCAATCAAAATAGTAACATCCATACCATTTAGCTTACCAGATGCTTCAAGTACAGTAGATTGATGCTCGACTTGGCGATTCTGCAACACTGCATGAATCCTATGGGCCCTACCCATATCTCTAACAGTGGCTTGTTCCTGCTCTGATTTTTCTTCAGTCTTCTTTGTAGGGCAATCTCTCTCATAATGAGGTCCTCCACAAGTCCAACATCCATTAGTGGGAGCAGCTTTCATAAATTTGACCCTTTTATTAGGTGTTTCTTGATTGCGAGCACTACTTTGCTGAAGTTGATGCCTTGAATTATTTCCTTGTTTATTAAAAGTATGATTCTTTTGGAATCCCTGATGATGTGAACCACCTGACTTATGTCTTACATATTGGCCTCCCCTTCGAGTATGTTTCCCATGGAATGATAGATTTGTGGTTTTATCCTCGCCTTTGTTGCCCAACAATTCTTCCTCAGCTATAATTGCTTGTTGCACTACCTCATGCAATGTAGTAGGCCTCAAAATGCGCACCTTCTCCTTTATGATAGGATTCAACCCATACAAAAACTTGTTTACCTTGAGGGATTCGGTATTTAGATGGGTGGCATATCTAAGAAATTCCATGAATCGTGCTTCATATTCAAGGATTGTCTTAGTTCCTTGCTTAAGATCATGGAACTCATTCAACTTCCTCTCCAAGTATTCAGCAGAAAGGTACTTTGCTCGAAATTTCTCTTCAAATCGTTCCCATGTCAAGGTAGACATGGAGTACCCCAATTGGGACTCTAAGTTCCTCCACCATAATAGTGCACTCTCCTTAAGTTGGTAAATAGCTAACTTTGCCTTTTGGTTGCTAGAATAGTTCCGCAACTCAAAACATAGGCGCATGTTTTCCAACCAAGCTTCTGCTACCTCCCCTTTTGTGGTGCCCTTAAAGATAGGAAGCTTAACTTTTTCCAACTCCCTATGTACATCTCCATCAGATGGTACTTCTTTCCTTTCTACTTGAGATGAAGAACCAGGCACTGAAGGATTTCCCCCAACCCTATTAATCAATACTTCAGTCATCTTTTGGAAAGATAACATCATATCCCTTACTTCCCTAATGGATATTTGTCCAGATTCATTGGCTTGGGGAGGTGGAGATGAGACTTCCTTCCTCCTCCTTGATGCTCTTTCCATGATTACTTAACCTGACAAAAAAAAGATCAAGTAAGTAAATAAAGTACTTAGCTTTGATTGTTAGCAAGCAAGCCCTAGGTCCTAGAGTTTTGAACCTGGCTCTGATACCATATGTAAGGTCCCACCTTACCTACCATAATTATTATAGAGAAATATTATAT
>CM076570.1:1262841610-1262986736 GCA_034641835.2 Pinus albicaulis
TACATGAACATGTGGCATGGGCACAGCCATCCATAATAGAGTATATAAAAACTGAGATCTAGGTAGGGACGCAGCCACCCAGTAGTAAATATCAACAAATAAACTCAGGTATGGTCGCAGCCATCCAATCAAAGAGCCATGCAATAAGTCATGATAATCCATAAAGAACCTGCAGCCTAGATTTTATCAGACAAAATCCAGGGTCTTGCGCTCCATCTCGACCCAAACAAGTTCAATTTCTAGCATGCAAATATATGAGTTGTAGTCGAACATGCAAGAAAATTGTTTGATTACCAGCCAATGATGAAAGTCGTTAACAGAAGCGAGAGAAACCACCAATAATGAAAATGGCTCTCAAGGTATGAAAGGTACAATCCATGGAATTTGAAATGTGATCTAGCATCGAACACCCACGGAATCAGTTGATCGAAGGCCAATGATGTGGGCCTCGCGTCAAATGCGAAGAACCTGCCATTAAGGAATGTAGGCTTCAAGGTACCGGAAGGGAGTCTCTAGATCAGATTTCTGGATAAAGATTTGAAGTCGACAGGAAGTGACCTGGTCGAAGGAGGGCCATAATGTTTCCCACATCATCGACACGAGACAGAGGAATATGATGTTTGTGAATCAAGACCAACAGAGAATCAGAGGGAGGTTGAAAACTACAAAGGAAAAATTCTCTTGAACTTATTAGTAGCACGACACTGGATTTGGCAGTATTTGACATCAAAGGATCTGAGGTCATGATGACATGGCAATGAGCGAGTGAGAGGTCAAAAAATATTACCCAAACCCATGGAGGAAAACATGACAAAATGAGATGTCCCCAACCAAACACGAATGCAGACAAGTGCCATGTTCAAGAGCGACATATTGCCAACACAACTAAAATCTGGTTCCATTTTCCCCCACCATTTCTAGCGAGTACCCTAATTATTTTTGAAAACAAGCTAGAAGGGGATAGCATATGCTTGTACTATAATTTTTTCCTTCGGACAAATCCATCCTAGTACATTTTACGAGCCCTAGGAAGGAGGAACTCAAATAACTTCATGGTGACGAGGTCTGATGTCATCAGGGTTTAACGATTCTGACAAAGGGAGAACTCAGCATCTTTTCATGTTTAGAGAGTTTGAAAAGAAGGCAGAAAAGAAAACTCTAGCAATCCCTTTTCATAGGTAGTCTCACAGATTCGAAAAGGTATAAAACTGTGTCTGAGAGAACATCTTAGTCGCAATAGGCTAAGGCATTCCTTTTTCGTAAATAATCCATCCCAGCCCGAAAAAGGGGTAAACGTATACTGGGTAGATATCGTTTCGTAGCCATTTAACGAGTTCAAAATGACAAGTGTCTTAGAAATATTTTCAATTTTAGAGAGTTAGAAAAGAGTTGAAAGATGACTCCAATAGTGACTTTTTCGTGTTTTTACCAAGTCCCAAAAAGTATAAAATATAACTCGTCACTTCATCCTTGTCGCAAGAAAAACTTGTTGCTGCACAAGAGACATGTATAAAACCCATTTTTCGAAAATAATGTCATAAAATAATCGAAAAACGTGCCTTAAAACCTAATTAAGGCTGTGAAAAATTTATAAAATGCCAAAAATAGTAAAAACAATTAATTTTCACTTTTTACCTCTTGTGGAGCAATTTTTACCCATTTTATTGTGCAATCTTGCGGCAATGATAGCGGCTAATCCAGTACATCAATCGCAAATCCGTCAACTCCAGGTAAGAGCTGAGATCCCTCTTATCATTTTAAGTTATTCCTTTCTTCCTTCATTTGTCAATTTTGAATTTGGGGGAAGAAATTGTAAAATTTAGGAATGTGTGGTCGGCGCGGGTTTCGAGCACGGAGTCGCGTTGACCGCCCTATTTTTAACATTAGGGCGCGCCAACGACGCAAACCAATTTCAAGTAATGATACTCACCAAATGTCCCAATTATTTACAAATTCAAGGATAAATATTGACTAATGCCACTTGTATGTGTGTGTTTGCAGGTAGAAAAGAGAAAAATGGTCATTGAATGGAAAGAACGAGAACATAGTGAAGAAGATGAGTTAGCCATGGAAAATGAGGGAGTTATGGAAGCCCTCAAAAACTATGGTTTGAAAAAAATTCTTCCTCACATCGTGCCTCCGAGCCCAATTAGAATTGCTACAATATCTTATCAGTATATGGGATGAAAATCAAGAGAAGTTCATCCTACGGAATCCAGAACTTGAGATTGATGTTTCTGATGTGTACTTCATCACAGGATTATCACGGAGAGGTGCAGCACCACTCCTAACTAGCACTTGGCCCTGCATGGAAAACATGTCCATGGTGATAGACAGGGTATGTCGAGGAGCGCGGAAAGGATCCGGCAATGGGAAAGTTGATATACAAACTATCCCAAATTTGACACTATGCGTGGTATTGCATACCATCACCCGGGCTGTGGGATCGCAAGCACAGCATGAAGTAACAAAGACACAGTTGCTTCTTGCTATGGACTGCATGGCTCCGACCCTCTTCAACTGGGAAAAGGCTGTGACCATAAACATGAAGCGCCAATTAACCAAATACAGAAAGACCAAATTGAAACAATTTTGTTATGGATCCATCCTAGTATCGTTCTTCTTGGAAAAATTACCAATTTTACAGTGACAGGAGGTCATAGTTCTGAATCCACCAGCGAGAGAAACTCGGATGGCCCAATGGGCGGCACTGATGCCAAGGGCAGGGGGCAGCCAACAGATGTCTTGGAGGCCAGAATTTTTTTATTGGTTCCGTCGAAAACTGATTGTCGTGGAGGATTGGCCCTACTCTGGCACCGACTTCACTGATGACCCGGACCTCCCACTCCCAGAGAGAGAAGATTGGGATGAAGATTTGGGTAAGACTCAATTTTTGAATTTTATGAGTATTATGATTTTTTTTGTTTATGTATGTTCTGACTTTAAATCCGTATGATGCAGATGTTGCCCCAGAGAGACCTGCCGGCATGTCACCAATAGCGAGGCGAATCCCTCGCGATTTTTACCCTCAAGGTGAGGGCAGCAAGGAAGATGAGATAGTGCACAACCTGGAGGGGATCACCTGAGGAGTCCCAGATTATGCACGTTTTTATGATGTTCTTCGTGCCTATCAGAGACACACTGTAGGAGTCCCCAGCCGAATCCACCGCTTGTTGAGGCGGCTAGTACGAGTCATGACATGTTATCATGAGCATCATGCTGATTAGACACCTAGGTTTATTTTATCTACATATTTTTTGTGAGACATCATGTCTCGGGATGTAACAAAAACATACACATATTTTTTGATGTTATGATGCACACAGTTGCAAACATGCGATATATATATATATATATATATATATATATATATACACACACATATATTTCCTTACATGGATCTTTTTACATATGATGATGCTTTTACAAATTATGAAAATGTCTATTTAATACAACTTTATCTAATGTATCAATAATCCGCATAATAAGTAACGACCCAAAAGAAAGGAAAACATTCACAAAGCACATAAAAATCAAAATATTTCATTTTTACGCAAGCTCAAAAACAAAAATAAACGATGCTTGATATTGGTTTCATGTTTACACAAGCTTGAAACAAAAGTAAACTATGCTTGAGGGAAAAAAAAACAAAAAAAAACGGGCATGCCCCTAGCATGGTGACTCAATTCAAGGTACATGCTCCCCAAGCTTCAATCCATATGTAATGAACAAAAAGTAGATGGAGTGAAGGTTCAAGTTACGAGATCAGAGAAAGACTCGACTGGGATTTTACGAGATCTAAGCAAAGACTCGAATTGAACGGGAACGTGTTTCATTGTTTTAACGAGGTTGACACATTAAAAGAACTATCCTCAGAGCTAATTCATTTTTTAACGAGGTTGACATAGAAGACGAACTATCCTCAAAGATAATTCATTTTTTAACGAGGATGACATAGAAAACGAACTATCCTCGGGACACCTTGTTTCATTTTTTAAGGAGCTTGACACAAGACAAGGAACTCTGCTCCGACAACCTTGTTTCATTTTTTAGGGATCTTGACACAAGAAAAGGAACTATGCTCCAAAGACCACTCATCATGTCGAATAAGAAGTCAGGGATTCCAAGAGGTTCATAACATCTTGGAAATCAGGACCCAATGCCCCCAGCACGCGATGCACAACGGCACTATCACTGAATGTGGGCACGGGACAGGTAGCCACATAATTAACTTTTGGTGGGGAAGAGACAACCAGTGGATAAAGACCCGGAAGGGATGATGGTGGAACATATGTCACATAAGGACCAAAGAATGAAAGCTGATCAATGGTCACGATCTGACCTTTGTGTGGAAAATAAATCACACGAAAGAGGGAAGAGACAACTGCTCCCATGACATAAGTCTAGTCGCAGCCCAAGGGTAAATTAAAATCTAAGGGGCCTGGAAAAACCATCACGTCTATATAGACAGTTTTCCCTCCCAAAGTAATAGGCAGCTTCGGAAGGATTCCTAATGGTTGACTAGTTCTTCTGTTAAAAGCCAACAAATTCTGAGTAATAGGCATAAGCGATGGAGAACCAATATCTTGCCAAGTATTTGAAGACAGAATACTAATAGACGCGCCTTCATCTATAATGGTTCTGGGTAATACCATATTGAAGGCCTGTACCGTGATCTCAAAAGGCACATAAGACGGAAGGCGGTATCCTGCAAATCGACTCCAATAAAAGGAAGCGACCAAACTACTTGGAGGGGGTACCATTGAACTGAGATGGTCATCCCCTAGTGTTATCGAAGCAAGAGGATTATCCTCCTGGACCTTAGACATGAGAGCAGGAAGAGAAACTTCCTAAGTCACAGGGATGGGAGGATCTTTCTCCAAGTCCAAGGAATCTGAAGAAACAAGAAGAACGTGAGAGGGATGAGATCCACTCTCGACCGCAAAGACCTGATGAACCACAGGTGGGGTCAGATCAACTGATTCCATGACCAATGATTGGTCAGGAATGGATTCCTAAATTTGAAATTCTGAGGGAGCGAAATCGACCAAGGATGATTCTTGACTGATCGTGGAATCAACTAGTGGAGGAATCAAAGAAAGTTTTTGGTAACCAGCCGGAAGGCAGGGTGCAGAAACAGTAGAGTTGTCTAGCACTCTCGTGGCTTCATCCATATACAGACAAAGGTGAATGGGATGATGCCCTTCACACAACTTACATGGATTAGTAATCTTACCATGTTTCTTATGAGTCTTATCAGCACTAGTCGAAGATGTGCTACTAATGTGACTTCCGGAAACCAAAGGCAACGGCGGATGACCGTCAAACCATACTTCAAGTAGCTTGGGAATGCCATGGAAGTCTTGAAGAAGGTGGTCACCTTTGCACAACATGCAAGGAAATTTGACTTTCTGTGGAAGGTTGGATGGTTTCTTAGGCGCAATGGCCACAGAGCTAGCCTCTCCTTTATCTGACTTCTTCTTCTTCTTAGCCACCTGGTTATTGGAATCCAAACTTTCACTGGGCGAAGTAGAAGAGGAGGATGAAGAAACAAGTGAAGAAGGCGAGAGGTCCACCCTAGAATCAACATGATGTTGTTCAGGTGGAGGTGATGGTCGAATAGAGGTCGTGGCATTCGGGACCACCGAGGTCGAAAACAACCACACAGACAAACCAACAGTTAACCCTGGAAGAGACAACATTGCCATATAAGGAGCACCAACATTCCCAAAAGCAGGAAAAGGGCCAGGATTCCCTTCGGAGGGGATTCCTTGGTTGGTAAACTCTGGGAACGTTGCCATCGAAAACAACTCTAAAATCAAGAACTAAGGAAAGTAACTTTAACTAGGAATATTTCGTGGGTAGTTAATTTTACGACATTGAAACCAAACTTTTATGTTTCATGTTTTAAGAGTCAAGAAACAGGAAAAAGACGACTCTAGTCACTTTCAATGTTGAACGAGCGTGAAAGGACAAGTGCTCGATGATCTTTTCAAATTTAAGGAGTCAGTAAACATCAAAAATGACTGCTCAGGTAATCTAAGCAAGAGGGTATGTCAAGTTTCCGTGAACTGCCATATACACCTTGGCGATCAAATGAAGAGAAATGGCCAAGGACTTAACGTACGTGCAGGTAGTCTCCTCGAATGTTGTGTTCGGTGTATCACGGTTACAGGGCGGCAGACTTGGCTTCCTATGGATAAAAGGATTGCAACCTAGAGGGGTCTCCCTTTATATACTCGATGGTACGGGGAGCACAAGTCCTTACTAGCGCTGTCTGAAGCCAGATGGTGAACGACAGCTACTATGTTTTAAGACGCCGGAACATGTCTCGAACATAGACCACAAGAATATTTCGTTAGGTTTCAATGTTGCCTTAGGTTAATTGAAATAAATTTTAATGTTGATCTTGGATTAAGTTTCAATTTCCAAGCCTTAACATATGTCGGATCTGTTAGAGTCGGTCTTTACATCCCTCCGTCAGAGATCATTTCTCTTATTGCATTTCATTGTTTAGGTGTCTCATTCCACTCATTCATCTGCATTCCGTTAGGGGCATGCCATTGTCTGACGGAAGGGTTTTGTTCTCTCATTTTCCCTCATGCTTGTACCTGTTCGGTTGGTCAAAGTTTCTCAAAATTTAGCAAAGTTCAGTTCATGTCATTTATAGTCATAGATGTTATTTTGGTCAAAAAGAGTTATTTTAGTTTCTAGGTCTAGGGTGTGGTCTTCCGAAATGTTAAATAATGCCCGCAGGCCATGAGGATGTTTTCAACAAGTGTCATTTCAGGATTTACATCGTCAAATACGCTTGAGGATGTTTCTTCTTCAAAACTCTGTTTTGAAGAAGAAATTGTCAAAATTGTTTTTGTAATAAATATGTATTTTTCCGCCATCAAGTTCTTCACATGCAGACTCTGGTCATCCTTTGCCAAGGTTCAATGCCAACATCCCTGCAAAAAAACAACCAATTTCATCATTCAAAGCTCAGAAATTCAGTGAGGAAACAAAAGACAGAGTTTTATTAAATGAAAAAGTGCCAAAGTCAAAAACATTACAAAATAGGTTTTGAAGAAGAAAAAATTAAAACCATGTCTATATGAGATATTTCTCAAATCCATTGATTCATTTGCATCAAGAGTTATTGAGAAAATCCAAGAGAAAGTCGAGTTTGAAGTTTGGAGGAATGAAGTTGCTACAAAGAGAGCGTGCGTGATTGGTACGCGGCGGGCGCATTGGGATAGGCCGCGGCGCATCCACAGAGCGCGGCGCGTAGAGCCAAAACACACCATGCAAATTTCTAAGGGCGCGGCGCACCCACTGAACGTGGCGCATTGGGTTTGTGCACGGCACACAGAGCCCCAAAGGCCGAAACTCATCATCGATTCATCAAAACTCAATTTGGTTCAGTTCTTTAGTCTCCAAGTAAGTGTGCACCCTTACCATTTGATGTTAACTCTTGTTGGGTGCTATTTGAAAGGTGAAATTCAAGAGTTTAATTGGTGAAAGAATAAACCCTATACCCATATTGAAATATGTTCCCAAGGGTTTGAAAAGAGGTGATTAAAACTTGAACTTTGGTGCTTAAACTCTCTTTCCATTTTCATTTGTGCTCTTGTCATTGTTATCATTGTTATCACTGCTAGTACTGTCACACTATTATATCATGATCCCTTCTCTTATACCCATTGTCCCATATCCCTTATACCCTTGTATGCCCATGTGTTAACCCTCTAACCCTATCACTTACCATCACTTCCCTCCATTGACAAAATCCTAATTTCCACATTCAAGGACTGCCTCCATATCCTTGAATTCACTTATATGTTTCCATTTCATTGACTCTTGTTCCTAAAACTACCCCCCATCACTATCACCTATTCCCATATCACTTGTAAAGGTTCTTAATCCCGAAATTCCCCAAGCAGTGAGTGACTGTCCTTCCACTCTGAATCCACTTGACAGTCTATTGCATTCATGGTGATACTTCCTTGCAGCCTCTCATTTCATATGTGGCACACTTGGTATTGAAAAACAAACTCTTGTTTTGACCATATATATATCACCACCTATTTTTCAAACACCTTGTTTTCAACATCATGTCAGAAACAAATTCATCATATGAGCAGGGATATGAGCAGGACAATTATTCAACCACAGAGCTAAATGTACTGAGGAGGTCTCATAAAAGTGGTAGGCACGTCAGAGAGGAGCCCACTTCTTTGGTTCAATTGCAGGCCTGCCCGCTTGCAATGACATGCTTTCAGCAACATTCATGTTTTCGGTATTGCGAGATGATATCTCAGTTTCAGCACCATCCGGAGTTGGTTCGCTTATTTGTCCTACATTTTCGTGATGGTCATGTAAACCTTGCTGGAGTGAACTTCACTTTGACACCAGAGACCATTTCTGAGGCAACCGGGATACCGAACATTGGTGAGGAGTGGAATAAGAGACAGCAGCTGGATAGAGCATATTATGAACCTTACATCAGGCCTGGATATTTGAGGCAGTTGAGCAGAGTATTCCCGTTCCAGTTTCTGAAGGAGTCCTATGCGCCATTAATGAAGCTCATCATTAGATATTTCAGCTGCGAGGGTAGATTCTCGCGCCTTTATGCATATCATATCAGACTTTTGATGCATTTCACGAGAGTGCGAATGATGAATATTCCATACTTCATGTGCCGAAACATAGAGCGGATGACTACCCTTGTACAGAAGAAGACTCCAGAGCAGCAGCATAATAGCATCTATCATTATGCGCTCATCAAAATCATTGTGGTACATCAGCTTGGTTTGCAGGGCATCACATGGGATGAGTTCATGTCCCGTGACTTCTTTGCAGCCCCCCAGCCTCCTCCCAAGATTGTTCATGATGAGGCAGAGCCTTCGTATCAGTTTGAGGTTCCTGAGACTGAGCCTATCAGTGCTCCAGTGTGTGTGACGTATCAGAGAGGCCACAAAGCCTTATTTGCAGCAGCACGACGAGTACTATCTCCGCCCAGGGTGGAAGGGGTCTCGTTACCTTCATCAGCAGTGCGAGTACTATCTCCACATGGCGTGGAAGGGGTCTCGCCTTCTATATCAGCACAGGTACAGGACAGAGGCAAGAAGCCTATGCATGATGTGGGCCCCTTGAGAGGCCAAGATACTGATTTTATATTGATCGATGTTGATTCGAGCTCTCCTAGCTCAAAGCTGAAAGAAATGATCTACGAACAAAAGGCTGAGATTGATACTTTGACCGTGAAGTTGTAGAGAGCTTAGTGGGTTATAAATTACTTGCAGCAGCGGAATAAAAAACTGGAGGATCAGCAGACACTCATAGAGTTGCGGCAAATCCGTGAAGACCGTGAATTGGCCCGAAAGAGACCAGGTGACATGACACCATTTGAGCGAGAGACTTGCCTTACACACGTCAACATTCATCTGGAGAAGCTGTTGGCGAAGGCCAATAGGGACAAATACATGCTCAGACATATGAAAAACCACTATTGGGCCCGCACACACGTTTGCAGAGCGAAAATGAAGATCTTGAAGGCGAGGTTGAGAAAAGCACTAAAACGTCGGAAAAGGCCGGATCCACTCCGAATCTTGGCCGAAGCTTCCTTGGCTGAGCATGAGACATGATGGGAGACCTTCACTCCAAATTTCAGCAAATTTGGAGAAGATTTTGTCATTTTGAAAATTTTGGTTGCAAAACAGGTTTTTCCGCCCGACGCGCGCTTATGATTGGGACATCTTCTGGAGGAAAACTTTGCATTTTTGGGTTTTTCATGATATATTATGTATGTTCAGGAATGGCCGAAGCATTTCATCAAATTCTGGGCTGCCTAAAGGGCCAAAAACACCTTGAAAATGGCCTTTCTGCCACTTTTTGCACCAGCAGGAACCAGTTTTGGGAGATTGCAGTTTTGGAGGGGAAAATGACATCCAAATTGAAAAATTACACTTGGGTTGGATAGTAGACATCCAGGGATTTCCAACGAGTTATCATGAGCTGAATTTGGACTTCGGGAAGTGCCTCAAAATCACCTCCAAAGTGGCGCGACGCATTGAGTTTTTGAGCGCGGCGCATAGAGAAATTTTGCCTCATTTTCACTCTTCAGCTCAGAAATTCGCCCAGTTTTGACTAGTTTTACTTTTTCATGTGATGATTGACCTACCATGATGTAATTTGATGACTATGATGTAAATTTGGCATGTTTTTACTTGTTCTAGAGGATTCATTCACTAAAAAGTGAAAATTGAGTGAATGGATCAGTTTCCTAGCATATAGAGGCAAGTTGTTTGGCTGCCTAGATTTTAGCTCCATGTTTAGAATTGGTTCAAACAGCTCCTATAAGGATGAGCTCGACCCCTAAAGGCATGGGATGGGGTTAGGATGGTCTATATATTGTATTTTCTGAGACTTTTTCAGGGTTGGATACTTGGGAAAAGTTTGGCACCTCATTGTATATTGATTTCAGATTTTTGGCAAAGGAAAGACCAGAGTTTTGCAGCACTTGTTGGGATCCTTGTGGCTTCTGAGTTTTGATGATGTTCTTCTCATGTTATTGTAAGTTTCATTAATGTTATATGTATGCCATTTCCCTTCTCTATGCTTCTGAATTAAACAAATGAGCAATTGAGGTAGAATTCATTGATTTGCTGGTGCTCTGCCTTAGACTTTTGTTTAGTTTTATATGTTGTGCGTAAGTTTGAAGAGGATCCTTGCACTCTCTTGCCCTCTTCAGCTCCTCAGCAGTATTTTCAATCCATTCATTTGATCTAAGACATCAAATTCATTGCCTACCCTGCCCCAACTTGAACTCTTCAAGAATTTGGCCTCATCCCCAAGCCCAAAATTGTTTTTCCCTTTTTCCAACAAAAACCCCCAAAAATCAAAATCAAACCCTCCTATTTGTTTATCTAGCCTAAGATCAGTTGTTTTTTTAGTCACCTCAAGCCCCTTTTGAATTTTTTCATTGAGATTGACCCAGAGAGAGCCCTCTCCTGTCCTCGTAGGGTTAGCTACGAGGCTGAGCGTGGTTTGGTGTTGTCCTTCTTCTGCCTTATTTCAGCCTGAGGTAGATTAAGGCTCTAACATAGTGGCGACCATACTGGGGGAAGAAAATGGTTTGCTTGTTGGTTTTATTTGTTTCATAAGTTACAAACGGACCCTGAAGTCACGCCAGGTAGCTTTCGAAACGCTTTTTCTTTGCATTAGCGGAAGTAGATAAACGTTGCTTCAGTCAATCTTCGATTTAGCTTGTGAACGTGACACTTGACTTATGAATTGCCCCAGTACATGTAACAAGTTCAGATTCGATTGTTGATGGTGGACAACGATCAGACATATGAAGGCTGAAACATTCACCTGGCGACTCCAACTCAATTCAGAGATTCCAGTGCTCACTGATCCATTCGTGCAATGGTAGGGTATGTGGAAAACCCTGCGCTTTGTGAAGTTGTAAAACAAGTTAGAGATCAGTTAGTGGATTTTGAAATTGATGAAGCATTTTTCATTGTCATGCTTCAATGTTTGAAATCCCCGAAGTTTCCTCCTGAAGCTAAAACTGGTTTCTGCGAGTTACTTGTTGAAAGATTTGAGGAGGAGATTCAGTGTTTAAACGATCAGATCCAATCATATGAATTCCGAGATCCCAAAAAGTTCTTGGAAACTCTCCCTCCTTCA
The DNA here is from genome assembly GCA_034641835.2 of Pinus albicaulis. Lineage (NCBI taxonomy): Eukaryota > Viridiplantae > Streptophyta > Pinopsida > Pinales > Pinaceae > Pinus > Pinus albicaulis. The sequence goes on from CM076570.1 coordinate 1,262,853,290, forward strand.
AAACAAGAAAAAATAGAGCTACTTGTGGATGTTTGCATTGACAGTGTGCAGCTGGAAGTATGTATTGCGGATTTGGGGCAGCAAACAGAGTCTGGCTTTTGCGATCCTATTGCAACGTACATGGAAATGTTTTTCAGTTTGAATGATAGATCAAATTGTCTTTTACATAACCAGACACATTATGTGAATGTATGGCTGCCAGAAATTACATCTGTGTCCTGGTGGAAGCACTCTCAAGCAGCATCCTTGTCACAGTTACTTGATTGGTTGATCTGGCATTACAGCGTTACTTGATCTATTGGTTTTGCAGCAAAGTAGAGGAGATTTGTAAATAAATAAGCTGCCAAAGGCAACATTTCAGTTTCCGGTATTTGTTTATGTACAGGTTGCAGTATGTATATGTTTTTGGATTGGTATGAGTTGTTTTGGGTTTGCATTTATTGACTTCATTGCCCAATGGATAAGGCACTGGTCTGCTCTCCCAAAGACCTATAGTTCTTGGCACCTCCAAGGAGCTACCATCCCCATTGGAGCCAATGTTAGAGTCGGTCTTTACATCCCTCTGTCAGAGATCATTTCTCTTATTGCATTTCATTGTTTAGGTGTCTCATTCCACTCATTCATCTGCATTCCGTTAGGGGCATGCCATTGTCTGACGGAAGGGTTTTGTTCTCTAATTTTCCCTCATGCTTGTACCTGTCGGGTTGGTCAAAGTTTCTCAAAATTTATCAAAGTTCAGTTCATGTCATTTATAGTCATAGATGCTATTTTGGTCAAAAAGAGTTATTTTAGTTTCTAGGTCTAGGGTGTGGTCTTCCAAAATGTTAAATAAAGCTCGCAGGCCATGAGGATGTTTTCAAAAAGTGTCATTTCAGGATTTACATCGTCAAATATGCTTGAGAATGTTTCTTCTTCAAAACTCTGTTTTGAAGAAGAAATTTTCAAAATTGTTTTTGTAATAAATATGTATTTTTCCGCCATCAAGTTCTTCACATGCAGACTCTGGTCATCCTTTGCCAAGGTTCAATGCCAACATCCCTGCAAAAAATCAACCAATTTCATCATTCAAAGCTCAGAAATTCAGCGAGGAAACAAAAGACAGAGTTTTATTAAATGAAAAAGTGCCAAAGTCAAAAACATTACAAAATAGGTTTTGAAGAAGAAAAAATTAAAACCATGTCTATATGAGATATTTCTCAAAGCCATTCATTCATTTGCATCAAGAGTTATTGAGAAAATTCAAGAGAAAGTCGAGTTTGAAGTTGGAGGGACGAAACTGTGTTTTAGAAGGGCAGACTGTGTGATTGGTTTCAGCGCGGCACATTGGGATAGGCCGCGGCACATCCACAGAGCGTAGCCCGTAGAGCCAAAACACACCGTGCAAATTTCTAAGGGCGCGGCGCACAGAGCCCAAAGGCCGAAACTCATAATCGATTCATCAAAACTCAATTTGGTTCAGTTCTTTAGTTTCCAAGTAAGTGTGCGCCCTTACCATTTGATGTTAACTCTCGTTGGGTGCTATTTGAAAGGTGAAATTCAAGAGTTTAATTGGTGAAAGAATAAACCCTATACCCATATTGAAATTTGTTCCCAAGGGTTTGAAAAGAGGTGATTAAAACTTGAACTTTGTTGCTTAAACTCTCATTCCATTTTCATTTGTGCTCTTGTCATTGTTAGTATTATTATCACTGCTAGTACTGTCACACTATTATATCACGATTCCTTCTCCTATACCCGTTGTCCCATATCCCTTATACCCTTTTATGCCCATGTGTTAACCCTCTAACCCTATCACTTACCATCACTTCCCTCCATTGACAAAATCCTAATTTCCACATTCAAGGACTGCCTCCATATCCTTGATTCCATTACTGTATTCTTTATTTCATTGACTCTTATTCCTAAAACTACCCCCCATCACTATCACCTATTCCCATATCACTTGTAAAGGTTCTTAATCCCGAAATTCCCCAAGTTCAACTGGTTCAACCTTCCCTACGAATCCACTTCATACTCATATTGCATTCATGCGATACTTCCCTTGCGGCCTCTCATTTCATATGTGGCACACCCAGTATTGAAAAACAAACTCTTGTTTGACCATATATTTATCACCACCTATTTGTCAAACACCTTGTTTCAGTATCATATCAGAGACAAATTCATCATATGAGCAGGGATATGAGCAGGAAAGTGTTTCAACCGCAGAGTTAAAGGTACCGAGGAGGTCTCATAAAAGTGGCAGGCACGTCAGGGAGGAGCCCACTTCTTTGGCTCAATTGCAGGCCTGCCTGCTTGCAATGACATGCTTTCAGCAACATTCATGTTTTCGGTATTGCGAGATGATATCTCAGATTCAGCACCATCCAGAGTTGGTTCGCTTATTCATCCTACATTTGCGTGATGGTCATGTAAATCTTGCTGGAGTGAACTTCACCTTGACACCAGAGACTATTTCTGAGGCGACCGGGATACCGAACATCAGTGAGGAGTGGAATAAGTGAGCAGCTGGATAGAGCATATTATGAACCTTACATCAGGCCTGGATATTTGAGGCAGTTGAGCAGGGTATTCCCGTTCTGGTTTCTGAAGGAGTCCTATGCGCCATTAATGAAGCTCATCATTAGATATTTCAGCTGTGAGGGTAGATTTTCACGCCTTTATGCATACCATATCAGACTTTTGATGCATTTGACGAGAGTGCGACTGATGAATATCCCATACTTCATGTGCCGAAACATAGAGTGGATGAGTACCCTTGTGCAGAAGAAGACTCCAGAGCAGCAACATAACAGCATCTATCATTATGCGCTCATCAAAATGATTGTGGTACATCAGCTTGGTTTGTAGGGCATCGCATGGGATGAGTTCATTTCTCGTGACTTCTTTACAGCCCTTCAGCCTCCTCCAGAGATTGTACATGATGCAGGTGAGCCTTCGCGTCAGTTTTAGGTTCCTGAGACTGAGCCTATCAGTGCTCCACTATGTGTGACATATCAAAGAGGCCCCAGAGCCTTATTTGCAGCAGCACGACGAGTACTATCTCCACCAGGGGTGGAAGGGGTCTTTTTATCTTCATCAGCAGCGCGAGTACTATCTCCACATGACGTGGAAGGGGTCTCGCCTTCTACATCAGCACAGGTATAGGACAGAGGCAAGAAGCCTATGCACGATGAGGGCCCTTCTGGAGGCCAAGACACTGAGTTGACACTCATCGATGTTGATTTGAGCTCTCCTAGCTCAAGGATGAGAGAGACCATCCAGGAACAAAAAGCTGAGATTGACACTTTAACCGTGAAGTTGCAGAGAGCTCAGTGGGTTATAAATTACTTGGAGTAGTGGAATAAACAACTGGAGGATCAACAGACACTCATGGAGCTGCAGAAAATCCGTGAAGACCGTGAATTGGCCCGAAAGAGACCAGGTGACATGACACCATTTGAGTGAGAGACTTGCCTCACGAGAGTCAACATTCATCTGGAGAAGTTTTTGGTGAAGGCCAATAGGGACAAATACATGCTTAGACACATGAAGAATCACTATTGGGCCCGCACACACGTTTGCAGAGAAAAAATGAAGATCCTGAAGGTGAGGTTGAGAAAAGCACTGAAACGTCGGAAAAGGCCGGATCCACTCCGAATCTTGGCCAAAGCTTCCTTGGCTGAGCATGAGACATGATGGGAGACCTTCGCTCCAAATTTCAGCAAATTTGGAGAATATTTTTTCATTTTTGAAAATTTTGGTTGCAAAACAGGTTTTTCCGCCCGACGCGTCGCGCCACTTGACGCGCGCTTACGTTTGAGAGATCTTCTGGAGGAAAAATTTACATTTTTGGATTTTTTATGATAAATTATGCATGCTCAGGAATGGATGAGAGATTTCATGAAGTTCTGGGTGGCCTTAAAGGTAAAAAACACTCCAAAAATGGCCTTTCTGCCACTTTTTGCACCAGCAGGAACCAGTCTTGGGAGATTGTAGTTTTGGAGGGGAAAATGACATCCAAATCCAAAATTCCACTTGGGTTGGATAGCAGACAGATAGGGCTTTCCAACGAGCTATCATGAGCTCGATTGGGACTTCAGGAAGTGCCCTAAAAGTAGGCCCAAAGTGGCGCGACGCATTGAGTTTTTGAGCGCGGCGCATAGAGAAATTTTGCCTCATTTTCACTCTTCAGCTCAGAAATTCGCCCAGTTTTGACTAGTTTTCCTTTTTCATGTGATGATTGATCTACCATGATGTAATTTGGTAACCATGATGTAATTTTGGCATATATTTACTTTTTCTAGAGGATTCATTCACTAAAAAATGAAAATTAAATGAATGAATAAGTTTCCTTCCTTATAGAGGCAAGTTGTTTGGCTACCTAGATTTCAGTTCCATGTTTAGAATTGGTTGAAATAGCTCCTAGAAGGATGAGCTAGACCCCTAGAGGCATGGGAATGGGTTGGGCTGGTCTATATCATGTATTTTCTGAGTCATTTTCAAAGGTTGGACTGGTTGGATACTTGGGAAAAGTTTGGCACCTCATTGTACATTCATTTCAGATTTTTGGCAAAGGAAAGACCATAGTTTTGCAGCACTTGTTGGGATCCTTGTGGCTTCTGAGTTTTGATGATGTTATTCTCATGTTATTTTAAGTTTCATTAATGTTATATGTATGCCATTTCCCTTCTCTATGCTTCTGAATTAAAAAAATGAGTATTTGAGGTAGAATTCATTGATTTGTTGGTGCTCTGCCTTAAGCTTTTGTTTAGTTTTACGTGTTTTTCGTCAGTTTGAAGAGGATCCTTGCACTCTCTTTCCCTATTCAGCTCCTTAGTAGTATTTTCCATCCATTCATTTGATCTAAGACATCAAATCCGCTGCCTACCTCGCCCCAACTTGAACTCTACAAGAATTTGGCCTCATCTCCAAGCCCAAAAATTGTTTTTCCCTTTTTTCAACAAAAACCCCTAAAAATAAAAATAAATCCTATTTTTTTATCTAGCCTAAGATCAATTGTTGTTTTAGTCATCTCAAGCCCCTTTGAATATTCTCATTGAGATTGACCCGGAGAGAGCCCTCTCCTGTCCTCGTAGGGCTAGCTACGAGGCTGAGCGTGGTTTGGTGTTGTCCTTTTTCTGCCTTATTTCAACCTGAGGTGGATTTAGGCCCTAACAGAGGGCATGGTCATGGATAAAATTATAGAAGGTGGGGTTATTGAATTAAGCTACAATATGACTTATCCACGTAGACATGGGCCTCATCAATCAATAATAGTTTTTGCTTAGTAGAGTGGTGGAGGGTGTCATGATATCAAAATGATGCATAATGAAATTTTCATATTTTAATGATGGCACAAGGTGGTGAAGAAAATATCATAGAGGAAAACCAAACATTTATATGCATATAGGATTTAGGATTTATATATAGTTTCAAATTTATTAAATTAATTTTTAAAAATAAGTTTCTCACCTCGATTTTATCATTATAATGTAGTGTCCTTGTAACATAATGTTAAAACAAACCGTATACCTGGAACAATGACAAAAGAAATTAGTGAATCAATGCACATGAAAACTTTTTTGTTATCTTGAAATTGATTTCCTGAAGTTTGAATTATTTTATTTCTTTATAAATCCCCGAGAGTTGGGAAAATACAAGGAGGTTTGATATGTTTAACAACTCCAATCTCTACCTATAACCTTTCGTTTCCAATTGAACTTGGATTTGCAAAGTAATCTCTTGAAAAACACAACAAAAATGGTCTTCTAAACAATATATTGATCCTATAAAAATGGTTAAATGATTGAATTAAAATGATCCAGGTAGGATCATTATATTTTTTTCATCCATCTCGATGTTTCCAAAGTGGAAAAAGTGGAGTAATCAGCTCATAGGACCATTTTTCCTAGTAGGACCTAGGTCAGAAAATTGGGGTTTGGAATGTTTTGGGAGAATTTTAAGCCATCAAATGACATTTTTGTGGGGCTAAACTTTATCGATTTAGTTCCAACACCATTTTTTCCTATTCTACACAGAAACATCTTTCCAATGATGCAATAATTGCCTCAATCATTGTACATATTCAAAATTTATGTCACTCGAAAGTTAATCTTCCTATTTTGGCCACCATAATTATAGAGGGTGCCACGTTAGCCCCCATTATTCATGGAAAGTAGGCTAGCCACATGATAATTATGAAGAAGACTCTAGAAGAGTATATATTGTAACTTTTGTTAATATTTAAGGGAGTAAAACCCAACCCTTAGTAGGCTATTAGGTTGTGTTATAATCGAGCCACTAGAAGGAAAAACAGTCCCATTCTTTTAATTGTGTTTATTCCATAGATGAGCATAGTATATTAGAGGGATAATGAGAGATAAAACACAAAGGATTTTTGAATTTTATTATCCCATGGGCCACAGGCCTTACTTATTTATACTTGCAACTATTTTCTATTGAGAGAAAGAGAGCAGAGTGATCTCACCTTCCAACTGGGTTTTCTCTCAAAAGGGTTTCCTAGCATATATCTTGTTTCAAACGTGGTTTATGATTTTATATTTTTATATTCTCTATTTTATCTATAAATTTTAATTTTCATAAACAATAATCTACATATCTATAGATATATAAATCGAAAAAGGAATAAACCCTAGTTTAGATTTTTGGATTTTTAATTATAGTTTTATCAGATATGTTGCAATGAATTGGCTGGTGGAATATCCATAGTAGTTTATCCATCATATTGGTATCAGAGAATGTCTCTTTGGGTATATTATGGATATTTGTGAGGAATTTATATCGGTAAAGTAAAATGTAAAAAAACCCTAGTCATGGTCAACGAATCTGTGAATAACCCTCGTTATCTTGCAAAGAAGTGTTTTTCATGGCTAGCAGCACAAGTTACAGATATAAGTGGTAATGCGAATCTCCTTATGTCATCCCTAAGAAATAAGCTCAAGCTATTTGGAGAATATGGGGGTTATAACAAAAATAAAATATTAGAGGGGAGATTAGGATATCGAGAAGAAAAAGAGTCTGAGTCGAAGAAAGGACCCAAAAGAGATCAAACCAATTCAAGTGCCATGAAAAATTTACAATCCTTGTTCAAAATAGGAGTGAAGGTTGATATCAAACTGTACCAAAGTGAGATCATTGAATTGAAGCTAAATCATTGGTTTTAGCAATTAGAATTTTATTTTTATGTTCATCATATGAATGAAGAATAGAAGATTTCATTTGCATAGTGGAATTAGAGGACAGTGCCCTGACAGGTGGGAAAGCCACAGAAAGACCTTCATGTTGGATGGTGATTCTCTATTGACAAAGTGGGAGGAATTTAAAACTCTCATAAAGTCACAATTTTACCCTATAAGGTATGTTGAATATCAATGGATCTATTAGCACTACTTTAGGTAGAAGCAATGGTTGTAACAGACCCGAGAAAAAGAATTATGTAATAAAAATTAATAAAGAAAAAAAATAAGACCACAGTTCAAGGCACACTTATTCCAAGTTGAATGTTGGGAAAATAACCTATTGGGCATCATTGGATATGAAGTTATGGCTAAGGAAAATGGAAAAGTCAAAGGCAAAGGCATTAAAGAGGAAAAAAGTTTTTTTGGAACATTTATTTATGAAAATAAAGGAAATTAGGAGAAAAGGAAGGTAAAAGGTCACAAGTTTTCATGTGAGGAGGAAAATGAAGGAAAATAATGGAAAATGAAGAAAATAGAGGTCTCATCAATAAAAATGCTTCTGAGGATCAGTTCATGGATTTTTGTCAGTTTAGTTTTGGATTTCTCTCATTATTCTCTCTCTCTCACACATACTCTTGGACACTTAGAGTTTTCTTGGATAAATTCAGCATTGTGCCAAGGAGGAGGAAGCAAACACGGGAAGGAAAATAAAGGAAAGGAAATCAAAGATTAAAAAAGGAAAAATGAGATCTAGTAACTTCAACATGAATACTTGTAGGTAACATATTGCATGTATGATTTCCTAGTTGGTTTGGACATGCATGGCTTAGGCAAGTTGGTATCTAGTTATTTTGTTGTCAGTGGCATGATTTTGTTGGGTTATGACAATGGTTTTCAGCCTAGCCTTGCCTTTTATGGATTCCATGGTTTCTTGAGATTTTTATCTCAGTTTTGAGCTTTGGATTTGCTGGATGGATTCATAATCTGGGGTGGAGGTGGTCTTAAGGTTCATTCCGAAAGGCCTAGGAATCCCTTGACAAGTTTTAGAGGGATACATGAGAGAGCCTAAGGGAGGTGTCTTGATTTAGGGCCTAGTGATCCAGGATTGGATTGCTGTAAAGCCTGATAAATAGGGATATAGAAAATTCCTCAAGGATAGTGATGGATTATGGATGGCGTTTCCAAGTTTTTCTCAGTTTTGAGATTGGAGCATTGATTTTGTGTGATCATGGTATGGTGAGGTTGGATGTGGTTTAACCTCTAGATTCCCTTAGTTTTGTTTTTGGATGAGTTTATCCATGATATCCCACATTCATGCTTGGAATATGGCATGGGGGTGACTGGATGAAGAGAGATATGGCTCAGCCATATCTATGGTCAGGTGAATCGTAGAAATCTCGAAATTGGTCAGTATTTGCCTATGTTTAATGGAAACTAAGTTCTATTGATTTTGTACCTATTAGCCACCTATAAAATTTGTTATATCAAAAGGTGGCTAAATCATTTTTTGAGCCTTCAAGAAACTAGTTTTATTGCTAAAAATGTTATCTCTTGAAGAATCATGAAGGCATCATGCCCTTTGTTTAACCTTCACTGTTGTTTCCCTTTCGAAATGTTGAAAATATGTTATTTTCATAGAGAAAAGACTACTGCAAAATCCCATTTTTTCCCTCCTCCACTCAAAACTAACCTTCATTTTTACCCCTTTATTCCCCATGAAATTCCTCTATTTTTCATGATTTCCTTTCTTCCCTTCACGAAAATCCTTTTACAAAGTTTAAAACTCATTTTTAAACTTTTCCAAAACCCCCAAATCCATCAAAAACTTTGAAAATTTTCATAAAAAACAAGTATTTTGACTATAGGCTTAAGCCCCTTTGAGCTAAGTCCTAACCACTTCCCCACATATGCCCTGGCGCTAGAACCAAGTGCTAAACCCTTTCGGTGCTTATCGCATCAGAAACAAATGAAGAACACAAGTCTTTTTGCCTTTATGAAACTTTCGATGCAATTGGCCCTCTTATACATAACTCCCGATCCCTTGTTTTCTATGGAAAGACCAAGAGTTAAAAAGCAGAAAGTGCTTATCGCATCGGAGCATTTGCTGTGAGCGCAACACTTTTTTCATAAACCTCCGATGCCGATTGGCTCCATTGTTTATAAGCCTCAACCTTTTTACCGCTTCATATAACCCTTGGGCCTACAATCGGGCGCTTAACACATTATACAAACCATTCCCGATCACTTTTTCTTTGTAAATACATAAAACCCCTTTTCCTAAGTTTTCAACTAAATGCGCCAGTGCAATATTTCTATTGATAAACACTGTTGATCTTAAAACTCGATCAATGATCCACGTGATATCGCATCGGAGAAATCCTAAATGGGTAGATTGAAAATCCCGCACTAAAGTTCCGATGCGATTGGCCCTTATACATATAAAGCCTCGGGCCTATTACTTTCCATATAAACCAACGGCCCTACTGATGGGCGCCAAGCCAAGTCATATTTATAACTCGCCCCAAGCCATAAAACCTTTGTATTTCGTTAATTTTTGGTTTTCATATATTATAAGTGGTCCCGCTCGTTCATTGGTCGGAGCCTTTCTCCGTCATTGATCATTGGACCAATCCGATGGCCAACGTTGTATCACATCGGAAATTTCCATTGGCGCATTATAAATTTTAGGCCACCCTTGATTGGTCACTCCCCGACAGGTTCTCACAGTTAATCGCTTCGGCGCCCTCCCTGTCCATTGCCCTACCGAATGCGAAAACTTTGATTGCATTTGGGTCATCCACGTGTCCATATTGGACGGTCCATAACGCATCTCCCGACTTTGGTTAAAAACATGCAGCCCTACTCTATAATGTTTTCCGGCCAATCACAGCCGTTGATCTCTACAGATCAACGAACCTTATTAAACCTTGTATTATTTCATTGAACCCACAGATCGCATCTAAGCCATTGATTTGTTCCATCTAACGGCTCATATTAACCCCGACAGGCCTACCTCCTATGGGTCCTGCCTTCCTCAAGATTTGATCTCAGTCATCCATCTTAGATCCAACGGCTCAAATTGAAACCGCCCATCCTGCTATCTGCCTGCGCATCTATCCGATATCGTGCTCACACCCCACCGTCAGATCTGAGACTTCAGATCCAATGGCCAACACGCATTTTTGCATAGATTCAAGCACGAATGTTAATCCCAAAAATTTACGCGATATAAGATATTTTGAAAATATATGTGGTGGCCTCTAACACATATCGCGTTCAAAAAGGTAAAACTGCCTTTCTCCCATTTTGCTATGCGTAACCCTTGGTTTCTCCTCCCGAAACTGCCTTCCTTCATTTACGCTATGTTTTATCGCGTGGGCTCCCTGCCGTTGATCTCTACAGATAAATGACTCAGATCTAATCTGGCCATACACTATCACCCTCTGCCATACTGAAAGGGGTTTTCGACAAGCAATATCCGACGTTGATCTCATGGACCGATCTCATCCAACGACCCACGATCACCTAGGAAACCCTAATTTTCGTCAATGCGTTTTCCTCCGCCCAAAGGGATTTTCGATATTTTCCTTTGTATTTCTTTTGTTTTTACATAAAGCAGCCATTCTCCATTATAATACCCCAGTTGCTCCTGATCGTTGATCTCTACAAGATCAACAGCCCTAACTTAAAGTCCCCACCATTTCATCAACCGCCTCCTTTGACCCCCGTAAGTGAATCTCCGCCGTTGGATATTGTCATCCAACGGCCATGCTCCTAAACATAGCCTCCTAAGTAGTTTTACCCAATAATGCAGGATTTCATAACTATTTTTGGTTTATGCAGGTTTTAAATATGTTATCGGAATATTTTAATAGAAAAGTGAAAGCTGAGGATGATGATCCTTTCGGTCTTCATTCCTTAAAGAGTATCCATATAAAGGGTTTGACCACCACGTTTCGTCAATACATCATGAGTATTGATGCCATATGAACCCTGTATCACCTGCACTTCAAAAATACACAGTGAAACATGAAGAAAACAAAGAGTATCAGTGTTGAAGACCCAAACGAACCAGAGATGAAGAATTGAAGATTAATTACACAGTTTGGGTGGATTACGGCTAAGATCTAAAATCAAAAGCCTAATCCACTAAAATTAAAAGATAGTTGAAGAGAAAAAGAGAGATTTTAGGCCTAATTAAGCCTAATACACAGAATCAAAACTATTTAACAGTGTTTAAGGGGAAATCAAAATATCTGTTAGACAGAGTATTCCTCCACTGCCACATCAGAGGAAAATTTATTCCTCTCAGGTACCTTATGCCACTTGTAGCCTCAAAGCATTCAGCAGAGGGCTTAATAATGACCAGAACAGAGGATATTTTCCTCACGACAGCCAAACAGTTAATTCAGCTAAAGAACTTATTGCAAAATATCTGCTGAGTTAATACAGAGATGACACAGAGCCTCAAAGTCAACAAAATCATCCCACCGAGCTTAAATACTTAATGTAAACCAATTAATACAGGAAAATATCTGTAAAATTCTCCATTGAGCCCCTCAAAGGCCAATAAATACTAAATCTATATTAATTGAACCCTTATATATTTTCTCTTTCGACCTCCTCATCCTTCTATAAAATCTTATTGAGGAGTTGATTGTAAACGTTGGTTGCATAACTTTCAAATATACTTGTGCTCGAAAATTCTACTTGAAAATAGTGTTCAAAGGCTCTTGAAGCTCTCCTTGTGATTTAATAAGTTATTCTGAGAAGTGAAGATGATTGCTGAACTGAAACATTGGACTTAAAGCTGTAACTGGTTTGAAGCATCAATACAAGCTTATTTATGGGATCCTGGTCTATGTCAATGGTGATGTTATTTCTTATTGTAAATTGTTATTTTATTTCTGTTTTCGCTTTGTCCATCTTCTCTGATAAATAACAACAAGCATAGAGTTAGGATTTACTGTATATCAATACCCTTCTCTGATTGATAAGCTTTATCTCAATGTTTTCCTCTAAATTGTTTATTTAAGAATGATTCAATACAGTTTATGCAGTTAGGAATGCTGGCGTTCCCTCGTCCTACTGTCTAAGCTAAATGTTGTTCTTGAATGTTATTTTCAGCTTATGTTAAGTAGAGATGGAATAAGGAATTGATGGTGAGCCCTGTCCTTTAGTTTTATCCCCAAAAACTATCTGAAAGTTTCCCTAAGAATGTGTTGAAAGCAGTCTAGATTTAAAAGTATCTTAACTGATCTTAGACTATTCTTTGTTATCTCATATGTTTGCCTTGAAAGTATACAAAGTAAAGCAGACCTAGGGAAGTTTATGTTGAGCCTTGTCCTCTAGTTTCTTCTCCAACAGTTGCTTTTAAAGTTTCCCTTTGTGTTTGAATGTTTTTCTATTGAAAGTGCATCAAAATCTGGCTAGTTTCAAAGTACTTACTAGATCTTAGATTACTTCTATGTCTCTCTCAAGTGTATGCCGAAAGCAGGATACTTTCAAAGTACTTACTTGATCTTAGGCTGCTCTTTGTTCTTCATTTGTTTAAATTCCCCTTCTTGTTGTATCATTCCATAAAATAAACTTTAAAGAGATCCTTAGACATAGTTGACTTGCCCCATGGACCACTCTTGGACCTTGTTGTTTAAATTAAACCCTATTATGACTCCATAGCCTAATGGACTAAAAACCAACGTTATGTCTATCTTCTAGCCAAAGCTTGTTCTGATTGCTTGCAACTTCACACCTTTGAAACTATTTCCATTTAGGACTTTCCAATCAAATAATAATCATGCTCAACCATCCAAAAACAAACAAAAACCCTCAGACTTCATAACTGGCCTAATATCATTACCCAAAATCTTTAAAGATAAATCAATCTTTTCACTTTATTGGAGAGATCCCTCTCTGGATTCAGGAGGGCCAGATCCTAGAATCCCAAAGTGGTTGAAATAGTGTTCTCCCTGCAATTTGACTTTTCCAATCTTGCAAATTACAGGGAGCTAACATCTTCTGGTGACTCCGCTGGGGATTTTGAGTTTTTTTTAGCCTAAGTACCTTTAAAACCTCAGGAAACCCTTCATTCAAGAACATTGGGCAGTGAGTAAAAGCATCCCTCTCAAGCACTACCAAGCAAATGGTAATCATGGTAAAACTTGTTTGAATCAGTTGCAAACTAGGCAAACCCTAGGATTCTCATAAGAGCTTATCTAACCTTGAAGGATCGGTTAGCTTAGCCATAAGAGTAAACTGTCTTTGTCTCATAACCATAGCTAAGTTTTGAAACAAATTTAGGACACTCTTAAGAACCAATAGGACTAAAAAATAACTCAGAAAACCCAAAAAAAAATTCAGATTTGTATTTAATAAACATGGTGGTGGACCATAAAACCTTTTACCTCTAAAAAGAGCTAAAAATTTCCACTTGGCGACTCCAAAAATCCTAAAATAGACCTTAAGACTCCACTGGGAAGACCCATAATCATTACAACATCATTTTAACTCAATTAGAGGATTTTAGGATTAAAATTTTCTTATTTAGATCAGTTAACCACTTAAAGATTGTCATATCTGGTTTAACTTTTCTTGTTAAATTGGGTCTGAAAAACACGACATAGTGGCTCCTAGAAAGATTCATACTAGAGCCTACCTTGACCCAAACCCTTGAGATAGTTGATAACCCAGAAAGTATCCTTAGGAAGTATCGTAAGATAAAATTTCCAACTGTTTTCAGATCACCCTTGAGAGCTAATTCAGTTCCTGAAAATCTTGCAGTTCTACAACAATCACAAGTAGATCTAAGAAATCCATTTAGAACTAGGTCTCTTGATGATTTAGATCAGCTAGATTCTGAGTCTTCACTTTCATCTCCTGAAACAAGTGAACATCCTGGTAGTAGAGAAATAACACCACCTGATTTACAGTTCCTTCACAATTTAGGTGTCTCTCATCCAAGATCAGCTCAGCAGTCTATTCATGGTCCTTCCACTTCTGCTCATCCTACATCCACTCTCCAAACCACTCCACCCCAACCCTCTTTCCCTCTTGTTAATCCACCTCTTGTGAATCCACCCCCACCACATATCATGGCAGCATGGTATGCTCCCTTAGTCCTTCCTTTTCCCTTAGTCAATCTTCAAAGGACTATCAGTCCAAAATACCATTATATGATGCCAGTAATGCTACAACTACATCACAACATGGGGATAAAATGAATGACTACTTTGACAGAAATGAAATTGATGATGATTATGTCAAACTTAGATTATTTTATCAAAGTTTAGGGGGAGAAGTAAGAAAATGGTTTAAAGGTTTAGCCCCCCACAGTATAAATGATCTCCAAGCCTTCCATTAGACATTCCTAAACAAATGGAAAGTGAGAAAAAAACCTCTTCAAATACTTTATGATTACAAAAATCTCCATAGAAACACAAGGGAAAGTGTACAAGCTTACTGCACTAGATTTAATAATGTGTATAATTCCCTTCCCCCAAATTTAAAGCCTCCACAAGGCTCGACGTTAAACAAGTTTCGTGAAGGGTTAGACCCTGAAATGGCCTATCACCTGAGAGAAAGAGAGCCTCTAACCCTTGAATATATGCAAAAATGGGTTCTTGCTATGGAAGTTAACTTAATGGAGAAAAGAGAAAGAATGAAGAATGATAAGAGAGTGTCCTTCAAAGAAGAATCCACACCTTCCACTTCCATCTCAAAGATGGAAATAATGATGGAGGAGATGATGAAGAAAATGAGCATTCTTGAGAGAGCACAAGCAAGTCAAAACCAAACTGCTCCTCAAAACAGGAATCAAAACCAGAATCAGAATTTTAGTAAAAAATAGCCTCAAAATAGACCAAGGGAAGATGATCAATAGATCACTCCTCCCTTTCATCAAAACTATGTGAGTGAGGTTGAAGAAACATATGTGAAAATAGAGGAAGATGATATCAACATGTTGGGAGTAGATAATGATGACTTTGAGGTTCATTATGATAGAAAACAATGTCTATACACAACTTATGATGACAAAAGAGATAATGATGAAAGCTATTATCAAGACATGGAGAATGTCATCATAGAATCTCAAAGGGAATATGACCTTAGAAGTAAAACCAATCAAAAAACTGCCAACAGCAAAACCTCTAACAAATCTTCACAAAACAACACTGTAAATAAACCCAAAATTGTAAAACAAAAAGACAAAACAGTGGCTGCAAATTTTGATAAAGGTAAAGAGAAAGGCACTCAAAACAATGCAAAACAGAGTGCAGACCTTAGTAGTACTAACACCTCAGTTGGTACTCCTGTGAAAACAATTTTGTCAAATGTAAATAGAAAAAATCAGAAAACAAATTTTGCTGACAGAGTGGCAGTTAATAAGGCTGAGACAAGTATTTCGAAGAATCAAATCCCTTTCAGCCTGGAGTAGGAAATTTCCAAAATTAAAATCTCTGTTCCTCTCTCTGAATTAGCTTCCCAAAATGTATATAGGACCCAAATTTTGAAGGCTTTAAACATAGAGGATAATAATGACACAGTCAATCTTAACGATGACCAGCCTGAGCTTATTTTTGGTCCAAATATTGAAGGTAGATATCAAGAGGGACCAGTTCCTCCATTTTATGTAAGTTTAAACGTTCATGACAAGATTTTTCACAATTCTGTGCACGATTCTGGGGCCTCTCACAATTTAATGCCCAAAGCTGTAATGGAGAGCCTGGGTCTAGAAATCACTAGACCTTATAAAGAACTTTACTCCTTTGACTCAAGCAGAGTGAAACGTCTAGGATTAATCAAAGACCTCTGTGTTAACTTAGCCCAGATTCCAGCCAAATGTTTGGTTATGGATATTGTTGTGGCTGATGTGCCCCCAAAGTATGGAATGTTGTTATCTAGGTTTTGGGGGGCTAAGTTACAAGGGACTATGCAGATGGACATGACATATGCGACCATCCCTATGATTAATTAGACAAGACGACTTTACAGGGAGTCCCATATGCAGTATATGGTTACTAGTCAAGACAAACCTCAAAAATCTCCTTTGTATTCTGTAAATACAGGCCTCGATTCTTTTATCCTTTTTAATGATGAATCATTCAGTGAACAAGTTACTTTAAATGAATTAATGGCCGATAGAGAGGAGGAGGTAAACACCACAGAAATGTCTAAACAGTTTGCTGAACCCATGAACAACAGCAAACAACACATAGGTCTTGATCTACAAATCTTGCGTCCATCATTTTTTAACCTTGATAGTCAAGAAAGCATTCCTCAACGCAACAAAAAACCTGAGGAATTAAAACAGATTCAACAGAGTGCCGATTTTCAAGAACAAAGTAAAAGCACTTTTGTTGAAGAGGATAGTAACCAAAATGAAGAACCCGAAACTAATCCTCTATGGAGTATGTAATTTGATGGGTCCTGCACTAGGAGTAATGCTGGTGCAGGGGTCTGGATACGCAACACTGAGAACAACCACACAGAAAGCCTTTCTTGTAGATTAAACTTTGAGTGTTCGAATAACATATCGGAATACGAACCCCTGCTTTTAGGCTTACATTTGTTGAAAAAATTAGGAGCCAAAAGAATTAGAGTGCATGGGGATTCAGAATTAATCATTAGGCAGGTCAACAAGGAATACAACACAAATCATCCCAGACTTAGGGCCTACCAAAACGATGTCGTGGATCTATTGAAAACTTTTGAGGAGTCCCAATTGATTTTTGTCCCAAGAAGAAAAAATATCATGGCCCACAGCTTGGACTTTGCTACCAGAACATGCTTAATGCCATATGAAACCAAAGAATGCACAAATCAGATTAAATTTATACTATCTGTCCCTGATAGCGACAACTATTGGCAAGTTTTTGATGGAGACAAACAAATAGAAGACTTCATGCAGTTCAGAAATGAATTCGAATTACCCAGTTTGGATTCAGACTATGACACAAACTGCCCTAGTGAAGAAAATTTTCTTGGTGAAGAGGAACCATCTCCTAAGCTTGCTGATATGAATCTGTTGTCAAGAAAACCTGAAAACAAAATAGAAGTGACTACAGAGTTGGAAACAGAAGACTTAGAAACTCTATATTCTAATGATGAAAGTTTGCCGAAGGGTCTATCCCCTTTAGAAGAGTTGTTCGATTTCAACGATGTGGCCAAGAAGCCAAAACTGGAGCCTGTAGAGACTGAAGCTGAAGAGTGTAATATATGCAATGAACTTAAACCTAAAATTATTCAACTATCTAAAACTTTACCAGCTCACATTAAACTCAAATACATAGAGTTGTTTAAAGAATTTTCTAATGTTTTTGCCTGGATTTATGAGGATCTGAAATCCTATGACACTGAAATAATTCAGCACAAAATCCATCTCAAGGAAAACCAAAAGCCATTCAAATAGAAACTACACAGAATAGACCCTGTTCAGTTACCTTTTGTTGAGAAGGAGATCAAGAAAATGTATGAAGCTGGTATTATTGTCCCTATTAGATATTCTGAGTGGGTGTCTAATCTGGTGTCAGTTAGGAAGAAAACAGGTGAGATTAGGCTTTGTATAGACTTTAGAGACTTAAACAAGGCTTCACTCAAGGACAACTACCCTTTACCCAAGATGGATCATATTTTACAAAGGGTGGTTGGTTCTAAAAGAATTTCTTTGCTAGATGGCTATTCAGGGTACAATCAGATTTTAGTCCACCTTGATGATCAATTAAAGACAACGTTTACTACGCCTTGGGGCACTTTAATGTATGTGAAAATTCCCTTTGGTCTAATGAATGCTGGTGCAACCTTTCCGAGAGCCATGGACATAGAATTCTAGGAAGAACTGGGCCACTTCATCATTATTTACCTTGATGATGTCACTGTGTTTTCAAAAACAGATGAAAAGCACTTAGAACATTTGAGAAAAGTTTTCGAGAAATGCAGAATGTTTGGGATATCTTTAAACCCTAAGAAAACACTATTCGGTCTCCAAGAAGGTAAAATTCTTGGGCACATTATTTCAGAGGAGGGTATAAAGATAGATCCAAAGAGGATTGAGGCCATATTGCAAATCTCTCATCCTCGGAACATCAAGGAACTACAATCTTTCATTGGAAAGATTAATTTCTTGAGAAGGTTCATACCCAACTTGGCTGAGCTCCTTAGAAACATTACAAACATGCTGAAGAAGGATCAGGGGGTTAAATGGACCTTGGAAGAAAAGAAGTCCTTTGAACTGGTGAAACAAGCGTTAACCAAAACACTGGTTCTAATAAGTCCTTATTTTTCAAAAGATTTTTATATTTTTTCATTTGCATCAGAACATACAATACCTGTTGTCCTTTTACAAAAAAATCCACAAGGACAAGAGCAGCCTATTGCATTCTTTAGCAAGGAATTGGGAGATGCTCTTTTGAAGTATAACATTATGGAAAAGCAAGCTTTTGCTTTGGTCAAAGCTTTAAAAGACTTCAGAGTATACATCCTTCACTCACACATCATTGCCTTTGTCCCAAATTCAGTTGTGAAAGAAATTATAACACAGAACCCAGATGGTAAGAGAGGTAAGTGGACAGCTGTTATTCTTGAATATGATTTAGAGATCAAGCCCACTAAACTCATCAAAGGTCAAGGTCTAGCTAGTTTGATGGCTAAATCAAATTTTGAAGTTCTTGATATTAATATGATAAATGCTTTCGATGAACAAGAAGAATTCTCAACTCCAATTTTTGAAAATCATTTTATGAATTCCTCTTGGTATGCTGATATTTTATTTGTTTTGCTTAATTTGAACACACCTCCCGGTTTATCAAAAACAAAGGCAAGGTTTTTAAAGTTAAAATTTGTAAACTACTGCACTATAGATAAATGTATTTATTGGAAAAATGCAAGTGGGATATTGCTTAAATGTTTTCTTGATTTTGATGTAGAGAAGGTTAAGCACGAGTTCCATGAAGGAGAATGTGGAGGCCACCTATACTGGAAGAAAACAGCCAACAAAATCCTAAGGGCTGGTTACTATTGGCCTACTCTCTTTCTTGATGCATACAAGATGATCATTTCCTGTCATAAATGCCAACATTTTGAAGGAAAAAGGAAGTTTCTACCCTTACCTATGCATCCAATCACTGTTGAAGATCCTTTTCAATAGTGGGGACTTGACTTCATAGGAGAAATCCATCCACCCTCATCTGCCCAACATAGATGGATTCTCACTGCCATAGACTACTTCACCAAATGGATAGAAGCCATCCCTTGTAGGCAAGCCAATGATTCTGTCATTATAAAATTCATACAGACTAATATTCTCTCTAAATTTGGTTGTCCTACCAAGATCATCACTGATAATGCAGCAACATTTGGATCAAAGAATATGGTTGAATTCTATCACAAATATCAGATAACATTGGGTCGTTCCACGACCTATTACCCTCAAGGTAATGGACTAGAAGAATCCTCAAACATAATCAAGAAGCTGTTGGAAGGCAACAAGAAGTCTTGGCACACAAAGCTTGTTCATGCACTATGGGCTGACAGATTGACATTGAAGAAATCCATTGGTATGTCACCCTTCCAGCTTGTGTATGGTACTGATGCAATTTTTCCAACCAGCCTTGGTGTGCCAATTATGAAGTTTATTCAAGAGTTGAAAACTGAAGATAATGACATGATTAGAAGAATAAATCAGACCATTCACCTTCAGCAAACCAGGGAGGAGGTTTATAACAAAGAATTAAAAAAGCAAGACAGCATCAAAAATATTTTTGATAGAAGAACAAAGGCCAGCAATTTCAATGTTGGGGACAAAGTTTTAAAGTGGGACTCAAGGAGAGAAGACAAGGGCAAGCATGGCAAACTTTACAACTTATGGCTTGGCCCTTATCTCATTCATTCAGCTGCTGGTAACAATTCTTATTTCTTACAAGAGTTGAATGAAGCTGAACTATTTGGAGGTCCTGTCAATGGCAGGATTCTCAAACATTACTTCTCTTAATCCTATCATGTTCTTGAAGCCTTTTTATCTTTTTTCCATTATAAATATTTCATCCATCATTGCATTCGAAGTTAGAAAAAACAAAAATACAAAAACAATAGAAGAAAGAAAAGAGGGAAGATTGTAAAAATAATAAAGGTACAGCCCCATACCAAAAAAAAGAAAAAAGAGAAACAAATCTGAAAATGTGCAAGCTTAAATGCCACTCCTGAAATCACACTTCTAGTTAGTCATACAGCCTAATCCTAACTAACTAGTTTTAAATTTACTACTGATAGGTTAGTGAATTCGATTTGCCAAACAACTTAATATTGGCTTATCAGTTAGGTAGATTAGGATAGAAATTAAAGGTTCAAACAAGCTCAAAATCCGAACCAGTCAACAAAGAAAAATAGCTTAAATAGAAGAAAAAACAGAGCTGAAGAAAAGAGAAGGTCGTGCTGAGAAACTTTCAAATCTTAAGCCTTCCATTTTGATTTAATTTTCTGTAAAATAATATCTATGTGCAGCTTGTTTTTTCATGCCATAGATCAGCAACAAGTTGGACTGTTCAATCCTGACTTGTATGCTTTTAAATTTCTGTTTTAGAAATTAGTGAATAAAAAATTTGTTAGACTGTTTAATCCTAACAGATTAGTAGATTAGGTAGAGAAGCATATGAACTCAACCGTTTAATCTGAGTTCATGGAGATATAAGAAGTAGAATTAGATTAGATGTTTTGCTTTCAAAAGAATAAAATGTTGTAAAATAGTTTGCCAATCCAAGTGCACTCTGAGAAGAAGAAAAAATGTTAGATCAGTAGGATTGGGTAGGTAGAAAGCTTGTGTTGATGAAGATCCATTGTTTTTCATGGTTGTTAACATTTTCAGAGCAAAATGAGATCAACCAAGTAAAGAAAGACAGCCCAATGGATGAGGCACTGAACAGCCTCCCAGAGAATGCAAGTCTGAAGTTCTTGATGCCTTCAAGAAGGCACCATCCCCAAGTGGAGCCACTATTAGGCACCTATAAAATTTGTTATATCAAAAGGTGGCTAAATCATTTTTTGAGCCTTCAAGAAATAGGTTTTATTGCTAAAAATGTTATCTCTTGAAGACTCATGAAGACATCATGCCCATTGTTTAACCTTCATTGTTGTTTCCCTTTCGAAATGTTGAAAATCTGCTATTTTCATAGAGAAAAGACAGCTGCAAAATCCCATTTTTTCCCTCCTCCACTCAAAACTAACCTTCATTTTTACCCCTTTATTCCCCATGAAATTCCTCTATTTTTCATGATTTCCCTTCTTCCCTTCATGAAAATCCTTTTAAAAATTTTAAAACTCATTTTAAAACTTTTCTGAAACCCCCAAATCCATCAAAAACTTTGAAAATTTTCATAAAAAACAAGTATTTTGACTATAGGCTTAAGCCCCTTTGGGCTAAGTCCTAACCACTTCCCCACATATGCCCTGGCGCTAAAACCAAGTTTTTAACCCTTTCGGCGCTTATCACATCAGAAACAAACAAAGAACACAAGTCTTTTAGCCTTTATGAAACTTCCGATGCGATTGGCCCTCTTATACATAACTCCCGATCCCTTGTTTTCTATGGAAAGACCAAGAGTTAAAAAGCAGAAAGTGCTTATCGCATCGAAGCATTTGCCGTGAGCGCAACACTTTTTTCATAAACCTCTGATGCCGATTGGCTCCATTGTTTATAAGCCTCAGCCTTTTTACCGCTCCATATAACCCTTGGGCCTACAATCGGGTGCTTAACACATTATACAAACCATTCCCGATCATTTTTTCTTTGTAAATACATAAAACCCCTTTTTCCTAAGTTTTCAACTAAACATGCCAGTGCAATATTTTTATTGATAAACACCGTTGATCTTAAAACCTGATCAACGATCCACGTGATATCGTATCGGAGAAATCCTAAATGGGTAGATTGAAAAGATCGCACCAAAATTCCGATGCGATTGGCCCTTATACATATAAAGCCTTGGGCCTATTAATTTCCATATAAACCAACAGCCTTGTAGACGGGCGCTAAGCCAAGTCATATATATAACCTACCCCAAGCCATAAAACCTTTCTCTTTCGTTAATTTTTGGTTTTCATATATTATAAGGGGTCCCGCTCGTTCATTGGTCGGAGCCTTTCTCCATCGTTGATCATTGGACCAATCCGATGGCTAGTGCTGTATTGCATCGAAAATTTCCATTGGCGCATTGTAAATTTTATGCCACCCCCGATTGGTCACTCCCCGATGGGTTCTCTGCCATCGATCTGATCTGCAGATCAACGACCCACAGTTAATCGCTTCGGCGCCCTCCCTGTCCATTGCCCCGCCGAATGCGAAAGCTCTGATTGCATCTGGGCCGTCCACGTGTCCAGATCGGACAATCCATAATGCATCCCCCGAATTTGGTTAAAAACATGCATCCCCGCTCTATAATTTTTTTCAGCCAATCACAGCCGTTGATCTCTGCAGATCAACGACCCTTATTAAACCTTTCTCTGCCTTTGTATTATTTCATTCAACCCACAGATCGCATCTAAGCCATTGATTTGTTCCATCTAATGGCTCATATTAACCCCGAAAAGCCTGCCTCCTGTGGGTCCTGCCTTCCTCAAGATTTGATCTCAGTCATCCATATTAGATCCAATGACTCAGATTGAAACTGCCCTTCCTGCTATCTGCCTACGCATCTATCCGATATCGCGCTCACTCCCTACCATCAGATCTGAGACTTCAAATCCAATGGCCAACACGCATTTTCGCACAGATTCAAGCACGAATGTTAATCCCCAAAATTTACGCAATATAAGATGTTTTGAAAAGACATGTGGCAACCTCTAACACATATTGCGTTCAAAAAGGTAAAACCGCCTTTCTCCCATTTTTCTATGCGAAACCCGTGGTTTCTGCTCCCGAAACCACCTTCCCTCATTTATACTATGTTTTATCGTGTGGGCTCCCCACCGTTGATCTCTGCAGATCAATAGCTCAGATCTAATCTGGCCATACACTATCACCCTCCACCATGCTCCAAGGGGTTTTCGACAATAAATCTCTGCCATTGATCTTGTGGACCGATCTCATCCGATGGCCCACGATCACCTAGGAAACCCCAATTTTCCTCAATGCGTTTTCCTCCGCCCAAAAAGATTTTCGATATTTTCCTTTGTATTTCTTCTATTTTTACATAAATCAGCCGTTCTCCATTATAATACCCCAGCTGCTCCCGACCGTTGATCTCTACAAGATCAACGGCCCTAACTTAAAATCCCCACCATTTCATCAACCGCCTCCTTTGACCCCCATAAGCGAATCTTCACCGTTGGATACTGTCATCCAATGACCATGCTCCTAACCGTAGCCTCCTAAGCAGTTTTACCCAATAATGTAGGATTTCATAACTATTTTTTGGTTTATGCAGGTTTTAAATATGTTATCGGAATATTTTAATAGAAAAGTGAACGCTGAGGATGACGATCCTTTCGGTCTTTATTCCTTAAAGAGTATCTGTCTACAGGGTTCGACCACCACGTTTCATCAATACATCATGAGTATTGATGCCATATGAACCCTGTATCACCTACACATTAACAAGACATAGTGAAACATGAAGAAAACAAAGAGTATCAGTGTTGAAGACCGAAACAAACCAAAGATGAAGAATTGAAGATTAATTACACAGTTTGGGTGGATTACGGCTAAGATCAAAAATCGAAAGCCTAATCCACTAAAATTAAAAATAGTTGAAGAGAAAAAGACAGAGTTTAGGCTTGATTAAGACTAATACACAGAATCAAAACGATTTAACAGTGTTTAAGGGGAAATCAAAATATCTGTTAGACAAAGTATGCCTCCACTACCACATTAGAGGAAAATTGTTTCCTCTCAGCTACCTTATGCCACCTGTAGCCTCAAAGCACTCAACAGAGGGTTGAGTAATGACCAGAATAGAGGATATTTTCCTTAACAGAGGATATGCCCAATGGAAAAAAAACCAGCGTTATGTCTATCTTCTAGCCAAAGCTTGTTCTGATTGCTTGCAACTTCACACCTTTGAAACTCTTTCCATTTAGGACTTTCCAATCAAATAATAATAATAATCAACCATCCAAAAAAAAAAAAAAACCCTCAGACTTCATAACTAGCCTAATATCATTACCCAAAAGCTTTAAAGATAAATCAATCTTTTCACTTTATTGGAGAGATCCCTCTCCGGATTCAGGAGGGCTAGATCCTAGAATCCCAAAGTGGTTGAAATAGTGTTCTCCCTACAGTTTGACTTTGCCAATATTGCAAATTATAGGGAGCTAATAGTACCTATTATTATGAGGTTTTAATGGTTGTATTATCACTATTATTTTCATAGTTTTATGTTGGTTATAAGCATGTTTAAATGGCTGGTTCATGTTATGTTTATTTCATGTATTCACTTTCAATTGTTAAAATTATGGATGCAAGACCTAACTGATGCCATATTTGGTTAAGGAAGAAGGTGGTGATCCTTCTTGTAATGTTTCATAAGTTTTTTCAGTCATTCATGCTCTATCTTGTATCCTAGACCTGTATATTACTTTCATGCCAAGTGTTTGACAAAATTTAAGTCTTGGTTGGGGGTTGTCAGGCCTAGTCCTGGAGACAAATTTTTTATTATTAGTGTTTTCATTATCTATTTAATGATTCATGAATGCTACATGGAGTTCTTGATAGTGGCCGAGATTCCAGGTTTAAAATTTTCCTTGAATCTTGCGGATGCAGGCACAATTCTGGGCAATTTAGTCCTTGGACGCTAACACAAACGCTCATGCATACATCCAGATCCTCCCAGAAACATGGATTCAGGATTGTGCAAGCGTCCAGGGGGTTTTATTCATGAAATATCAGTGTGAACTAGGAATAGATCAGGTGGCTGATTGGGATAACCTCTATGTGTCCTATAGTAGGTGGTATAGGTCTGTGTTATGTTTTTCTGCTTTGATTCCACTTCCTTAAAGTCACCAAGGAGGTTGAGTTTGTCCTAACTACCCCTTATCTCCTATTTACCCTGGTTGGTCGGTTACTTGGGTAGGTGTGAGGGGTGGTGGACGTTACAGGTGCTATCAAAGTGTGGTTACGCTCCCCTTTGGAAAAGTCAGATGTTGTCAAGATTGTTGCCATCATGTATTCATGTCAGTCATGTATGTGTTTCTCATGTTATGGTATATGTACTTATTGCATCTGCATTTTCTTGGTCATGGTGGAAGTGGTGTCACCATGGAAGGGTTGATGTTGTTGTTGTCAATATGTTGTCATGATAATATGACTGGTTATACATGTGAGGTGGATACATGTGGTCAAGATTTCATTGGTATGGTTGAGGTTATCATGAATTAGTTCATGGTGTGTAATTAGTATGGTCATGCATTGATGACTGCACTCTAACTAGAATGATGTTATGCATTGATATACCATGTGTTACAAGACTATGTGTTGTTGTGATAATGTAAATACATGTATTACATTGAATGGTTTATCTTGCAGGATGTATCCTCCCCGAATTGTGCCAAGGTACAGTTGTTTATTGTGATTTGGTTTAAGTTGACATGAGATGCCTTGCAGGAAGAAATCAAATATAGTTAGAAAGATAGCAGACTACAAGGATTCCCCTTATGAATTTGATGAGAAGCATGGTATTAGGAATTCATCTGATTTAGAAAATACAATGAGAAGTTTGAAGGAAGAGGTAAGGAGTTGTAAGGCAGATAATGACAGAATCATACAAGCACAATGCTTTACAGAAATCAAACCTACGGATAGAAATGTTTTCCTAAGTGTGGTCGTCTCACTTAGAACAACAGAAGAAAGATATTTGACCTTTTCCTTAAAATGAATAGATAAGGGAAGAACACCTACTTGTGATCTTTCGTTATTCCTCTCCTCCCTTTAGTCACTTCCATCGCTCTCAATCAAACTGAACTCATTTAATTGGTACCTTCAATCAAAAACAAAAGATAAAAAAATGACATAAAGGCATATGATCTATTCATGCTAAACAAATTGAATTTATTGCATTTGAAAATACACATATAACATCATGGACACATGTATTAGGAAAGGAAAACATCTCTTTATTATGAAGTAGAAGGAGAAGTTACCACCAGTTGGATCGATTTGGTGTCAAGTCACTACAGCTTCAGTCCTACCCTCGTCACATCAACAATATCACTCCAGAAGCATAAAATTACATGAAAATAACATCCAAGAGCTATGATATCACCAACATAACTCTATTTAATTCAGTGCTCAATTTATACCTAGCGAAGGTAGTTTAGCATTAATGGATCATTGAATGGTTTTTACAAAAATGGATGAAGAGGTTTCCTTGTTCATGGGAATAGGAGGATAAGAGGTTCAATGGCTCCATGGTGTCCATATTTAAAGTTATTAGATGATGTGATAGTTGGAACAACTTCTAGAAGCCACTAGAGAGTGGGAAAATTCCCAGAATCCTATGAAACATTCGCTCCCTGTCTACCAACACACTGTAAAGTGGGCGTAGATGCTCTGCAACGTAGCTTTGCATGGGATTTTATTCTCTGCAAAGCACTTACTTCATTCTAGGGGTGTGTTGATGGCCCAATGGAACACTTCAACTGGCCTCTAACCAATGAAATTTTCATGGAGGAAAAAAATCAATGGGATGATTTGTTTAGGGCATGTAGCCACTGATTTAGAATATGATATACCCTAATTGATACTGATATAGGTTTTGGGAGTGATGCCCAAATTGACCTGTAACAACTTCCCCCTAAAGCATGAAGTCAAAAGTTGTAATGTTGATTGATATGATTTATGACGTGATGAGTAGTATCTTTAGTACACGATGACCTGCATCAATTACAATACATTACATCATGATATATTTTCATCTTGGACATGAATTTATAAGGGAGGCATACTCATACTCAGCACATAAAATATCATAACATCATAAAGTCTTCTACATATATAGACCCATGATAGGATGACCATCTATGAAAATACCATCGTACAGATGATGTGGTACTACTCCTGAAATTGCAGCCCATATAGATGAAACTAGATCTTCGGTCTTCTATCTCGTTCAATTTATCACTTCAGTACGAGTCTAATCATGCAAATATGTGATCTAAATTCAAACATGGGAGGACTCTGTCTGATTACCATCCAATGATGTAAGCCATTAACAGACATGAGAGAAACCACCGTTGATGATAATGGCTCTCAAGGTACTGCAGTACACTATGCATGGTGTGAATAGATGATTTGATATTGAACATCATACAAAGTCTTTCGGTCGAAGGCATACAATGTCAAACTGTCATCGAAAGTGATAAACTTGCCATTGATGTAAGAAAGCTCCAAGGTATTGAAAGGTTGTTTCTAAGTAAAATTCTTAGATGATCAGCTGATGTCGACAGGGAGCGACTCGTCGCAGGAGGGTCTTGATGTATACACCATCAACAACACGAAACAGGAGTAATGATTTTTGGAGACAGAATGTGACTAATAAAGAAATTTTTAGGGATGGTGGTCATGAAATGAAGGTTTATGAGTATTGCAAAGGATGAGTAATTACTAAGAGACTTCTCTTGAACATATCGGTGACACTCAATGAGTTGGCAACATTGAACCAAAACCAAAGTGATGGATGGTGATAGACCATAGGTATGATAGACCATCAAGCAGATAACCCAACCCAAAAGCCATGGAGATGAAGTGAATGAGTGTCATGTTCAAGAGAAAATTGCTACCATAAAGTGATTTATCCCATTACATTTTTCCCCAGTCATTATCGACTAGCACCTCTTTATTTTTTAACAAGCTTGAGGAGGATAACATATGCTTGATGTATAATTCCACCCTCTTGGTGAATCCATCGCTATGTGATGTTTTAACGAGTCTAGTGAAGGTGAAACTCGATCTTGTCATGATGGAAAAGTCTGTCACTATTTGATGTTTTAACAATTCTAACAACAGCGAAAACATGGTCCTTTTTCATGTTTAGAGAGCTTTAAAAAGGGACGAAAAGAAAAATCTGCAAGTTCTTTTTTGTAAAATTGTCCCTCAAATCCAAAAAGGCGTAAAACACTACCTCAAAGAACTTTCTAGCCATGTTCGACTAGGGTTTTCCTTTTTTGTAAAATAATCTATCTCGATCTGGAAAAGAGTTAAACTCAGATATTGAGTAGATGTTGTTTCAATTACTTTTATGAGCTTGAAAGGACAAGTGCTCGACAATCTTTTCATGTTTTGGGAGTCTAAAAAGATTTGAAAGAGAACTCCAGCGGGTTCCTTTTTTGTGTTTAACATAGCTTGAAAAAGAGATAAAAGTGTGTTATGTGGTCAAAATTCATTTCATGATCATGAACGTCAAATTCACTGTATCAGCTATAAAGCTGCTCAAAGAACCACCAAACGGATTAAAAATACCTGTTTAAAGAGTAAAAATGGGTAAAAAATATAGTCAATTCATGAAATATGCATAAATTAATAAAAAATACTATTAAATAAGAAATTAGCAAGTCATTTTTACCATTTCAGATTTACCATTCATTTTTGAGTGCTCTGAACCAGTTTTACCCTGGAACTTCAACAACTGATTGCGACATATTATGTGGACCATTTCTCGTGTCGTTTGGACCAGGTAGAAGATATTACATTTCTCTTTCTATTGGTTGCCTTCTTGTTCAATTTCATGCAATATTTTTAGGGTTTTGGGGCTCCTAGGGTAAATATACAATGCCCTAGGACCAACGCACCCTTGGATGTTGAAAAGTACGTTGCAGAGAGGTTGAAAAGAAGCCCACAACCTTTGCAATGCTCTTTTTTCCACTAAGGAGTGTGTTGGGTGTAATTCAGAAATTTGCACTATGTTTTCTGCCCACAATTTCTCCAGTTTTTTGCATGGAATGGATCCTAACTGGGCCTATGGTTTGATTTCATACTTGATCAGATCAGAATTTCAATTACATGGCGAGAAAGAGAACATGAGGAACAAGATATGGTTTCCCTAAATGATCCTAGGAATTTGAGAACCCTCCGAGAATGTGAGTTTCTCAAGTACTTAGGTTGTCAGGGATGAGGCAACATATCGAGCTATTCTAGTTCTTGATTTGCTCATGCGACCTGACACTACAAGCATTTCACATTGGGGACAAAATGCTCCCAATATTGGTTGATGACATTTACTTTCTGACAGGTTTGTCGAGACGTGGTGCCCCCATTTCCCTTGCAGGCTCCATTCGTGGAGGTGAGAAAGTGAAGGAATACATTCGACGGTTTTGTCAACCAGGTACAGAGTCTAGCAAAGATGGAAAGATAAACATCAAAGATGTACGTGATATTCATTTGCAAACGCTCCTATTCACTATCGCAAATTTAGCTGGCAGTTTGACACTTCATTCGTGAACAGATCATACATGCAGTATGCGCTTGCATGTCTCGAGCTGACCGTGTTCAAAAGGGTTGAAGCAATACTCCTTTAGATGAAAGAATAGTTTACCAAAGGAAAAAGTGGCAAGACGAAGAATTTCAGCTATGGATAAATCTTGATCACTTTCATTTTGGAGTGAGTTCCATTGATGCAGCGCATCATGTGACACTAGGTTTAGCTGGTCCTACAGATCCACATATGCAGCGGTGGGTCGAGTTGATGGCTAGACATGATGATCAGTCATCGATATCATTTTCCACTACATTCTTTTCTTGGCTCCAAAGACAGAATATCTACATAGAGGAGCATCCATATGCAGGGTGGGATTTCCGTGGAGATCTAGATTTGATTTTACCAACTGATGCTCAATGGGGTGCTATAGGTAAAATGTTTGACCATGTTTTTTGATTTTTTGGGTTTTTTACATATTTTGTTTTTTTTATGTTTCCAAGACTAAATTAAATATGTTTTATGTATGCAGATGTGGGTATCGTTCGACCTGTGGGTCATGCACAGCAAATGGGAGAACCAGCGAAGCGGATTGTGGGGAGAGCAGTCCTTCAATATTTGGATTTAGTTGAGACTCTTGTGGAGTTATAGTAGCATGTGGAGGTATTGACTCTTGGGAAAATGGATGTCCGAATCGACGATTTACCCATGAGGCTGCAGCGCCATACTATTGGTGTGCCTAGCCGTTGGATGAGGCTATTGCGCATGATATCCCAAGCAGTGACCTACTATCATGAGCAACACTAAGTCTACTTAGATTATGCTATGTTTGTATACATTTTGAGGTCATATGACCAACGTGTCTTGTACATAATTTTTGGTAAAAATTTCAATTATAAATCTATTTTAATTTTGGTGTTTTCCTATGATTATGTGCAATCCCATTCAATTGTGTGATGTGAATTGAAAATCTATCTTTACATATGTTGCAAATGTCTATTTAACACATAATTCACTAAATAATCAGTTAAAGTGTTAAATTTTCTGGAAATGTGTTGATATTGGATGTGATCATAATGTATTTCCAAAAGACGAACTCTAAGGAACATGTGATGAATAGTTATATTTTGAAAATTATAAACACTAATAAGTTGTAGTAAAACAAGTTGTTATTCCATCTTGATGATGATGCAGTGATTTCCAAGTGAAATGGAATCAAAGAGGAGTTCTATCATCACACTATACTCAACGATATTGTTGGTGGATCGACCGATATGAATCCCTTGGAAACTCACTAACTTGCCACTTGGAGCGAAGATGGCCAATTCTGCAGAGAACAGATTCTACGTACTATGACTAGCACCATCATCATATCTAACAAATGGTTCCAAAGATTCATACATCTGCAACAAAATGAAATTTGGATTACTAACCACATGAAAAACTTTGAAAGACACATTGTGACACACACGCAATCAAAGAATATATACAGTATCATACAATGTTTACAACGTACAATCAAACATAGTAACGTTTAAGATACAACCCATTCTGAGGCTGCGACAATGGAATCTCATCATAATCTACCAACTCGTAGGCACCCTTAGCTAGAATGTGCTTGACAATATAGGGGTCACACCAAATGGTTCGAATTTTCCTGTTCATATTTTATGAGCTTCCTGATCATAAAGTAAGACAATTTCTCCTTTTGAGAAGGTGCCAGGCTTGACATTTTGGTCATATTGCGCCTTAATTCATCTCTTATGTACTTTTTTGGCCAATGCGCCTTCACGACATGTTTCATCTAGATGGATGAGATCTGAAATACGTGCCTCTTCATTATAAGTGCTAGGTATTAGGCCAATTGCGAGTTTTAACGATGTAATTTCACATTGGATCGAAAAGATAGCTTCCAGATCATAAACCAACTCAAAGGGTGTGATGTCAGTTGCGTTTCTCACCAAGGTTCGATAAGCCCACAAAGACAAGTACAAGATTAAATACCAGTTTCGTTTATGAACCCTAATCATGTATTGAAGCATACACTTAAGAATTTTTTTGATAGCTTCAACTTGTCTAATATCTTGTGAATAATAAGAGGTATAACTATCATGCAACAATACTAACTTGGCAGTCAACTCAGTCATCATGTGCTTGCAAAAATGTTTTCCATGATCTGTGACTATGGCTTGCAACACACCAAACCATGTAACCACATGGTTAAAGAAAAATAATTCAAATTTCTTGCCTTTGCTGTTAAATTTAGGCATCGCCTCGGCCCACTTGGTAAAATAGTCGACGACGACAATAATATACCCATGCCCCTAGGCTGAGTGGCGGTTACATGTCATGAAGTCAATGCCCCATTTTGAAAATGATCCAACAGCAATGACAAGATGCATTGGTGCCGGTGGCATGTGGGTTTTACTATCAAATATCTAGCAAGAATGACAACTTCTAACCGTGATAATGCAGTCATGAAATATGGTAGGCCAGAAGTAACCAACGCGAAGAATCTTCTACGCAATAGAAAAAATAGACAAATTCCACCACAGGCACTGGCGTGGCAATAATTTAAAACTTTCTCAGCCTCCTATTGAGTGAGGCACCTACATAAAGTCGTATCGACACCACGACGATAAAGTGTATTGCCGACGATTAGATAATCTTTGGCTTGGTATCGAATATGTTGATGTTGTGAGCTAGAGGTATTAGGCCGGAAAGTTTGGGCCTAGAGATAGATGATGAAATCTCCATACAAGTCAGATGACACAATAAAAAACACAGACTCATCTGGAATTGATGGTTATGTAGTAGACTCATTACTACATGAGGGAAGGTCACAGATAAGCTCAACAAACACCAAAGACTTCTTTGACTTGGACTTGATGAATTCCAAATCAAATTATTACAAAATGATGA
Organism: Pinus albicaulis; assembly: GCA_034641835.2. NCBI lineage: Eukaryota > Viridiplantae > Streptophyta > Pinopsida > Pinales > Pinaceae > Pinus > Pinus albicaulis. Next base: position 1,262,885,784 of record CM076570.1, read on the forward strand.
TCCATTTTGAGTAATTTCCCCCCAACATTTTAGGTGACAGAATGTATGTCATAGGGTTGCAATCTGAAATGAAAGTAGTCTTCTGGAGCAGGATATAATGGCGAAATATTTCTATATCTTGAACGGCTACCAAAGTGGACTTCTCAACATAAGTATACTTAACTTCCGTATCATTGAGATTATGACTCAAATAATAGATCATATGTTCAATCCCATATTCTTCTTGGACTAACACCATAGCGATGGTTGTATCTACAGTCCCGAGATACAGGAAATAATCACTCTGATAATTTTGGGGTTAGATTAATGATGCTCAGATCAGTGTATCTTTAACATTAGTGGAAGCTTGTGCAAGCTCATCCCAATGGAAGGGAATCCCATTTTTCAAGAGTCGAGTAAACCCTTTAGCCATTTCGGCGTAGTTCGAAATGAATCTCATTAGAAATTTAGCCTTCCCTTGGAGTCTCTGTAACTAAAGTAGATTGGAAGGAGTAGGCAAATCAAGAATTCCCTAGAACTTCAATGGATCAAGTCGAATTCCATATTTCAACACGAAAATACAAGAAAGTGAACAGAACCGACACAAAACACACATTTGTGTGGATTAACGCATATTTTGTAGTGATGGCATCATAAAAATATCGCTCTCAAATGTAGCAGGTGGTCAGCTTGTTTTCGTAAATTTGTAGGTAAGTCATCCAAACACGGTTGAAATATGTGCTTGATGTAATGGAAATCATAATTCATTTCCATATGGAATGTTTTCCCAGCATTCTTTAAACCAAAATGGAGCTTTCAATAAGTGAATGTGCCCCAGGGACAGATAAAATTTATTTTATATTGGTCCTCTGGGTGAATATTGATCTGGTTGTAACCAGAAAATCCTTTCATGGAGGAAAATATTTCGCATCTGGAACATTAGTCAATGATTTGGTTGATAAAGGGAATGGGATAGTTGTCTTTCGGACAAGCATGATTAACATCCCAATAATCGACAAAAACTCTAATTTTCCCCTATTTCTTCAAGACGAGAACACTCTTAGAAACCCAATCGGTAAGCAGAACTGGGTAAATGAAACCAGCACAGAAATTTTTTTCAACTTCTACTTTAATGGAAACAAATTTCTTACGATGAATAGGAATGAGGCATTTTCATACCGACTTGACATCAAGATACATTTTAATCTCGTGCTCAACAATGTTGGAGTCGATGCCTAACATTTCCTCATATGATGAAGAGAAAACATCTCAGAATTCACGGAAAAGAGAGCGTTAAGTGTCAAGTTTAGATGGAGAACAAGAAACACCGACATTGATTTTTTCTACAATGCAAGGTTTGGTCAAAATATCGATAGAAATAATTTCCTCGATATTTGATGGGTTTCGCTCAGAATCGATAATATGGATAGGAATAGAATTCGTTGAGAAATCAACGACTGTAGGGTGATATAATTCCATTGGATTATCTTCATTTTAATCTGTAAGATGGGAAGGTTGATGTGAATTTTCCCATGGTTCTTCTCTCAGCAACATGGATTCGATAATGCTCTCATTGGTTGAGAATACATGCGAAAAAGGATTAGAAGAAGTACCATAATCCAAAGAACCATCGACCCAAACAGTCACTAATTTCACATGCGATGGTAACGAAAAGGTGCCCATTAGGGAAGAATCCTTAAAGAGTCCTAAACTAATGTTCTAAAGAGATGGCAGGGGTCCGTGAACAAATGAAACATTTCTAATTACCTAGGAACTAGAGGCGAAGAAGGAGAATTGATCAATGAATGTGATGATTCCCTTATGGGGGAAGACGAAAATACGAAAGTAAGTAGATACAATCGCAACCATAGTGTAAACCCACGATCTTTGAAGTAATATATTGTAGTCAAGGGATCCGTTAACGTTCTCAAATTCAATAGTAATTGTTTTTCCCCATAGTTTGACTTGCAGGTTACTGAGAATTCCACAAGGCTTATATGTACAATCATAAAAATATTTCAACATCGTAGTTGATTGTCATAAAGTTGGAAAGCCAAGGGAATTCCATCAACTCAAATACATGATACAAGTGTTGATCAGTTCTTGTCATTGATGTCAAACCAAGCAGCACCAAGGGCTACCCCGATCTTGCATGATAATTTCTACCTACCAATTTACTATATTCCAAGTCAAGTATATTTTTTATGGTTTCTAATTTTTGAGATGTTTTCATTGATATATGGCACGCCACTTAATTCTTCACAGTTTGAGAGATATTCATTTTTGAAGTTAGTAACCCCAGTTAATGGGCTAAAACCTCATGGGGTTGTGGAATGACACTAACAATTGGTTGTGGTCATTGAACAGTAAATAATTAATAATTTTTCAGCTCCTAAAATCCCTCCCACATTCACTTGTTGAAGACCCTCTCAAGCTAAGCATTTATATAAATTGTGATCCTCATATCCTCCTCATGTAGGGATTTCGCTACTTGAAACAGGTCATCGTGGAATTTTCGCTATAACTTTGTTTCTACAAAGGTGAAGAAGCTGAAATTTTTATGAGGCAAATTCGAAATCCTAAGGAAGCTTTTGTAAAAATTTTAGATCATGGTGTGCAATATTTTCGGAGATATGATATGTGGAAGTTAGGGTTTTTGCAAGCTCCTGAACTTCATCTTAAAGAGGTGACCTTGGGAACTTCATCATAACTCTCTCTTTGAGTATCAGATTGGAATTATGTAATACATGGCGGATATTTCATGGAATATAGTTTTCTTTGTATCAATTTCAGATTTGAATGAGGAAACAATGACACGTAGCATGCCATAAAAGTTCGCTCTACTGAACCAGTCCATAATTAGGTCATTGTGAGAGATTGGGCATAGATTTGTCTTGAAGAATTCAAATTGGGTCAGACTTGTGGCATTGGAAATAAGACTAAGAGTACTACTACAAAACCGAAAATCACATATTGGAGATCTAAAATAACATAGATACGCTAGATTCAATATCGAGCTCCTACAAGGCAATAAAAAGATAGATCATGTGTTGTCAAGGGCTGCAAAGGACCATACTTTCTAGGGTAGCAAATAAAATAAAGGTGCAGAAGAGGTAGGATCTAGATAAGTATACTCTGTATATGCATGTTCATCTCTTAGTTTCATTAGGTTATTTGTATTCTAATTTGTTATTTCTTTTTGTTTAGCACTTACATATGCTCTGCAGGATGAAGTAAGTTTTGTTATTATCATGTCATGGGTATTTACATGAAGAATTTATGTTGGTATTATATATTGATCAAGATAAGACTCAATGCATGATATAATATTATGAAGAGTGAGAAATGGTAGCATGACAAGAGAAACAATGAAGGTGCAGAACAATATCAAGAAGTTCACCACATGAAGTCTTCACGTGGGCATTACTGCATATAGTCTTTGTAAAGGTATCATTGTACCAAGTCATTGTAAAAGCATCATTCTAAAATTTTTACAAGTGTCTATTTGCCAAGAATTGAAGAGGAAATGTTGGGAGGTCTAGGATCATCACTAGGTATTTGTGTCATAGTTGGGGTTATGGTCTAGTGTGTCTTTGTAATATTCCTAAATTACCATGCAGCTAATTGGAATATTAATTTTGCTCTTGACATGTAGTTAGATGAATAAATGGGTAGGGAGGCCCATAAATATTTTAAGTAGGCATAAAAACCCTATTATTGTGAAAAGGGATCATATTCATAGCTGGATAAAGCACTCTCATGTTTGAACATGGTCTAATGCATGTGGAAAAGGTCAAGTTTGACCAAGTCAACAATGCTGGTATGGGAGGAGTGGATCATCAATAGAGACAACGTAGTGTGAAAGGGAGGAAGATTCCATGATGGTGGAAACCCTAATGAGTGGGACCCAAGGTGAGAAGGCTCACATTTGTTTATAAGGAGGGAAAGGCAGCCATAGTGAGGGATGTTATTGATTATTTATTTTATGGTTTGCATGATTGTTTGGCATTATTCAGCTGTTTAGTTGAGATTTTTGTGTTGTTTAGCACTAGGTGTTCTCGAGCGGGAATCCCATATCCTTTCTTGAGAGGCCTCTTGGGGTAGAATTGCACTTCATTTCCACTATCAATCTTAAGGCCAAGCTTCAATATTCAGCTACAATGCATTTTCTACAGAGTATTGTGTTGTGTTGCAGGGTGTTGCAATGGAGGGTTGAGAAACCCATTTCCGGAGCTAGTTTTTCATAGGAGGAAGTATTCCTCCTCTTGGGAGATAATATACGAATATTATTGAGCATATTTCACATCTTCGCACTGGTCAAAAATATTCCCCATCATCTACAGTGCAATATCCCTCTTTGACTGGGTTATTTCAGTAAGCATTTGTAGTAGGGGTTTCAGTGCTTCATTTAGAGGGTGAGATCTTCAGGGTTAGGATCAGCCTTACACTTGAAATATCTATTGGAGGAGATATATTCATTATGTATTATCTACAACCATGTTCATCCAGTTATTCAGTAGCAGCTTCTATTTAGCCCTAGGGATGCATTCTAGCATTTTGATATTTTTGTATATTTTAGGAAATCCTTCCCGGGTTATCTTGGAATTGTGTAAAAGAGACTACATCTCATTTTTCCAGCTCTCTTGAGTAATATATTATAAAATAAATTTGTCTCTCTATTTCTGTAGTATAAACCCTCATTAAAACTGCGTTGTTACTTGCTTTAGAATTTCTGTGCTGCAGTAGTTATGGGGTTGTAGCGTTTTTGGGTCGTTCTGGGCTTGGGAGGCTTGTTTAACTAAGAAAAAATAATTTGTTTCAAATATCCTTACATATTTGGTTTCTATTATGTATAAGCTAATGGATCCATGGGTTGTTATTGATTGTTATAACATAATTTTATGAAAAAATGTGTTTTTATGCCTATATTGCTGATTTTCCCATTTGGAAATATTACAGTGGTATCAGAGCATAATCTTGGATCAGCCCATGAGTTTCAAGCCAATATTCTATAAGAAGAAGAAGAATAGAAAAAGAGGTCTAAAATTATGGAAGGAATGAGCTTTGTCTCATCACTTTTCATATCTATGAAGAACCTCTCCAAGGAGGTCAAACTAATGAAAGAGGAGAGATGCAATGAAACCTTTAAAGGGTTTCAAGAAGAGGAAGGTCCATGTACTTTCTATCATCAGAAGGAAGAACCGGTGTTGCATAGAACTCCAAAGCAACACACTATGCCCTTCTCTTTTGATGGAGAAGACAAGAATCATGGAGATGGAGGGAACTTGGAGCATGAAATTCTAAGTGAATAGCTAGCAGAATATAAGTCTCAACCTATAGCTTTCAAGGAGAATCTAACTCTCCCAAATTTCATTCAGCTAGAATAAGAAAAGAGACCTTGCAGAAATAGGAAAATAAAGGGCAATATATTTCTATTGTCTACCTTTGATGGATCATACACATGTATAGGAAAGGGCTTGGGGAATGAAGTTAGATGCATTCTTCCTACTACATCTAGTGGTAGAAAGAGAAGAGATTGAGATTGCAGCGCTACACCTTGAGGGTGAAGCAAACATTTGGTGGTTCAGTCATTTGAGTCATGCAAGAGTGACTGCATTGTAGATTTTACTCAAAGATTGAACAAGAAATTTGACAAGAATAAATCAGAGGAAAAGAGGCCTTCGTCACCACTTGCTGCAGGAGAAATTGCATTAGGAGAAAGAACACTTGCACCTTTGCAAATTGATCTTGATCCCTTGCCATTTAGAGCCCCATGCACTAGTCTGGGGATGCATGAGGAGGAGGAGACTTGTACCAATGTTGATACAACCATAGAGGAGCAACCATCATCATCAGTAGTTGGGAAATTCATCACACCAGAGGAAGGAACCCTTGTAGCAGTACAAGATGTTCCCAAGCTTTACCAAGGTATGCATATGTTTCCACTTTCTGTTATTTCAACACATCTTATGGAGGGTTGTGGGAATATGCCATTGCATGACGAAGGGTAAAAGCATATTTTTGATTTGGAGCAGCAGATTATCACTGCTTTGAGCAGCCCTGAGTTATTCAAGGAGGGGATAAACAATCATCCTAGTTATTCATTATTGAGATACACACAGCTCCTGGGGTTGGAGTGTGGATCCCTAGAGGATAGGATGAGCATTGTCCTAAACAATCCAATGCAGAACTATATGTTTAACATTGAGCATGAGCATGAGACAAAAAATGCACCATTATGGAGATCAACAGTGTTTTCATTAAGCAATAGTGATGAGTTGGGGGCCCAAATATTATTGGAGCATTCTTATGGCCATTTTACTTGTATCATATTGGATGGGTAGGTGATTGATGAGAAGTATCTTATCTTTCATTGTTATGATGGATCCTTCTTAATGAGCACTTCACAGCTCAATGAGAAGCCTTTGCCTTCAGCATTCTTGGATCCCTATGGATTCAACATGGTCATTAATGAGTGGTCTTCACTTAGGGATCTCCAAGAGATAACATTTCAACATCCCATGAAATGGGGGGATGTTTTTCTCCATTGGAGGAGTACCAAGATGGAGCATGGTGGGAGACACCCATGTTTGGATGAAGGGGTGTGGATGGTAAGCAAGAATTCAGTGAGTTACCTTCATATCTATGACACAGGGCAGTAGGATGCATGGCTGCGTTGGCTACTCTTGGAAGAGTTTGGCCATCATGTGACATATCCTTCTTTTAAGGGTATGTTGGGAGGTGTAACTTGGCTTGGCACTTGCATCATATGGCAGCAAGGAGTTTGGGTGCATTGTGTTGATATGAAATTCTTCATGTCAATCATCATATTTTCATCTCATGATTTGCATGATGGAGGTGTGAGGGGGAAACAAGAGCTATTGTTGCTTTCGATACTCTTGGGAGAATATGGGCATAATTCCTCCCATATTTGGCATGATATTTCAGGAGAAAGGGATGGCACAATCAAAGTGCAAAGAGGCTACCCTTCAACATTGAGGATCAGATGGTACTTCCACATAGGAAGGAGACTCCCACACATAGCAACATGATGGTGGATGACTTTGGCATGTGGCATGCCAAATAATGGAGTCCTGGAATGGAAAGATCCTTATCACTAAGGCCAACAATGTTGTTACTAGGGAGTATGCATCCCTTCATTTTTCAGATCTTTATGAGGAGATTCTGTTGGGGGGCTCATCTATGGACCTTACTTTCAGCCTACTCACTATGCATGGTAAGAAATGTATTTTTGTACTTATTGATCATTTCATAAAGGATTTTCATCTTCTCACCATCTATGTATAGTACATTTTTCCACAAGAGGGTAAGATTATTTTTGGGTTTCATGGTCATTCTAGGACCAACATTTATGATGGAGATAACCCTTATTTTCATGACCTTGGGAAAGTCCGGTGTTATTATTATTATTCTTAGCTAATATATAATGTCATTTACTACCTCATAATAGATGAGCAAACATGCACAACCAACAAATTGTTGGAGGACAATTTGCCACATGATGTTCTAAAACAACAGTTGGTAAAACTGCGCTGTATCCACTGGAGAAGCCCTTGGGACCATCAAAAATTATACATAACCTTCAAAATTTTTATGATTTGGATACCATAGGGTGATGATGTACCATTCACTCTGTATGGGATGGTTTGGGCCAGTATGATTCATGACTCTATGGAGAGGATCTTTGAAGATCCAGTCTTCTTCTTGCCTCTTGAGGGCAACATTATTGCAGCCCAAAATCAGTAGCTACTCTACACTTATCATAAGTGGAGAGAGAGATGGCGTGGGCTAGGCCATTTTGTCTACCATGTTCAGTTATGCAACCCACCTACATTGCAAGAGATAAAGGTAGAGGAGATTTTTCATGAGTTACCATTTTGGAGGGTAGCTCATTTTGTATGGATGATAGCTTGGGGATGGGAGATTCACATGAGAATGATAGTTCCCAACATATCTCAAATTCCATGCCTCAAGAAGGCCTCTAGAAAACACATTGTTGCCTCCATGGGTGTTTTACTTCTACATGATGATAGCTATTTTGGGTGGTCACCAAAAGCTAACTTGCATACTTGGGAGGGGCAACTTGGAGATTTATTGATGAGACAACATATTGTTCCTTGGAGGAGTTTATCATATGAGGATGCTACAGGTGGAGGAGAGGAGGCTCTTCAGTTCTATCCTTGCAGTTGCTTGAGGATAAGCAACATTTAGGAGGGAAGGACTGTAATATTCCTAAATTAGCATGCAGCTAATTGGAATATTAATTTTTCTCTTGACATGTAGTTAGATGAATAAATGGGTAGGGAGGCCCATAAATCTCTTAAGGAGGCATAAAATCCCTCTTTATGTGAAAAGGGATAATATTCATAGCTGGATAAAGCACCCTCATATCTGAACAGGGGCTAATGCATGTGGAAAATGTCAAGTCTGACCAAGTCAACAACGCTGGTATGGGAGGAGTGGATCATCAATAGAGACAACGTAGTGTGAATGGGAGGAAGATTATGTGATGGTGGAAACCTTAATGAGTGGGACTCAAGGTGAGAAGGCTCAAATTTTTTTATAAATAGGGCAAGGAAGCCATAGTGAGGGATGTTATTGATTATTGATTTTATGGTTTGCATGACTATTTGGCATTCTTCAACTGTTTAGTTGAGACTACTGTGCTGTTTAGCACCAGGTGTTCCTAAGCGGAAATCCCATATCCTTTTTTGAGAGGCCTCTTGGGGGAGAATTTCACTTCATTTCCAGTATTAGGCTTAAGCCCAAGCTTCATTATTTAGCGATAGTGTAGTTTCTACAAAGTATTGTGTTGTGTTGCAGGGTGTTGCAGTGGAGGGTTAAGAAACCCACTTCCGGAGCTAGTTTTTCATAGGAGGAAGGATTCCTCATCTTGGAAGATCAGAAAGGAAGATTCTTGAGCATATTTCACATATTGGCACTGGGCCAACATATTCCCCATCATATACAGTGCAGTATCCCTCTTTGACTGGTTTATTTCAGTGAGCATTTACAATGGGGGTTTCAGTGCTTGATTTGGAGGGTGAGATCTTCAGGGTTAGGATCAACCTTACACTTGAAGGATATATTGGAGGAGATATATTCATTAATTATTATCTACAACCATATTCATATAGTTATTCAGTAGCAGCTGCTATTCAGCCCTAGGGTTGCATTCCAGCATTTTGATATTTTTGTATATTTCAGGAAATCCTTCCCGGGTTATCTTGGAATTGTGTAAAAGATACTAGATCTCAATTTTCCAGCTCTCTTGAGTAATATATCAGAAGATCCATTTTCTCTCTATTTCTGTAGTATAAACCCTCATTAAAACTACATTGTTACTTGCTTCAAAATTTTTTTGTTGCAGTAGTCATGGGGTTGTAGCGTTTTTTGGGCTGTTCTAGGCTTGGGAGGCTTGTTTAACTAAGCAAAAATGATTTGTTTCAGATATCCTTAAACATTTGGTTGCTATTATGTATAAAATAATGGATCCATGGGCTGTTATTGACTATTAGAACATAATTTTCTGAAAAATGCATTTTTTGTGCCTATATTGCTGATTTTCCCATTTAGAAATATTATAGTCTTCTTCTTCTACATCATTCTATATCATTGTAAAGTGGACCATTTTTCCTGGTACGAGAGTCCATTCTTATTTTATTCTTCTATAGGGTGGTAGGCTGGTGCATGAAGTCACCAACAGGTTCAATACTATGAAAACTTCAGGGTGGTATGGTGGTTCTAGGGTGAATTGTAGCTCATTGGGTGTTGGGGAATCCATTCAGTTGACTACTGAAGAATCTCAGGTGTTGGAGAGTTCATCCATTGGGAGCTGGATAAGAATGATTTTCTATACTCTAAGATGTTGGAGATTTATTTTAGATTGGAGTTGAATATTAAAGAATTATTAGAAAAGCATTCAGGTGGTTTTTGTCACAGAGGGGGTTTCCACCTTAAAACATGTGTGCATTTGTGTTCCTTTTTCTTATTGCTATCATTGTACAAACACTGATAATAATTGAAGATTAACTAATGCTCTGAAAGATTAATAATAATACTAATTGAAAGGAATGTTGATTCACCCACCCCCCCCCCCCCCCCTCTCAGTATTTCGAACAATTGGTATCAGAGCTTGGTTCCTTAAATATCAGTTTAAAAACTGGAAGGAGGTCATGGAGCATACCAAGAATGGTGTAACTCTGGTCAATGAAAATAATTATACAGTCTAGAAAGGAATAATGGAGGTCTATCTCTTGGCACAAGGTTACGAAGTATGGGACACTGTTCAAAATGGATTTACACCAACAACAGATGAAGAAGGTAAGAAGAATTTGGTAAATGATGCAAAAGAAACGAATATTATTATCAGTGGACTTATTGAATATTCTTATCATAAGGTGTTGGGTTGTAAAACTACCAAAAATGTATGGGAAAATATTGAGAAAATATATGCAGGTGACTCAAATGTCAAAGAAGAAAATCTTCAAATATACAAAGAAAAATTTGAGCAACTCAGAATGAAAGAAGATGGAAACATTGCTGCATACTTCCAACACATTAATGAAATAACCAACACTATGGAAGAATTGGGAGAGCTTGTTGATGAGAAGACTATTATTCGAAATATTCTTTGAATGTTACCAGGGAGATTCAACCCAAAGGCATTAGTATTAGAATACAGTGAAAATCTGGACAAACACAGCAAAGAGGAATTACATGGAGATCTCATAGCATATGAAATGAGACTTGATGAAGAAGAGGAACTTCGCATCTAGAAACTGCGTTTGTTGCATCTAAGAATACCAGTAAGGACAAACAACCTTCAAAGGAAAATACCTGCACCTGTAAGTGTGAAGAAAAGGAAGATGATGAAGAAGGTCTTTTAGATGGATAATATGCTTAATTTACGAGAAAACTAAAAAATGGTAAGGGAAAATTCAAAGGTAAACTTCCATTGATATGTTTTGGCTATGGTGAGGTTGGGCATTTCACAGCAAAATGTCTGAAGAGAAGTGATGGAAAATCAAAATGAAAGAAAGGCATTAAGAAATTCAACAAGTAAGGCAAAAAGAAAGGATTCAAAAGGAACTTTCTCTCTAAAGAAGATAGCTCATCATCCAATCAAGGCAGTGACAGTGAAGAAGAAGCTAATGAGATAGTATTGTTTATGGCCAAGCACAATAAACAAGAGGTAACAAACAATGAGGAAGAAGGGTTGACCATAGAATAATTTTCTAAGGAGGCAATCAGGATTATAAAAGAGCTCAAAGCTGAGAGGATACTTAATAATACTCTTGAAGAACAAGTTCAAGGTCTCAAAATTGAATTTGAAGAACAAAAATGTATTGAAGAGTCACTTCAAAAGAAGCTGGAAGAAAGCAACCAGGAAAGGGAAGCATTAGAAGCCAAAGTAGTCTCGCTGTGTTAGGTCCCTATAATTTGTCAGATTAGCAAGACCAAATTGAACAAGGGTAACATCAAACCAATTTTGGAGCCTTATGACCTAGCCTTCTTGGACTCAGAGAAGGCTCTCTCTATATTTGTGTAAAATATGTAACTCTTTTGTTTTAGGATGTTGATTTTAGGATAGTTAAATTGATAGGGTTTGTTTGTTTTGTTTTGTTTGGTCGGGTTGGCTATCAAGAAGAAAAAATAGAGTAAGATAAATTTAAACCATTGGGCTATGGATTCCTCAAAAGGTCTTGAAAAGTACAACAATAGGTCAAGGGTGTTTCATAGGGCAAGTTAACAAAGCCAAATGGATCTAAATAGGTTTAGAGAGTGAAATGAACATTAAGTTGTGAATGTAGTAGGTTTAAAGGGCAACTAAGAATCCTTTAACATAAACTATAACATGAATAGTCTATAAGAGTACTATGCATTAAGAAATAATCAAAGGACAGGGCACACCATAAACTTCTTTGACCTAGCTCTATCAAGTAAAATTTAAAACAACTATCCAGTAAACCCTAGAGGGCAGAGAAGTCCTAACTTCTCTAGCTATCTACCTTCAGAGAATGAAAACATTCAAGATAGCACATAAGTAATGATTAAAGAGTAGGTAACTCCTAAATTCCTTAATCAAACTATAAATACCTTCAAAGTAACCATTTTAAGATAAACTAAAGGACAGAGCATACCATAAACTTATTTAGCCTAAACCCTAATAAGAAAACTTCAAAGAAAATCCTAGAAAACAACGATTCAAGCTACACCAAAAGACAGGGCATACCATAAAATTCTTTGGCTTGACTCTATTTAATAATTTTGAAGACAAAAAAGATAAGTGGAATTAAAGAGCAATGAAGAATTCTTCAATCAGACCTAGTAGAGGAAAACATTTGAGCAATAGAAGCAGATAGACCTAAGGTGCCTCTAACAACATATATTAGCCTAAAATTTATGTTCTAATGCAAGAGAAAAGATGGAAAAATATGAGAACATAAGGAAACAATAACTAGATTAGAGAAACATCACCATTAACCAGGTTCATGAATCCTATGAAGGTGATTGCTCGATTGATGCTTAGTCTAAAAACAATCACACAACTCCAAAGCAAATTTCTTCACAACCCCAAGTCTATGTATTTGTCTCAATAAAAAAAAAACAACCAACATGAGGCTTAAATGTAGTATTTAACTACCAAATGATGAAGTAAACTCTATCTAGGGTTTTATAAGTCATTAATTACATCAAAAATGCATTTGACCTTAGAGACCATGTAAAGCCCAAGGCACAAATATCTCAAACTCATTAAATGCAAAAATAACTTCTAAGCTAACTTTGGAGTGATTTGTCTTCAAGGCCTTCCAAATATCTTTTTCAATAGATTCTGATGTGTTTTGTTGACTTCATGCAAGAGCGCAGCGCCAAAGTACAAGGGCACAACGCCAGGTCTAGGGCATAGTGCTAGAACTGGAAAAATTTCCCTTTTTGCAGCTGAGTTTTGGAGGCCTTCTCGGTGTCCAAATGAGCTCCATGATATATCATTGGAAAGCCTGTCCTGTCTAGTTTTCAAATCTGAATTTAGTTTCCATATTGGTTCCCATTTTAATATTCAAAAACCATTTCTCCCAATATTTCTCAGGGCGTAGCACTAGCGCTGAAAAGAGGGCAGAAAGGTTATTTTTTGCTTGTTTTTGGCCCTTTTGAGGGACCAGTTTTGCTCCAAATGACCTGAAAATTTTTAAGGGTGATTTCTTTAGCATGAGGATCATGAAAATTTAAACCTTTCATCAATTAAGTGCCTCAAAAAAGATCGCAACGTCAGTGGTGCTGCACGCTTGGAAAAATTTATGCATGTCAAACTGTCTTACTAAATGATGATGTTTTTTTTGAAAGAAAACATGTTGTAGGAGTCCAAATGTGCCCTTTGAAGAATCAATTGCTCTGGGTTGAGTTAGTTGAATTGTTTTTTGTGCTGATATTATTTTTAATTTCCCTTTAATCTCTGTTTTAGGCCTCTAAACCTGATTTTCCTTTTAACCTCTGTTTTAGGCATTTAACTTGGATTTGCCTTAAAAAACACTTCTAATCTGTTTTATCTCTTTATCTTCATCTCTATATTTTGATCTGTCTTTAATATTTCTGAGTTTGTGCCTTTAAAAATAATTTTCCTTATCCTTGAGTGGATTTGATCTTGGAACACTGATTAAGATAATGACATGTACCTTCACATGGATGCAAACTCTTCAGTTTCATTTTCATAACTTTCACTCTGCATGTCTCTTTGGCATTTGTGCCTCACTTCCACTGCCACTGCCTCCCTCTTCTTTCATTGTGAAAACTATGTTTTTGGAAACCCTAGAACTGATGTGGAAATGAGATGAAAGGAGGGTAATGGGATGGCAACCTTGCAAGTGAAGGAAAAGAGTGAATGAAGGAAATGGGTGTAGGGACAAGCTTAGATGAATGAAAACCCTTGATCACTATAATAAACCTTTCTATCACTAAATTTATTTGAGGAGGGTGAATTAATGGAAAAATAGTGATTTCAAGCTTGAATACCTAGGGTTTGATTTAGGGTTTCACTCCATTCATTTAATGATGATAAAAAATAGCTTCAAAGTGGGTTATGGCATGCACTTACCTCTTATCAATGCCTTAAAAGACTTGAACCAAGATTTGGAAGAAATTTGACTTGATTTGGGTGATTGGATCACTTAGAAAACCTCTCTGTCCAAGGGCGCAATGCCAATTCCTGAGCGCGTAGTGCCAGTTCATCAGCGTGCAATGCCATTTTTCAGAAGGAATTTGGAGACCTTCTCAGTGTCAAAACTGGACCCATGATAGCTCATTGGAAATATTATCCTATTTAATTTTCAAATATACATTTTTTTTTTGTTGGTTGGAGTCAATTTTATTGGTCAAAAGTTGATTCTCCCAAGACTGGTCAAAAAGTGTTGAATGATGGTGCAAAAATGCATAGTGCTGGTGCAGGAAATGTTTGGAGGCCTTCCTCAACTCCAAATTGAGCTCATGATAGCTCATTCGAAAGTACGTCTAGTATAGTTGTCATTTGAATCATCAAGCAAGTCATTTGGACAATCCAAGCATGAGAAAACTGATTTTTCCCAAGGTCACTCCAGAAGTGCAGCAAACCTCTTGTAGCACTTGTAAATTTGGAATTTCTCCCAAACCATGATACCTGTGTAAAAACCGAAGGATATTTTTCTTTCTTGACCTATGAGGGACAAACTTTCTCTCACTTTTGTTAATTTCATCTTTGTTTGGTCAGAAATATAGTTTTAAGCAAAATCGACCCTATGAGTGACAAATGGCTTGACTCTTGGGATGAATCCTTGGAAAATGATGGAGGCATGATGTTTATGAGTTGGTATGGCTTCATACTTGCTGATATGACCTACCATATGGATCCTCTTCTCCTATTCCTCTTTTTTGTAGCAAACCTTAGGTGTCTGCAGTTCTTTACATCTATCATTAGTGTTGTCTTGTAAGTTCTCTATAGCCCTTTCAAGTTCATTCATTTATGTTCAGTTCACCTGAGCTTTTCCATATTCCATCAATAAAATCTAATATATTTTCTTCATGTTTGGCCTTGTGTGCTTCCTCCATGTTATTTTCTTCAAGTGACCACTGTTTTGGCACTCAACCAGACTAATCAGCTCATAACCCTAGTCATCTATAAGAACAAGTGTTTCCTCCTTTCCTTGCTGTAAGTTGTTTTCATTCAGGAGTAGACAGTTTACCTCATCAGTACCTTCTATTTATATAACCTTCAATACTCCTACAGAAGTGCCAAATTTTATCCTTTTCCCTCATGTGCAGACTCTGAACTTGAAAATATAATCTTCTTTGGAAATATTTTACGACCTTCTTGAATAACCATGTATTGACATTCTATTACACCTGAGCCAGATTCTAGCAAAGGAAATTTTTTGCCTGAAACATCCAAGGATGACCTTAAACAATGAAAAAACCCTAATGACCTAGTGGGGGTGTTCTTTGACCTGATCTGGACTGAAATTTGACTTGGAGTTCTTCGGGTGAAAAAAAAGTATTGTTACAGCTTATTATGCCCAAAGGGAAATTGGAATGAGTCATCACTAGGAAACCCTAGAGGGAGGATGGAGTCTATTTGATAAGAGAAAAATAGGGTAATGAGGTCATAGGCAGGAAAACAAGATGAACATGAGAGGGATAAGCCCATAGGGAGTCTTTTAGGAGCAATAGGGTGACCTTGAAATGAAAAACTGAGGAATAGGGAAAAAAATTTAATAAGGGTAATGAAGGTAGTGAGATTTCTAAAACTCATAATATTCAATAAATATTTTTTTTTTCAGAAAACTAGAATCATCCTATAGTCATCTACAAATAGTGAAAAATACTGATGACTAACACGCTGCATAAGGAAGTGAATAAGGGAAAAGCTGTCCAAAACTATGCCAACAGCTCAAGGGCATTGGAAGAACTCATAAATAATCAACGATCTTATAACGAAAAAAATAGCCTCGGTTACAAAGAAGAAGAAGTAGGACCTTCTACAACAATGTACAATGAACCTATGAGATCTAACATGCATGTAGAATTCATTGGACAAGATTCGCAAGAACAGCCTTGGAAGACAATTCCTCGACAAAGATTTCCATCTAGGTACCAACATATTTTTCATTTTATATTGTTATTCATGTGGAAAATTTGGTCATAAAGCTGTAGAACATTGCACATACCCTAGGAACCAATACAATTATAGGAGATCTATCAAATATGAACCTCCCAAGGCTCAACAAAACATTAATAGATTTGAAAATTTAAGAAATAATATGGAACGTTACAAATGTCAAAATTTTGGACACATAGCCAGAGACTGTAGACTTGATAATCCTCCAGAATAATATTTATAGCCACAGAACGAATGAACATGGAAGAAGAAGAAGACTGATAATTGTGCTCTCACTCTCAAGGCTGAAAACAACAAATATGTGTGGTATGTTGATAGCGGTTGTTCAACGCATATGACTGGAGATAGAAATAAATTTGTATCTATGAAAGAGAGGAAGGATGGAGCCATATCCTTTGGAAATTATGAGGATCTAGAATCTTTGAAACTTGAGACAGAGGCTGAAAAAGACACAGAGAAAATTATAGAACAAGAAGAAACTATCAACCAAGAAGAAGTAAATAAGGATCATCAAGATATACCAGAACAATAATGAGAAGCTCCTCCAAAGAGAAAAAAATAATGGATTCAAAGGAACCATCCATAAAATCAAATCATTGGTGACATAAATGAAGGTCGACAGCTTCATTCATCACAAACTCACATTGCTTTTCTAGCAACCTTTGAGTCAAGTAGTTTTGAGGAAGCCAACTAGAATGAACATTGGGTACTAGCTATGAATGAAGAATTGGATCAAAGAGAGAAGAATAACACCTGGGAATTAGTTCCATGACTGAAAGATAAAAATGTCATTGGGACTAAATGAGTGTTCAGGAACAAATTGAATGAAGATGGACAAGTTACCATAAACAAAGAAAGATTGGTTTGTAAAGGCTATGCACAAGTGGAAGGAATTGATTTTGAAGAAACATTTGCACAAGTTGCCAAAATTGAAGCCATATGAATGTTTCTCACCTATGCATGTTCAATAAAAATCAAATTCTATCAAATGGATGTTAAGTCAACATTTCTGAATGGTGAATTATAAGAATAAGTTTACATCGAATGACCTAAAGGTTTTCTACTATCAGAAAAAGAAGACTATGTTTGCAGGTTAAAGAAAGCTCTATATGGTCTCAAACAGGCTCCCAGAGCATGGTATGCCTGTCTTCATGGATATCAACATCAACAAGGTACCGCTGATGGCAATCTTTATGTAAAAATAGATAAATATAATTTAACAATCGATGAGGTATATGTGGATGATATAATATTTGGTAGCAATGATGATCGACTAAGTAAGAACTTTGCTACAAAGATGCAAAGTGAGTTCGATATTTCTTTAATTGGTGAGCTGACATACTTCTTAGGGCTTCAAATATCTCAGAAAGAGAAAGAAATATTTATATGTGAAGCCAAGTACATCAAGGAAATGCTCAAGAAATTCAAAATGGAAGATTGCAAACATGTCCTTAATCCGATGGTAACAGGTTGCAAATTGAGCATAGATGATTCATCTAAGGATGTGGATGAGAGGTTGTATAGATCTATGATTGGTAAACTTCTATATGTAACAACCTCCCAGCCAGATGTTATGCAACCAGTTGGAAAAGTAGCAATATTCCAAGGAGAACCAAAAGAACCACATATTACTGTCGTCAAAAGAATTATTCGATGTCTAAAGGGCACAACAGAATATGGCTTGTGGTATCCCAATTGTAACAATCTTATTATTAAATAATTTATAGATGTAGATTGGGAAGGAAGCATTGATGATTGTAAGAGTACTAGTGGAGCAACATTCTATTTAAATGGTTGTCTGGTATCATGGTTTATAAAAAAGAAAACCTCAATCTCGTTATCTACAACGGAAGTAGAATACATTGCAGCGACAACTTGTTGTACTCAAGTCCTTTGGATGAAACAAAATTTGAAAGATCTTCGAGTATAATTCGGTGAGCCTATTCCCATATTCTGTGATAACACCAGTTCCATCAGAATCTCCAAGAATCCTGTCATGCATTAAAAAAAAAAACATATTTCGATCAAATATCATTTTGTTAGAGAACAATTCACTGAAAAAATATCAAACTTGAATATGTTGGTAAAAAATAACAAATCGCTGATATCTTCACTAAACCTTTACCTCATGAATAATTTTAATATATTTGACAGAAGCTTGGGATTCTCCCAAGTTCTCATTAGATTTTCCTTATTCAGAATATAAATGCAGAGTGGAAGTGTGTACAGGTCCTCAGGATGGATATGTGTCAGGGAGAGTTACCCTTTGCCGTTGATGTCAAAGGGGGAGAGAATGTTGTAGGAAGAGGCACTACAAGGAAAAGACCCTCTAGTGGAGGTTATAAAGGAGGTTTTTAGTTTATAAAATTGGCCAAAATTGTCAAAAAAACATTTGCTAAAACATCTGTTTATGGTTATGGAGGTTTTGGAAGAGCTTTTAACGAAAATTCAACACAACTAAAAAAAAATTGGCAGTCAAAGGTTATTATGGATGTTTTTTCATCGATGCACTACGTTGGCTTGAATGCACCGATGCATACATATAGAAGGCACCCAGAGGTGGTCGGAGGAAAATTCACTGGTCCATTAAGGTATAAAACCACACTGGGCATAGTGTTGGTGATACAATGCACGAGGCTGTTCTAATTGGTCTTGGGATTTGTGTGGTGCCCACAGGTCGTATCAACGTACTGGTGCATAGACGTATAGAAATGCACCAGTGCACAGTATCACAGAAATGCACCAAGATTTATAATTGGTATCGGCATTCGTGTGGTGCCCATAGGTCGTACAAATGCACTAGTGGTTATAGACACATAAAAGCCCTGATGTGCCCTATCACACAAACACACCGAGATTTATAATTGATATCGATATTCGTGCAGTGCCCATAGATCATACAACGACGCCAGTGTGTATAGACACATAGATGCACCAGTGCGTCATACCACACAAAAGCACCGATATTTTAATTGGTTTTGGTACTTTTTCGATGCTAATAGGTCGTAGAAATGCACTAGCAAGCTTCTTAATACAAACGCACCAATGTACAGTTACTGACATGCACTATTTTTCATCTTTTATTTTTTAGAAACATTGACCTGTGATAGTGCAATTATTGTGATTGTTTCAAATTCATTATTCATAAAAAGTCGACACATCTTATAAAAATATTCCTATTAATTAAATTCTTATTAATGCATTTGAATGTGATGTTTGGATTAATTTGTTATATCATATCATAATTATTGTGGTTTTTTAAAATTAATTATTCATCAAAATTCGACACATATATATCTCATAACAATATTCATATGAATTAAATTTTTATTATTGCATTCGAGAATGAAAATGGAGAACACAATATAATAAATTAAAACATATTTTATGATATATAATATATATGAATAAGACGGTCTTTATCATACAAAATGGGACAGTTATTGGTATCCCTTTGCCTTTCAATTGGGACACTATGTCCATAACATTAAACAAAATGTCTGATTTCATAGACATATTTCAAAAGATACAATGCCTTGCTTTGATATCCAAACATAGTGGTCATCATTCTTCGCTTGAAATGTTGTCACTGCTAGAGCTACTTCCATGACTTGGGTTATTTTCAGGAATGTTTTGTTCACGGTGTTGATTGTTTTCTTCTTCTTCACCTTCCATCTACAAACATAAAATAAATTGAAATTAGTGTATATACATTGGTGAGAATAATGAAAATTGCAATATTAAATAATATACATCAATGTAAATCGAAAAGAAAAATGATGTACCATAGCAACAATTGACTCATAAGCTATACACATTCTTTCAAAACCATGTAGCATGCCATCTTTCAAAATTTCATCTATTGGTGCAATTCCATACTTTGTTTCCTGCAAGTTTTATACCCCATAATAAATCATATATTTAATATAAAAGATGTTTTTGTTCTATTAATTATAGACGGAGCTAAGTAAAACAAGATCAATAGATGCTTACAAATTCCACAATTAATTTATGATATGCCAACATATACTCAAAACCCATATTTAACCCAATTTCAATCAATTCGTCTGATGGTTCTTCCTTGTATGTTAGCACCTGTTTGAAGACATTCAATGATGATTTTTGTAAAACAACTTAAAAAATACAAAAATGAAATCTAGTTAAGTTGTTATAAGGAAGTAACAATTACTCACAAACTTAGATATCAACCCTTTTCTTCCTTGTCGTCCTATTCATGTGTTGAATGGGTTCCATTTTCTTTTCTTTTCTGCAAGAAAATTCTTGAGAATTAATATTTAATGCTAAATTGTTTATTTATTGTACCTAATGATCGAAAAACTCAATGATTACATATTACATTTGAAGCACGTTGTTGTTGAGATGGCTCCTCTTGTGCTACAAATCTTGTCCATTTCTTTGACCATCTCCTTGTACACCTTTTTGGACATTCCTATTGGCATATTTCTGATATCAGCTCTTTCATCTTTTGATATTTTCATAATCTTCCTGAAAATGTAACATGACAATAAAATATTTAAATTTTATATTGATATATGAAAAGTAAATATAACAAAAGTGATATTTATAAATAATTCTAGACAAACATCTAAAGGAATATTACTTTTTCATTCCTTCTTTTTTGTTGTTGTACATTTTTTCTATTAAAAGTCTGACATGTCTCATTGACCAATTCTCTGGAAATTCTTTCTGTAGTTTAGATAAAATTTGGTTTGAATCATTGGATTGATTTTTGTATTGTAAGTGGAAAGAACTTCTAAACATTCGTTCCACTAGATCCCTCAAAGTTTTGTAAAAGTTTTTCCCCCTTTCGTTAACTTCTAGCACCACTCCATATGAGCTAAGGAGCAATTCATTTTTATTTGCATTTCTATTTTTTTGCTTTTCTTAGAGCAACATTCCTTTTCTGAGTTGTTGGTCCCTGTAGAACATTAAAAATATGTGAATTAATAGACTGTTTGACACATGTTATCTAAAAATTTTAAGTATATTATTAATGATAATTAAAAAAAGAAACTCATATTGGATCGATAGTATTTTTTCATTCACCTGATTCATCCTTTTGCAATTTTCCATCAATATTTTACGCTCTTCTGGTCATTGATCAGAAATAATCTTATCGAGCTTCATTTCAAAATATATTTTTCAATAAATTCTGATGTGTTTTGTTGACTTTCACGCAAGGGCGTAGCGCCAAAACTGGAAAAATGTCCCTTTTTGCAGCTGAGTTTTGGAGGCCTTCTCGGTGTCCAAATGAGCTCCATGATATATCATTGGAAAGCTTGTCTTGTCTAGTTTTAAAATATAAATTTAGTTTCCATTTTCGTTCCCATTTTCTTATTCAAAAACCATTTCTCCCAATATTTCTCAGGGCGCGGCGCCAGCGCTGAAAAGAGGGCAGAAAGGTGATTTTTTGCTTGTTTTTGGCCATTTTGAGGGACCAGTTTTTCTCCAAATGACCTGAATTTTTCTGACGGTAATGCCTTTGGCATGAGGATAACGAAAATTTAAACCTTTACTCAATTAAGTTCCCCCAAAAAGAGCACAGCACTAGTGGCACTGCACGGTTGGCCCAATTTATGCATGTCAAACTGTCTTACTAAATGCTGGTGTTTTTTTGAAAGAAAACATGTTTTAGGAGTCCAAATGTGTCCTTTGAAGAATTAATTGCTCTGGGTTGAGTTATTTGAATATGTTTTTGTGTTGATATTCTTTTGAATTTCCCTTTAATCTCTATTTTAGGCCTCTAAACCTGATTTCATTTTAACCTATGTTTTAGGCATTTAACTTGGATTTGCCTTAAAAAACCCTTCTAATTTGTTTTATCTCTTTATCTTCATCTATGTATTTTGATTTGTCTTTAATATTTCTGAGTTTGTGCCTTTAAACCTATTTTTCCTTATCCCTGAGTGGATTTGATCTTGGAACACTGATTAAGATAATGGCATTTACCTTCACATGGATGAAAACTCTTCACTTTAATTTTCATCACTTTCACTTTGCATGTCTCTTTGGCATTTCTACCTCACTGCCACTGCCACTATCTCCCTCTTCTGTCATTGTGAAAACTATGTTTTTGGAAACCCTAGAATTGATGTGGAAATGAGATGAAAGGAGGGTAATGGGATGGCAACCTTGCAAGTGAAGGAAAAGAGTGAATGAAGGAAATGGGTGTAGGGGAAAGCTTAAATGAATGATAAACCTTGAGCACTGTAATAAACCTATCTATCACTGAATTCATTTGAGGAGGGTGAAGTAATGGAAAAATAGTGATTTCAAGATTGAATACCTAGGGTTTGATTTAGGGTTTCACTCCATTCATTTAATGATGATCAAAAATAGCTTCAAAGTGGGTTATGGCATGCACTTACATCTTAGAAATGCCTTAAAATACTTGAGCCAAGATTTGGAATAAATTTGACTTGATTTTGGTGATTGGATCACTTATAAAACCTCTTTGTCCAAGGGCGCAACACCAGTGTTGAGGGCACAACGCCAATTCCTGAGCGCGTAGTGCCAGTTCCTCAACGTGCAATGTCCTTTTTCAGAGGGAATTTGGAGACTTTATCGGTGTCAAAACTGGGCCCATGATAGATTGTTGGAAATATTATCCCGTTTTATTTCCAAATATAACTTTTTTTTGCTGGTTGGAGTCGATTTTATCGGTCAAAAGTTGATTCTCTCAAGACTGGTCAAAAATTGTTGAATGATGGTGCATAAATGCATAGTGCTGGTGCAGGAAACATTTTTAGGCCTTCATCAACTCCAAATTGAGCTCATGATAGCTCCTTGGAAATTGTGTCTATTATAGTTTTCATTTGACTCATTAATCAAGTCATTTGGACACTCCAACTATGAGAAAAATTAATTTTCCCAAGGTCACTCTAGAAGTGTAGCAAACCTCTTGTAGCACTTCTAAATTTGGCATTTATCCCAAACCATGATACCTGTGTAAAAAAAGAAGGAAATTTTTCTTTCTTGACCTATAAGGGACAAAAGCCGCTCTAATTTTGTTAATTTCATATCTGTTTGGTCAAAAATATAGTTTGAAGAAAAATTGGCCCTATGAGTGACAAATGGCTTGACTCTTGGGATGAATCCTTGGAAAATGATGGAGGCATGATGTTTATGAGTTGGTATGGCTTCATACTTGCTGATATGACCTACCATATGGATCCTCTTCTCCTATTCCTCTTTTTCATAGCAAACCCTAGGTGTCTGCAGTTCTTTACATCTATCATTAGTGTTGTCTTGTAAGTTCTCTATAGCCCTTTCAAGTTCATTCATTTATGCCCAGTTCACCTCAGCTTTTCCATATTCCATCAATAAAATCTAATATAATTTCTTCATGTTTGGCCTTGTGTGCTTCCTCCATGTTATTTTCTTCAACTGACCATTGTTTTGTCACTCAACCGGACTAATTAGCTCATAACCCTAGTCATCTATAAGAAGAAGTGTTTCCTCCTTTCCTTGTTGTAAGCTATTTTCATTCAGGAGTAGACAGTCTACCTCATCGGTACCTTCTGTTGATATAACCTTCAACACTCCTACAGAAGTGCCAAAGTTTATCCTTTTCCCTCATGTGGAGACTCTGAACTTGAAAATATAATCTTCTTTGGAAATATTTTAGGACCTTCTTGAATAACCATGTATTGAAATTCTATTACACCTTAGCCAGATTCTAGCAAAGGAAAAGTTGTGCTTGAAACATCCAAGGATGACCTTAAACAATGCAAAAACCCTAATGACCAAGTGGGGGTGTTCTTTGACCTGATCTTGACTGAAATTTGACTTGGAGTTCTTCGGGTGAAAACAGAGTATTATTACAACTTATTATGCCCAAAGGGACATTGGAATGAGTCATCACTAAGAAACCCTAGAGGGAGGATGGAGTCTATTTTACAAGAGGAAAATAGGGTAATGAGGTCATAGGCATGAAAACAAGATGAACATGAGAGGAATAAGCCCATAGGAAGTCTTTTAGGAGCAATAGGGTGACCTTGAAATGAAAAACTGAGGAATAGGGAAATTTTTTTTAATAAGGGTAATGAAGGCAATGAGATTTCTGAAACTCACAATATTCAAGAAATGTTGTTTTCATTAAACTAGAACCATCCTATAGTCATCTACAAATAGTGAAAAATATTGATGACTAACACACTGCATAAGGAAGTGAATAAGGGAAAAACTATCCAAAACTATGCCAATAGCTCAAGGGCATTGAAAGAACTCATCAATAATCAATGATCTTATAATGACAAAAATAGCCTCAGTTGGAAAGAAGAAGAAGTAGGACCTTCTACAACAAAGTACAATGAACCTATGAGATCTAACATGCATGTAGAATTCATTGGACAAGATTCACAAGAACAACATTTGAAGACAATTCCTTGACGAAGATTTCCATCTAGGTACCAACATAATTTTTCATAGTTATTGTTATTCATGTGGAAAATTTGGTCATAAAGCCATAGAATGTTGCACGTACTCTGGAACCAATACAATTCTAGGAGATCTATCAAATATGAACCTCCCAAGGCTCAACAAAACATCAATAGATTTGAAAATTTAAGAAATAATATGGAATGTTACAAATGTCAAAAATTTGGACACATAGCCAGAGACTGCAGACTTGAAAATCCTCCAAAAGAATCTTCAAAGCCACAGAATGAATGAACATGGAAGAAGAAGAAGACTGATAATTGTGCTCTCACTCTCAAGGCTCAAAACAACAAATATGTGTGGTATGTTGATAGCGGTTGTTCAACATATATGACTGAAGATAGAAAGAAATTTGTATCTCTGAAAGAGAAGAAGGATGGAACCATATCCTTTGGAAATTGTGAGGATCTAGAATCTTTGAAACTTGAGACAGAGGCTGAAAAAGACACAGAGAAAATTATATAACAAGAAGAAACTATCAACCAAGAAGAAGTAAATAAGGATCATCAAGATATACCAGAACAACAATGAGAAGCTCCTCCAAAGAGAACAAAAGAATGGATTCAAAGGAACCATCCATAAAATCAAGTCATTGGTGACATAAATGAAGGTCGACAGCTTAATTCATCACAACAAGCTCACATTTCTTTTCTAGCAACCTTTGAGCCTAGTAGTTTTGAGGAAGCCAACTAGAATGAACATTGGGTAGCAGCTATGAATGAAGAATTGGATCAAAGCGAGAAGAATAACACCTGGGAATTAGTTCCATGACCGAAAGATAAAAATTTCATTAGGACTAAATGGGTGTTCAGGAACAAATTGAATGAAGATGGACAAGTTACCAAAAACAAAGCAAGATTGGTTTGCAAAGGCTATGCACAAGTGGAAGGAATTGATTTCGAAGAAACATTTTCACAAGTTGCCAAAATTGAAGCCATACAAATGTTTCTCACCTATGCATGTTCAATAAAAATCAAAGTCTACCAAATGGATGTTAAGTCAACATTTCTGAATGGTGAATTAGAAGAATAATTTTACATCAAACAACCTGAAGGTTTTCCACTATCAGAAAAATAAGACTATGTTTACAGGTTAAAGAAGGCTCTATATGGTCTCAAATAGGCTCCCAGAGCATGGTATGCTCGTCTTCATGGATATTAACGTCAACAAGGTACTGCTAATATCAATCTGTATGTACAAATAGATAAATATAATTTAACAATCGATGAGGTATATGTGGATGATAAAATATTTGGTAGCAATGATGATCGACTAAGTAAGAACTTTTCTACAAAGATGCAAAGTGAGTTCGAGATTTCTTTACTTGGTGAGATGAAATACTTCTTAGGGCTTCAAATATCTCAGCAAGAGAAAGGAATATTTATATGTGAAGCCAAGTACATCAAGGAAATGCTCAAGAAATTCAAAATGGAAGATTGCAAACCTGTCCTTACTCCGATGGTAACAGGTTGCAAATTGAGCATAGACGACTCATCTAAGGATGCGGATGAGAGGTTGTATAGATCTATGATTGGTAGAATTATATATGTAACAACCTCCAAGCCAGATGTTATGCAACCAGTTGGACAAGTAGAAATATTCCAAGGAGCACCAAAATAATCACATATTACTGTCGTCAAAAGAATTATTCGATGTCTAAAGGGCATAGCAGAATATGGCTTGTGATATCCCAAGGGTAATAATCTTATTATTCAATCCTTTACAGATGCATATTGGGTAGGAAGCGTTGATGATCGTAAGAGTACTAGTGGAGCAAAATTCTATCTAAGTGGTTGTCTCGTATCATGGTTGATAAAAAAGAAAACCTCAATCTCATTATCTACAACGGAAGTAGAATACATTGCAGCAACAACTTGTTGTACTCAAGTCCTTTGGATGAAACAAAATTTGAAATATCTTCAAGTATAATTTGGTGAGGCTATTCCCATCTTCTGTGATAACACCAGTTCCATCAGAATCTCCAAGAATCCTGTCATGCTTTCAAAAACAAAACATATTCTGATCAAATATCATTTTTTTAGAGAACAATTTGCTGAAAAGAATATAAAACTTGAATATGTTGGTAAAAAAGAACAAATCGCTGATATCTTCACTAAACCTTTACCTCGTGAAGCATTTTAATATATTTCCAGAAGCTTGGGATTCTCCCAATTTCTCATTATATTTTCCTTATTCAAAATATAAAGGGGGAGTGGAAGTTTGTACAGGTCCGTAGGATGGATGTGTGTCAGGAAGAGTTACCCTTTTCCATAGATGTCAAAGTGGGAGATAATGTTGTAGGAAGAGGCACTACAAGGAAAAAATCCTCTAACAGAGGTTATAAAGGAGGTTTTTGGTTTATAAAATTGGCCAAAATTGTCAAAAAAACATTTTCTACAACATCCGTTTATGGTTACGGAGGTTTTGGCAGAGCTTTTAACAGAAATTCAACACAACTAAAAAAAATGGGCAGCTGAAGGTTATTATGGATGTTTTTTCATCGATGCACTACTCTGGCTTGAACGCACCGATGCGTACATATAGAAGGCACCCCGAGGCGGTTGGAGGAAAATGCACTGGGTCGTTAAGGTATAAAACCATACCAGGCATAGTGTTGGTGATACAACGCATGGGGCTATTCTAATCGGTCTTGGGATTTGTCTGGTGCCCATAGGTCGTATCAATGTACTGGTGCGTATACGTATAGAAACGCACTGGTGCGCAGTATCACAGAAAGGAACCAAGATTTATAATTGGTATCGGTATTCATGTGGTGCCAATAGGTCGTACAAATGCACCGATGCTTATAGACACATAAAAGCCCCGATGTGCCCTATCACACAAACACACTGAGATTTATAATTGATATCGGTATTCATGTGGTGCCCATAGATCATACAACGACACCAGTGGGTATAGAAACATAAATGCACCGGTGCATCATACCACACAAAAGCATCAATATTTTTAATTAGTTTTGGTACTTTTTCAATGCTCATAGGTCGTAGAAACCCACCATCGCGCTTCTTAGTACAAATGCACCGGTGTACAGTTACTGACACGCACCAATTTTCATCTTGTATTTTTTAGAAACATTGACCTCTGATAGTGCAATTATTGTGATTTTTTTAGATTCATTATTCATCAAAAGTCGACACATCTTATAACAATATTCCTATTAATTAAATTCTTATTAATGCATTTGAATGTGATGTTTGGATTAATTTGTTATATCATATCATAATTATTGCGGTTTTTTAAAATTCATTATTCATCAAAAGTCGACACATATATATCTCATAACAATATTCATATGAATTAAATTTTTATTATTGCATTCGAGAACAACAATGGAGAACACAATAGAATAAATTAAAACATATTTTATGATATATAATATATATGAATAAGATCGTCTTTATCATACAAAATAGGATAGTTATTGGTATCCCTTTGCCTTTCAATTGGGAGACTATGTCCATAACATTAAACAAAATGTCTGATTTCACAAACATATTTCAAAAAATACAATGCCTTGCTTTGATATCCAAACATAGTGATGATCATTCTTCGCTTGAATTGTTGTCACTACTAGAGCTACTTCCATGACTTGGGTTATTTTCCGGAATGTTTTGTTCACGGTGTTGATTGTTTTCTTCTTCTTCACCTTCCATCTAAAAACATAAAATAAACTGAAATGAGTGTATATACATTGGTGTGAATAATGAAATTGCAATATTAAATAATATACATCAATGTAAATCAAAAAGAAAAATGACGTACCATAGCAACAATTGACTCATAAACTATACACATTCTTTCAAAACCATGTACCATGCCATCTTTCAAAATTTCATCTATTGGCGCAGTTCCATACTTTGTTTCCTGCAAGTTTTATACCCCATAATAAATCATATATTTAATATAAAATATGTTTTTGTTCTATTAATTATATACAGAGCTAAGTAAAACAGGATCAATAGATGCTTACAAATTCCACAATTAATTTATGATATGCCAATATATACTCAAAACCCATATTTAACCCAATTTCAATCAATTCGTATGATGGTTCTTCCTTGTATGTTAGCACCTGTTTGAAGACATTCAATGATTATTTTTGTAAGACAACTTGAAAAATACAAAATGAAATCTAGCTAAGTTGTTATAAGGAAGTAACAATTGCTCACAAACTTAGATATCAACCCTTTTCTTCCTTGTCGTCCTATTTCATGTGTTGAATGGGTTCCATTTTCTTTTCTTTTCTACAAGAAAATTCTTGAGAATTAATATTTAATGCTAAATTGTCTATTTATTGTACCTAATGATCGAAAAATTCAATGATTACATATTACATTTGAAGCACGTTGTTGTTGAGATGGCTCCTCCTGTGATACAATTTTGTCCATTTCTTTGACCATCTCCTTGTACACCTTTTTGGACATTCCTACTGGCATATTTCTGATATCAGCTCTTTCATCTTTTGATATTTTTATAATCTTCCTGAAAATGTAACATGACAATAAAATATTTAATTTTTATATTGAGATATGAAAAGTAAATATAACATAAGTGATATCTATAAATAATTTTAGACAAACATTTAAAGGATTATTACTTTTTCATTCCTTCTTTTTTGTTGTTGTACGTTTTTTCTATTAGAAGTCTGACATGTCTTATTGACCACTTCTCTGGAAACTCTTTCTGTAGTTTAGATAAAATTTGGTTGGAATCATTGGATTGATTTTTGTATTGTAAGTGGAAAAAACATCTATACATTCGTTCCACTAGATCCCTCAACCTTTTGTAAAAGTTTTCCACCTTTCGTTAACTCCCAGCACCACTCCAGATGAGCTAAGGAGCAATTCACTTTTATTTTCATTTCTATTTTTTTCTTTTCTTAGAGCAACATTCCTTCTCTAAGTTGTTGGTCCCTGTAGAACATTAAACATATGTGAATTAATAGACTGTTTGACACATGTTATCTAAAAATTTTAAGTATATTATTAATGATAATTAAAAAAATAAACTCATATTGGATCGATAGTATTTTTTCATTCACCTGATTCATCCTTTAGTAATTTTTCCATCAATCTTTGACGCTCTTCTAGTCCTTGATCATAAATAATATTATCGAGCTTCGTCATTTTGTGGCTCTGCATGATACATAGTAAACAATACATATTAGTTAAATTTACATATAGTTCAAAAATAATATTTTTTTTAAAGAATTTACAAAGAACTTGCCTTTTTTTCTTTTCTTGATGTGTTATCATTATTTTTGTTTCTTGATCTCTTTTCAGTCATTTCCTTATGAATCTGAAACCTGTACCATATCATTCATTAATATATTTGTAAATAAATTGTCAAATTTTCAGGTAAAAAATAAATCTCAAGACACTGGTGCGCATTTCTTGTTATACGCACCGCTGCCGATGCATGGGGGTATTACCAATGCACCGAAAAATAGTATAATATACCGTATGGTGCATGGGGTATTATAAAATCACCGCAAAAACAATGTTATAGACAGTACGGTGCTATCTGTTGGAAATAATGAGAGTGGGGGGTGAATCAATATTCCTTTCAATTAGAGCATTAGTTAATGTTCAATTATTATCAGTGTTTGTACAATGATAGTAGCGAACAAGAGGAACGCAAATGCACATAGTTTTTAAGGTGGAAACCCACTCCGGGACAAAAACCACCTAATGCTTTTCTAATAATTCTTTAATATTCAACTCCAATTGAAAATAAAGCTCCAACTTCCTAGAATCTAGAAAAACATTCTTCTCCAGCTCCCACTGGATGGATGCTCCAACGCCCGAGATTCTTTAGTAGTCAATTGAATGGATGCCCCAACACCCAATGAGCTACAACTCACCCTAGCACCACCCTACCCCCATATAGAAGAATAAAAGAAGAATGGACTCCCGTACCAGGGAAAATGGTCCACTTTACAATGATATAGAATGATCTAGAAGAAGAAGATATACTAGACCATAACACAAACTTTAACACAACCACCTAATGATGATCTTAGACCTCCCAACACTGCCTCTTCAACCCTTGGTAGAAAGCCACTAGTACAAGTTTTTACAATAATTTATTTACAATGACTTAGTACAAAGATACATTTACAATGATTGTATGCAGTGTTGCTCACTTGAAGACTTCATATGATGAACTTCTTGCTGTTGTTATGCACCTTGGTTGCTACTCCTATCATGCTACCCTCTTCTGCACCTTGCTTTTCTTTTCTGCCGTAGAAATTCTGGTCCTTTGCAACCCTTGACAACACATGATCTAGCTTTTTCTTGCCTTCTAAGAGCTCGATATTGAATCTGGTGTATCTCTATTATTTCAGATCCTCAATATCTGATTTTTAGTCTTGTAGTATTCCTCTGAGTTTTCTTTCCAATCCCATAGGTCTAACCCAATTTGGATTCTTCAAGAGAGAGTTATAACCAATCTCTCACAATGCCCTAATTATGGACTGTTTCAGCAAAGCGCACTTGTATGGAATTCCACGTGTCAATGTTTCTTCATTTGGCTCTGAAATTGATAGAGAGAAAACTACAGACTATGCACTATCTGTGAATTGTTACGGAATTTCAATCTGATACTCAGAGAGAGAGTTATGGCGATTTTACCATGGTCACTTCTTTGAGATGAATTTCAGGAGCCTGCAAAAACCCTGACTTCCATAGATCATATCTCCAAAAATATTGTGCACCTTGATCTGAAATTTTTAAAGAAGCTTCCTCAGGATTTCATCTTCACCTCATAAAAATTTCAGCTTCTAAACCTTTTTATAAAAAAAGTTAGAGCAAAAATTCCACGATGACATGTTTCAGATGGCGAAATCCCTTGCATAAGGAGGAAATGAAGATCACAATTTATATAAATGCTTAAGTTGAGAGGGGCTTAAAAAAGTGAATGTGGGAGGGATTTTAGGAGCTTAAAAAATATTAATTATGACTTTTCAATGACCCATGCCCCAACCCCATGGGGTTTTAGCCTACTAACTGGGGGTACAAACTTCAAACATGAATATCTCTCAAACCGTGAAGAATTACATGGTGTGTCATATATCAACGGAAACATCTCAACAAGTAGAAACCATCAAAAGAATTATTGACCCAAAATATATTAATTCGGTAGGTCAAAATTCCCATGCAACATTGGGTTTGCCCCTGGTGCTGCTTGGGTTGACATCAATGACAACCGCTGATCAACAATCTCCCCCTTTGGAATTGATGGCAACACAAGTACTCCCCCTGCGATCATGACACCTCTTCCTACAACATTCTCTCCCCCTTTAACATCAATGGCAAAGGGTAACTCCCCCTGAGACACAACCATCCTATGGACCTGTACACACTTCCACTCCCTTTGACACACAACTGTCCTACAGACCTATAATCTACTTCCACTCCCCCTTTATATTTTGAAAAAATGGAAAATCTAATGAGAACTTGGGAGAATCCCAAGCTTCTGGCAAAGATATTTCAATGCTGGCGAATATTTAATATGTGATTAATTTGGTGCTGCTTGGAATCTTTCTACTTTTCCAACTGCTTGCATAACATCTGGTCAGGAGGCTGTTAGGTATAGAGGACTACTAATCATAGATCTGTACAACCTTTGATCCACATCCTTAGATGAGTCGTCTATGCTCAATTTGAAACCTATTACCGTTGGAGTAAGGATGGGTTTGAAATTCTCCATTTTAAATTTCTTGAGCATTTCCTTGATGTACTTGTCTTGACATATAAATATTCCTTTCTCTTGCTGAGATATTTGAAGCCCTAAGAAGTATGTCAGCTCACCAAGTAAAGACATCTCGAAATCACTTTGCAACTTTGTAGAAAACTTCTTACTTAGTCGATCATCATTGCTACCTATTATTGTATCATCCTCTTTAGCTATTAGTCATGCTTTAGTTGCTTCATCTAGAACATATATGTTGTTTGGAGCTCGACTTGATCTAGCCACAATTTCACCATACACGCCTTTCCTGATTTCACATTTCGTGGAGTTGAATAGTATTGTGTGTCCTTGATCACACATTTTTCCAACACGAAGAAGATTGTGATTCATGTTTTCAACCAATAGAAATTTCTTGGCTAGAGCATCTTTGCTTCTGAGAGTGACAGTACCTAATCCTATAACATTTGAAGATCCATCATTTCCAAAGGACACGGTTCCATCCTTCTTCTCTTTCAAAGATACAAATTTATTTCTATCTCCAGTCATATGTGTTGAGCAACCGCTATCAACATACTACACATCTTTGTTCTTTTGAGCCTTGAAAGCGAGAGAAAAATTATCATTCTTCTTCTTACTCCATGTTTGTTTGTTCTGTGGCTTCGAAGATTCTCTTGGAGGATTTTCAAGTCTGTAGTCTTTGGCTATGTGTCCAAAGTTTCGACATTTGTAACATTCAATATTATTTCTTAAATGTTCAAATCTATTGATGTTTCGCTGAGCCCTGGGAGGTTCATATTTGATAGATCTCCTGGAATTGTATTCATTCCTAGGGTACGTGCGAAATTCTACTTCTTTATGACCAAATTTTCCACATGAATAACAGTAGCCATAAAAAATATGTTGGTTCCTGGATGGAAATTTTCATCGAGGAATTGTCTTCCAAGGTTGTTCTTGTGAATCTTGTCCAATGAAGTCTACATGCATGTCAGATCTCACAGGTTCATTGTATTTTGTTGTAGAAGGTCATGCTTCTTCTTCTTTGTAACTGATGCCAGTTTTTTCGTTGTAATATCATTGATTGTTGATAAGTTCTTCTAATGCCCTTGAGCTGTTGGCATAGTTTTGGATAATTTTTCCTTTCTTCACTTCCTCACACAACGAGACTATTTCGGCTTCTAATTCTTCCCTTTCTTGGTTGCTTTGTTCCAACTTCTTTTGAAGTGACTCTTCAATGCATTTGTGTTCTTCAACTTCAATTTTGAGGCCTTGAACTTGTTCTTCAAGAGTATTGTAACGAATCTTCTCTGCCTTGAGATCTTTTATAATCTTGATTGCTTCCTCATAAAATTCTTCTATGGTCCATCCTTCTTCTTTGTTGTTTGATACCTCTTGTTTATTGTGCTTGGGTTTATTGTGCTTGGCCATAAAAAATGCTCTCTCATTGGCTTCTTCTTCACTGTCATTGTCTTCATTAGATGATGAGCTATCTTCTTTAGAGAGAAAGTTCCTTTTGGATCCTTGCTTGTTGAATTTCTTAAAGCCTTTCTTTCCTTTTGAGTTGCCATTACTTCTGTTTGGACAGTTTGCTGCAAAATGCCCAACCTCATTACAGCTAAAACATATCAATAGAAGTTTACCTTTGAATTGTCCCTTACCAATTTTTAGTTTTCTCGTGAAGTAAGCATATTATTCATTTGAAAGACCTTCTTCATCATCTCCCTTTTCTTCACACTTGCAGGTGCATGTCTTTTCAATTGAAGGTTGTTTATCCTTATTGGTTTTTTTAGATGCAACGAACGCAGTTTCTAGATGCGAAGTACCCTCTTCTTCATCAAGTCTCATTTCATATGCTATGAGAACTCCATGTAATTCCTCTTTGCTGAGTTTTTCCAGATTTGCACTGTATTCTAAGACTGATACCTTTGGGTTGAATCTCCCTGGTAACGTTCTAAGAATCTTCCATATAATATTCTTCTCGTCAATTGGCTCTCCCAATCCTTCCAGAGTATTGGTTATTTCATCAACGTATTGGAAGTATGCAGAAATGTTGCAATCTTCTTTCATTTTGAGTTGCTCAAATTTTTCTCTATAGATTTGAAGCTTTGCTTCTTTGACATTTGAGTCACCTGCATATATATTCTCAAGCTTGTCCCATACATTTTTGGCAGTTTTACAACCCAAAACCTTATGATAAGAAGATTCAATAAGTCCAATGATAATAATATTCTTTGCTTTTGCATCATTTACAAAATTCTTCTTACCTTGTTCATCCGTAGTTGATGTAAATCCATGTTGAAAAGTGTCCCATACTTTGTAACCTTGCGCCAAGAGATAGACCTCCATTCTTCCTTTCTAGAGTGCATAATTATTTTCATTGAATAGAGGTACACCATTCTTGGTATGCTCCATGACCTCCTTCGAGCTTTTAAACTGCTATTGAAGGAACCAAGATCCGATACCAATTGTTGGAAATACTGAGGGGGGGTGGGGGTGAATCATTATTCCTTTCAATTAGAGCATTAGTTAACCTTCAATTATTATCAGTGTTTGTACAATGATAGCAGAAAACAAGAGGAACACAAATGCACATAGTTTTTAAGGTGGAAACCCACTCCGGGACAAAAACCACCTAATGATTTTCTAATAATTCTTCAATATTCAACTCCAATTGAAAATAAAGCTCCAAATTCCTAGAATCTAGAAAAGCATTATTCTCCAGCTCCCACTGGATGGATGCTCCAATGCTTGAGATTCTTCAGTAGTCAACTAAACAGATGCCCCAAAACCCAATGAGCTATAACTCACCCTAGCACCACCCTACCACCCTATAGAAGAATAAAATAAGAATGGACTCCCGTACCAGGGAAAATGGTCCACTTTACAATGATATAGAACGATCTAGAAGAAGAAGATATACTAGACCATAACCCAAAATTTGACACCACCACCTAATGATTTTTTTAGACCTCCCAACACTGCCTCTTCAACCCTTGGCAGATAGACACTAGTACAATTTTTTACAATAATGTATTTACAATGACTTAGTACAAAGATACCTTTACAATGATTGTATGCAGTGCTTCCCACTTGAAGAATTCATATGATGAACTTCTTGCTGCTGTTATTCACCTTGGTTGTTTCTCTTATCATGCTACCCTCTGCTGCACCTTGCTTTTCTTTTCTGCCGTAGAAATTCTAGTCCTTTGCAACCCTTGACAAAACATGATCTAGTTTTTTCTTGCCTTCTAGGAGCTCGATATTGAATCTTGTGTATATTTGTTATTTTAGATCCTAAATATCTGA
Source organism: Pinus albicaulis (assembly GCA_034641835.2). Taxonomy (NCBI): domain Eukaryota; kingdom Viridiplantae; phylum Streptophyta; class Pinopsida; order Pinales; family Pinaceae; genus Pinus; species Pinus albicaulis. The sequence goes on from CM076570.1 coordinate 1,262,921,404, forward strand.
TTTTTGGTCTTGTAGTAGTCCTCTGAGTCATATTTACAATGCCATAGGTCTGACCCAATTTGGATTCTACAAGAGAGAGTTATACCCAATCTCTCACAATGCCCTAATTATGGACTGTTTCAGCAGAGCGCAATTGTACGGCGTGCCACGTGTCATTGTTTCTTCATTTGGATCTGAAATTGATAGAGACAAAACTAAATACTATGCACTATCTTCCACTTTTTACGGAATTTCAATCCTATACTTAGAGAGAGAGTTATGATGATTTTACCAAGGTCACTTCTTTGAGATGAATTCCAGTAGCTTGCAAAAACCCTGACTTCCACAGATCATATCTACAAAAATATTGCATGCCTTGATCTAAATATTTTACAGCTGCTTCCTCAGGATTTTGGCTTTTCCTCATAAAAATTTCATCTTCTAAACCTTTGTAGAAAAAAATTTAGAGCGAAAATTCCACGATGACCTATTTCAGACGGTGAAATCCCTTGCATAAGGAGGAAATGAAGATCACAATTTATATAAATGCTTAAGTTGAGAGGGGCTTCAACAAATGAATGTGGGTGGGATTTTAGGAGCTTAAAAAATTTTAATTGTGACTTTTCAATGACCCATGCCCCAACGCCATGGGGTTTTAGCCCACTAACTAGGGCTACAAACTTCAAACATGAATATCTCTCAAACCGTGAAGAATTACATGGCGTACCATATATCAACGAAAACATCTCGACAAGTAGAAACCATCAAAAGAATTATTGACCCAGAATATATTAATTTGGTAGGTCAAAATTCCCATGCAATACTGGGTTAGCCCCTGGTGCTACTTGGGTTGACATCAATGACAACCGCTGATCAACACTATCCTCGTAACATGGAGCACCGGTGCCCTATTTCAGTTATGGCGCACTGAATTAAAAAATTTGTTTTCAGATTTTTTATTACACAGTACTTGCACAATGTGCTTTATAATACAGAGCACTAGTGCGCTAGGTTACGCAGGGTGCACCGATAAAAAAAAAAAATCCATCTTTTCCAAAAATTCACGTAATGGCCGAATGGATTGGGATCTGAATATGAAAGTTGTCTCGTGGGCTGGATGTCAATTTAAAATGAAAATCCGTAATTCTGAAATCACAGAAACAAGGAGAAGAAAGGGAAAAAATAAAAAAAAATGAAGGGTTTAGGGTAAAAAGGGATAAAACTGCAGAAAAATTTTAAAAACTGCAAAAAAAGTAAAAAAAATAATCAAATTTAATCACAAGATGGTTTGAAATTCCATGATACAGGGTTTGAATCACCAGATGTTTTATTTATGATTGTCTAAATACTTTTGTTCGAACGTATTTCGTTGCTCCATAGTGCCCTCCTTCTCTCTTGCTCCAGGTATGTCTCCTGCAAATATCTGGCTGAAACTTTTAGCAAAAATAGTGAAATAATGAAAAGTTTTTAGTATTTAAAGAATTATTTTGTGAAATAGATTTTCGAAAATATTTGTCTGCCCATTTTTCAATTTGCCGCTTTTTTTTCACTTAAATAAAATAGAGTTGCACATTTTTTATTTGCGTTTATTCGTCACCGGTGCGTCACTTAATAGCACTGCACCAGTGCATATTTTTGTAACACCAACACCGATGCAGTTATATGTACAATAGCACCGATTTGTGGTTAAGGCACCGAAATTACTTTTAGGTGTGTACACCAAAATTTAGTGAACTCCAACCATAGAAATTGAGAATTATAATTTTGTTTATTCTTGAGAATTAGAAGTAGAATTAAAATTGAGAAATGGAATTGGATAAATTCTTGATGGAAATAACTATTCTTCCACTGAATTATGTTTATTGCAGGAGGTCCCCACTGATTATGTGGAGAGAATGAAATGTGGGGCGTGTGAAGATGCAATACTACAAGGCCCAAGTGGGCAATTGTGGCATGTGAACCTGTTATAATTGGCACTTAACTATTTGCAACCAATATGTTTTAGAATATAATCTACAGATAGATGGATGACCTGCCAACAATTAGTACATCTAATCTGCATAAGGGTAATGTTCTGGGAGCAATGACAACGAGTCCTTAATTCTGCATTTGTTAGCAGAAGAAGACCACTTTTTCACTAGACGATGAAGTTATTACATGTGGAGGCAATTGTTTCCCATAGAAAATGAGTATAGGGTTGAGTAGAGGAAATAAATTGAAAAATAGGCTATTACATTAGTTTTTCCAATGGGAAACCGATTTGCAGGTGGAAATATGGTAGTTGCAGGTATCTATGCTTTTCTTCCCACATAAATGGTCACTAGATTTCCATTTATAATACAAGCAAAATTTTCACTGGTTTCATCCACAGGACCACAACTCAGACAAGTTGGAGATGCCATTCAGGTTCAATTGAAAGCCAAAGATGTGATTTTATGCGACGTCATCTTTGCCGGTAAAATTTTATGTAAGCTAATCGAAGCTTGGACAATACTCCCAACTGCTTTTAAACACATTCTAGAGAATCTTTCCCTTCATGGGACCTACCAACCTGATCAACAACATCAATTGATCTTTCTCTGCTGTCGTTAAGGGAATGAGAATCCTTCCCTTCATGGTACCTCTTGGATTTATCAACTGCCTTGATTGATCTTTCTCTGCCATCAACTATACTCTCCATTTCTCCATCATGGGACCTCTTAACCCTATCATCAGCCTCAACTGAATGCTCTCTGCCGGTCTGAACCTGTACTCCTCTTGTACTCTGTCAAGCTCTGTAGCCGTCTTCATCCCTGCAAGTGTATTTTTCCAAATTTCTATTTGAATCACTCATTTTCTCTGCTATAAACTTCTCAGTCGAAATTGAAACTCTTGTCTTTCCAAACCCTCATCTCCTCAGAAAAATTCTTGTTCGCGATTCGAACTCTCCACTGCTCCAATACTGCACTTTACAGAATAACCCTGTTCTGGTGCACACTATTTTATAGGCACATCGGGGTGGTTTGTAAGGTCGAGGTTTTTATTTTGGCGCAGTGTTTTATGACGCCCCGGTGTGGAAGTGTTCTGAAGCACCGATGCATCGGAGTAATAAGACGCACCGGTGCGTGTTATGATGATAAGCACATCGGACTGTATAAAGTTTTCTTTTGTATGTAAGATCATAATAAAATAATGATAATTTCTATAGTACATGAATTAGAATTACAATTACAATTGCAATTTTACAATTTCACATACAATTACGATTAGAATTAGAATTAGAATTTTAATTTTACATACAATTACATTTAGAATTTTACATACAATTAGAATTACAATTACAATTTTACAATTTGTCATATATAAAATTACAATTACAATCATTTCACAATAAATTAAATATTACAATTACAATTAAAATTTTACATTAAATATTTTACATACAATTACAGTTAAAATTATAATTAGAATTAGAATTACAATTTTACAATTTCACATACAATTACGATTAGAATTACAGTTACAATTTTAATTTTACATACAATTACATTTACAATTAAAACTTTACAATTACAATCATTTCACAGTAAATTAAATATTACAATTACAATTAAAATTTTACATTAAATATTTTACATACAATTACATTTAAAATTACAATTACATATACAAATACAATTTTACAATTTTACATACAATTACAATTTCAATTTCAATTACAATCACGACATAATATTTAATAAATATCATGGTCATTTAATATTAAATTAATTAATAAACATCACGATCATGATAACCATCATAAAAACATCATATTCGACTAAAAAACACATTCAAACATCAAATTAACATTATATATTAACATCAATACAACACAAACATCAAATATATATACATCTCATGTAAAATAACTCATGCTATCACATACACATCTATCTGCAAGCTAAACATTAAATGAACATATCTAACATGACCTAACAATATACACATCATGATGATCGCCAACACGTAAATTAAGTACAACTACAACATGAACATAAAACACATGGACCACACACACACACACACACACACACACACACACACACACAAATATATATATATATATATATATATATAACTGAATAATGTTAAAGATATACAACTATAATATAAATGTCATGGATTAGCTGGTGGTAGTACGTCAACATCAATAGCAATACTAGTGGAGGCCTGCTCAGTCAATGGTGCAGCCTCGATGGTCGATGGTCGAGCCTGCTCATGATCATGACTAGTATTGATGGATGAATCAGTTGGTGGTAGTACAACATCAATATAAGCAGTACTAGTGGAGGCATGCTCAGTCAATGGTGTAGCTTTGATGCTCGATGGTCCATCTTGCTCATGATCATGACTAGTACTAATGGATGCTGCAGTTTTTTGATGACTGTACATGGCTGATGGTCCAGCCTCATCTCCATGATGACTGCTAGATGCTAGTGGAGCCTCATGCTCATCAAGTGCGGCACGAGGTGAATGATCATGAGATGAGTCGCTGCTCGTAGAATATCTATCACGTGTTGCGGCTCAACCATGCCTATAACGTGCAACAGTCCTCCTCATTCGCGTAAAAATTGTCATAGCTCCTATGACATTCCGCATCAGGTTGTACATGTCACGCGACATCCCTCTCCACATCCATATTAGCCTATCATCGGCATGTATGTCTCTTTAATGAGTGGGAATGATGCCTGCCTCAACAATCAATGTACTGAGTTGGTCACCCAACTCCATCCTATATCGAGTATCAGGTCGACTGCGCCTAGCAAAAGGCAGTACCGGCGCACCAGCATGAGGAGCATGTCTCTCTCCACCATCCTCTTGATCATGAGCCTCAACATCTGCCATGTCTTGATCATCATCAAGATCCACACCTAGATCATGTGGTGGTTCCGGCATCTCATCGCCATCAAAAGAGCCCATGTCTACAAAATATATACAAGTACACAACAATAATTAGACAATTTCATTACAAAATTTAATAAAAACATGTTAAATAACATGCTAGAATAAATTTAAATATATAAAACAGTAATATTACCTGTATCATTTGGCGGCTCATTAGCTATGAAGAGGATGTTGGCACACCCTCGCCAATCCAATCCAGCATATGGTGTAATATTCCAAAATTTTTACATCATATTTGGAATATTAGAGTCCTTGATTTTCTTAATAAATTAAGTAAATAAAAGGGTGGAGGGACCCACAAACCTCAAAGATGAATAAAATCCACTTTTAATGTGTGTATGTGGATATTTTAGATCTAGATCTAGAATCATGGATTAGTGGAGCAGCTCCATTAATGGAGATCATGTCTCATTTATGAGACAGATTATGGAGGATGAAACGGTCAAATAAGATCATGGATCTTAAATATAAAATCATAAGGATCTTTGATAAGGTCAACTAAGATCATAGTGTACTAAAAGAATATCATGAAGCACTTATGATAAGATAGTGGAGGAAGTGGTGCATTTAATGCACATATGATGGAGAGGGTGATCACCCATATGAACTTGATGGAAGACATGAGGCTACAATGCAGTCAAACATGGAGACTATGTCCACATGTACAACGCAGATTTGGAGTGGACCTAGGCTATGGAAGGCTCATGCATATAATGAATATGAAGGCACAATGGAAGACATGATTTCGATTATTCATTTCTTGATCTATTTAGATCTAGATTTGTCTTAGTACATTTCTATGTAGGCTTGGGCTGTTTAGCAGAGCTTGTAGTGTTGTTTTGCATAGGGTGTTCCTGTTAGCCACCTATAAAATTTTTCATATCAAATGGTGGCTAAATCTTTTTTTTTAAGCCTTCAAGAAACAATTTTTATTGCCAAAATTGTTAGTTCTTGAAGTCTTATGAAGATGACTTATCCTTGAGTTAATCTTCACTATTGTTTCCCTCTCAATTCTAAAAAATCTGTTATTTTCCTGAAGAAAAGACTGCTGCAAAAACTCCCTTTTCCCCTCATTTTACCCCTCCTTCCACTAAAATTAACCTTCGTTTTTACCCCTTTTTTCCCATAAAATTACTCTATTTTTCCATTATTTCCCTTCTTCCCTTCATAAATCCCATTTTATAAGGTTTAAAATTCCTTTTTTAACCTTACCGAAATCCTCAAAATCCTTTGAAAATCCTTGAAATTTCATAAAAACCCATTTTTTCATTATAGGCCTAAGCCCCTTTGGGCTAGGCCCTAAACCACTTCCCCACCATATACCCATGCCTAGGACCAAGAGTTAAAGTCTCGAAGCACCTATCGCAATTGGAACTTTCGAGGGGCGCATGTCTTTTTGTTACATAAAACCCCCAACACAATTGGCTCCTTTGTTATAAACCCTTGATCCCTTGTGTTGGGTCTCAATCTAGTCTCCTAAACTGAGCTCATTTAATTGTCAACCAGGATTTGTAAACTGCTGAAGTGAAGTGTACCATATGTACCTAGGTGCTTGTTTCCTAATGTGTTGTGTGTAGTGTTTTGTGATGTTTTTGGTCTTTTGGTGTTTTATGTTCACAATGAAACTACCTAGAAAACTAATAGAAAAGAGGTTGGTGTTCAAAACAGAGTTAAGTCTAATGTGTGGAATGCAAATGCAATTGGAAACACTAAAGCAGAATCTGAATTATGACTAAATGAAAGAAAAAGCTTGATAATGACTTCTTAGGTAAATGACACAAACTAAACTTGAGAAATGATCACTAAATATGCAAGTTCTCTAACTAGACAGTTAAACACTAATCTTATCATGATGCAACATTTTGTTATAAGCTCATCTATTCCATGACTAATTCCTAGTTCTATTCTGCAATTTAATTGAATGTCTCAGAACCTATACTCAAAGAGTTATTGGTTTCTTTTCAAAGTAGTTCTTTTGAGGAAGAGCTCTGTTTATAAAATGATGAGGAATTTGTAGAGATACTTCAGACCTTATAGTGATGTTATCTTCTGTTCCTATGGTTATGGATCACTTGTAGTTTTCAGAACAAAAAGATGTTTGTGAATAATGAAGGCTGTCTTGTGAATCCTAACAACTAAAGTAATCTATTGTGCAAAGGATGACAGTGTGACTATGAGATGCAAGTGCAATGAGTTAATCTAAGAATGAACCTAAGATGCTACTAAACTAGAACAATGTTTGAACTATAAGTCATCATCAAGCTTGAAACAAAGTAACTGAACATGAATTAAATGCAAATGAAACTCCGGAGCATTCTAACTAACATGCATTATTCTATGAAGTTACACAATCCGTTTGTTCATCATTAGTGATATTTTGGAAGAGTTCCTTCTTTTGGAAGGGATAGAACAATTCTAACTGTGTAATTGTATGCAATTGAAAGCAAATGAACAGAAAGCAAATGAAAAACTAAGTTACCACATCCATATCCTACTCGTCATTATGATGTCTTGGGCAAGCGTTTAAGAGTAAGAACAGAGATGATACTTAGTACAAACAAACAACTAAATATTTCATTATCACGGTCATGTCTTGAACTTCTTAAGGATGTATTGGAAGAATTTCTTCTTGTGGAAGAGTGATTAGAACAAGTGTAACTGTGATAGTGAATAGTAAAACTACAACTAATTCCTACAGTACTATAGCTATTCATCATTCATCGTTATGATCTGTTGGAAGAATGTCTTCTTGTGGAAGAACTGGAATGAATATAACTACAGTATCTAGTTAAAAACAAATACAAATTCAACTCCTATCCTAAAATACCATAGTCATTAATCATTCATCATTTTGGTCTGTTGGAAGAGTGTCTTCTTGTGGAAGAGCTGGAACGAATATGACTACAGTAGCTAGTTAAAAACAAATACAAATTTAACTCCTATCCTACAATACCATAGTCATTAAACATTCATCATTTTAGTCTGTTGGAAAAGTGTCTTCTTGTGGAAGAGCTAGAATGAATACGAATACAGTAGCTAAAACAAAACAACTACCAATTCAGATGCAAAACGTAAAGGCAGCTAGGAAAACTTATCTAGTTTACGCAAAAGAAATCCGTGCAAGAGGCAGGGGCCCTCTACCACTTGACGGCATTCAACTCCAAATTAAATCACGCCTTCAAAATAACTTTGTCTGCTCCATTAACGATGCAATAGTTTTAACATAACACTCTGTGTCTTCAAGGACGTAACACAGAGTTTTTAAACAAAATCTAGCAGCAAATCTAACATAAAATCTCTAACATAGCTCTCGGTCTCCCAAGAGTTTATAAAGCAAATGCATGTAACAGTAATTACAACAATTTAGGAATAATGTCTTTCCTTATCCGAATCATGTTAGGAGTCTTTGAGGTGGCTACGTGAAGAAGAAAAGACATCTGGACTGAGACAGTCCTAGTAGGAGTCTTCCTTCATAAATGTGTTCCCACGTGCATAATCGTACCCAGAATCCATTTCTTCCTCCATGATGAGCAACGAACCATGTAGACACGACGTGGATCATGCCCATATGTGGTTTTTCTCAAGAGGCCACCTGGAACATACTCAAACATGAAGGTAGCTGCAGAATCGCCGGTTAGCTACGGAATGTCTGCATTCTGCAGCTAGTTCCGGTCAAAATGCTTAACAATGGCTACAATCACAAAATTCAACAAGTCAGTCATGTAAACCATTCTAGAAGTAATTTTAACTATTTTTATTGATCAATTGGGTTTAAAATAGAAATGGACAAGGGAGAATGAGGTAAAATGAGGTGAAGGAAAGCACAAATTTGAGACTCAACATACCCCCACTGTTGTCTCTTTGCATGTCCTCATGCAAATTATCCTATGAATTCAGAGGCTTCTGCAAGGACATCTAATCCCCTTCTTCTCCTTTGTCTGAAAGCTAGAGGCCTTCTGGGTTTCCTGATCACAAGTTTGAACCTGAGGTTGGTGAGTGCCCTGATCAGCTTTTTGTTCCTTGTCTTCAACTTCTCATTGGTCCTCTCCACTTTGTCTATATGCAGGGATAAGGTTGAGTTCATATCAGTCTTGAGCTTGATTTGATCTTTGAGAATTTCATTCTCATTTCTGATGTGTCTATTCAGCACTTCCAACTCATATCTATCCCTCCTTAATATATCTATTTCAGACAGTGGAGGACTGGGGGTTCTCTCTCTGCTTTCTGAAGCTGTCCTCTCTAAGGTTTCCACATAGTCATAAATTTCCTGTTGAGCAGGATCAATTTCAGGGGTTCCTTCATAAAAATCCTCTTCATCATCCTCTTCAATGGGTGTGTCTTCATCTTCAATATTGATTACCCCTGTTTGTTTGATTGGTGTTTTCTTCAGTTTTCCTTTTAATCTGTGGCTTCTCCTAAGCTGAGAGGACCCCTCTCCTTTCTCTGTAGCAGATTCCTTGATTATCTTCTCTTCCTTGAGTTGCCTCTTGATCCGAGTCAACTTCTCTAAAATGACTTCCTCACTGCTCTCTTGGGCTGGTTTGTCAATTTTATCTTTTGAAGTCCTCCATTTCCTACTTCTCTTTGTGGGCTGTGGTTCAGGTGATGGTTCTTTTGCTTCTTCAAAATGATTTCTTATTAAGAAATCATCCCATGTATCATTTGTTTTAGATAGATAATGCTCAATCAAAATTTTTACCAACCCATGATGATACAGGGTTGTCTCTAAAAATTGAACTCTTCTCTGAACACAGGAAGCCATCTTCTTCAGACTTTGAAGCAAGAAATATGGTAGGTTTAAGTCTTCTCCCAGGAAATGCATCATTAGTCTGATGTGGTAGACATAAAATGTCCCATATCTACCCTCACATGTAACAAATTTTTGTAAAAGAATTAGTATGTTTCTCCATTTGCTTTTCAATGCAGTACTGGGAATTCCTTTCTTGAACACACTAACATCCATATTTGGTGATTTTAAAATTTGTTTCCAGGAGTCATTATGGAATTCTCTATTTTTAAACCATCTCTCTCCAGTTCTGAGCAATCCTGTAGCCTCTGCAATAAAAACTTCAGTGACAGTAAACTTAACATCCCCTACTTCAACTTTGGTCCCTTGAAATGCTCTTGCGAATGTTTTAGTGACTTCCTTATGGAAGCCATTAAAATTTTCCAAAAATTGAAGCCATCCTATTTGTTGTAACATTTCCTTGCATTGTGGGTAACCTTCTAAATATTTTGAACCCACAGGCTCAGTCCTTACGATGAAACCCATGATTTTTTTCAATATCAAATTAACACTCTTCTCTACCCACAAAAAAATGGCTTTTACTTTCGGATTAAAATGGCTTCAAGCTCTAAATGAAAATGGCTTCAATTTTTAGAATGACATACCTCTGTTTTATAGTAGCAACAGCTTCAAAACCTTTGGCTGATATGCTTCTGTTTGATCATGAAAGCAGTCTCAAATTTCGAACTGATATGTCTTTGATAGACAGTGGGAGATGGCTTCAGATTTTTTTTTGTGTAATACCTCTGACTCTTAGTAGCAAACGGTTTCAGTTTTACTACTGCAACACCTCTGTCTTTGATAACAAAAAGACTTCAAACTCAATCACTGAAATACACCTCTGTCTCTGGTAACAACAGACTTCAAACTCAATCACTACCACACCTCTGTCTTTGGTATCTAAAGACTTCAATTTTAACACCTCTGTCTTTTGGTAGCAGCAGACTTTAAACTCTACACGGCTACAATTCTGTGTTGATAGTGAAAATGCTCCAAACTTCGTCCACAGTGATATGCTATCTGTCCCCGGGATCAAGTGGCTTTGAGTCCTCACACTGTTATACTTCCAAATTTACCTCTTCTGCTCTGCGTTTACAATGCTCAATGCTGTTCAAACTGATGTCCTTTAGCTCTGCTCCTGATGATAATAATATCTCTGTCTTCGGAATGGAATACCGGCTACGGAATGAAGTTATGGCAAATGGTCACGGAATAGAGTAGTGGAATGAGGTGGAGGGATTGTATTAATGATTGAGGAGACGGCGGAGGATTTTACGACGGCAGAGGGAATCATCATCATTAAATCACTTGGTTAAGAGTCGTGGGAAATTCAAATGCTTTGGTCATTTCACCGCTTAAATGCTATCGGATATGAAATTTGAAATGGAAGATTTTAATACAAAGTCTGTAGAGGGTTTGTTGGTGTTTGATCAATAAAAACAATTAAAACAACCTTTCGAATAATCCACAACTAAACTATGCTAAACTTTTATGAAATGCCATCGTAATTTAAATTTGTTACCTCTGCCCTTTATTTGATTTTTTGTAGCCTTTGTCTTCTCTGCTCATTTCTGGAGGAGTCTTCATGATTTTCTTGATGCTTCTGATTCATGAATACACTGGGTCACTTTATTGTAATTCTGATGTCTGCTAGTTGATGCCTTCAGGATTTGTAGCTGCGAAAAGATTATCGGGCTGCAGAACGGCTGATTAGCTGCAGAATGTCCACTGAGCTGCAGAATGTTCCTGTAGAATACTTTAATCATGAAAATGAAATGTTTTTGGAGTATGGGTGAAATGTTATGTGGTATGAATGGAAATGGATGATGGATTATGATATGTATGAAGTGGAAAAATGGATTCAGTTCATGAAATGGAATGAAGGAACATAAGGGTTGTACTGCAATTCATGGCATATTTTATTCACTTACAGCAAGATATCAAATTCTGTGTTTTGACATGAAAATGAGATGGATGGAAGATGGAATAATATGAATGAAATGTGGAATGGAGTGAAATATGAATGATGGATGAGATGGAGTATGGATGGATAAGTGAATGGAGTGAGATGAAATGAATCATAAGTACTATGGAACTGAACTTATGATTTTTATAACAGCTGCTTAGAAACAAAAATGGGAAAAGTTAGAGTGTCAGAGAGACTCTGATTTTCACCCTATCTTTTCTGTATAAACATGCCAATCAATGATTGGTTTTCATGTTTATACCTTTATTTTTTTTATTTTTATTTTTATTTTTTTTCATTTTTATTTTTATTTTTATTTTTTAATTTTCAAAAGAGAAATGCTTCAGAAAATTTAATCAAGTTGATGAAGAAGAGAGACTCTTCTTCATTAACTTCACATCATTGTCTTCTTGGAACTTCTTGACAAACTCTTCTCTTGAGAGTGGCTTGTGGTATAGCTTCAGTCTATGACCATTCACAAAAAAAGTGACCTCCTCTTCATCTATAGTTCTGATTTTTACTGCCCCATTATCAAAAATTCGAACAATTTCATATGGCCCAAGCCAATGTGTCTGAAATTTCCCTTGAAAATCCTTGAATTTTGAATCAAACAAGAGAGCCCAGTCTCCCTCTTGAAATTTCTTCTCCTTGATGTACTTGTCATGCCATCTAGCCCTTTGTTGTTGGACTAGACTTGTTTTCTGAACTGCATCTTGTCTGATCTCATCCAATTCATTAATTTGCTCCAGTCTATGCTTTTGTGCCTCCGTTAGATCAAGTCCTAGCTGAACTGCCATCTTGAATGTTTGAATTTGGAATTCTATAGGAAACAAAACTTGCTTTCCATAAACAAGCTCATAAGGAGTATGGCCTGTTGTGTTTCTCCATGTAGTTCTATAGGCCCACAAGGCTTCAGGAAGCCTATCTACCCAATCTCTTCTATGTAGATGAACGGTCTTTGTTAGGATTCCTTCAATGACCTTATTAGTGGATTCCACTTGACCATTTTCTTGTGGATGATAAGGAGTAGATGTTCTATGTCTGATTTTGTACTTCTCCATCATTTTCTCCACTAGCCTTGATGTAAATTGAGCTCCTTGATCTGTAACAATTTCCCTTGGGACACCAAAACGAGTAAAAATATCCTCAAAAAGAAAAGTAACTACGGATGATTCATTAGCAACAAGTAATGGTTTAGCTTCTACCCACTTAGTAACATAATCAGTGCAAACTAATATGTATTTCTTTTGTCTTGATGGAGGACTAATAGGTCCTACAAAATCCAAAGCCCATTTTTCAAAAGTTTCAATGTGTACCTGAGGTTGTAATGGCATCTCACCTGAAGGAGAAGGTTTCCCTACCCTTTGGCAACTGTCACACCTTTTTACATACTCCCTTGCATCTTTAAACAAAGATGGCCAATAATATCCTAAATTAAGGATCTTATAGGCTGTCCTCTTATCTGCAAAGTGTCCGCCACAAGGTTCATCATGACATGCCTTGAGAATTTCGGGCATCTCATCTTCACGAACACACCTTCTAATGATCAAATCTGAACCTGTCTTGTACAACTCATTAGCGACCCATGAATATCTTGCACTATCATTAATGATTTTTTTTTTATCCCTTGCATTCATAATTGAAGGAAATTTTCCTGAAACTAAATAATTGGCAATATCAGCAAACCATGGAGTTTGAGTAGAGATTGCAAAAAGATATTCATCAGGAAATTGATCTTCAACCGGAGTGTCATCTTTGATATTTTGAATTCTAGATAGGAATTCAGCCACAATGTTTTTTTTTCCAGGCCTATCTAGAATAGTAATGTTGAATTCTTGCAATAATAACAACCATCTTATAACTCTGCCATTAGTAATTGATTTATTCATTAAGTATCTAATGGCAGAATGATCAGTGTGAATAAAAGTTTCATAGCCTGTTATATAGTGTCTAAATTTGTTAATGGGATGAACAACAGCTAAAAACTCTTTTTCAGTTACAGTATAGTTTAACTCTGCAGGAGTCAAATTTTTACTGATATAATAGATGGCATAGGGAATTAAATCTTTATGTCCCAATACTGCTCCTAGAGCTGTATCGGAAGCATCTGTCGAGATATGAAAAGGTAACTTCCAGTTAGGTCCCCTTAATATAGGTGCTTTAGAAATTTTGGTTTTCAGGGTTTCAAAAGCTAACTAGCAATCAGAAGTCCACTTAAATTCACAATCTTTGGTGAGTAATTTGAAGAGTGGAGATGCTATTTTGGTGAAGTTTTCTATAAATCTCCAATAATACCCTGTAAATCCTAGAAAACTTCTAACATCTCTTTGACAACTTGGAATGGATAAGTTAGAAATAACTTCAACTTTCGCCTCATCAACTCTAATCCCATCCCCTGAAATGTGGTGCCCTAAAACAATACCTTCAGTGAACATCATAAAACATTTTTTATGACTAAGAGAAAGGTTTGCTTCTTGACATCTTTTTAAGACCTTTTCCAAGTTTTCTAAAGCCTCTTCAAATGTATCCCCATAAACTGTAAAATCATCCATGTACACCTCTACACAGTCATGTATTAGATCAGAAAAAATTCCTAATACTGCCCTTTGGAATGTTGCGGGTGCATTGCATAATCCAAATGGTAATACTCGGTAGGCATAGGTACCCCAAGGACAAGTAAATGTGGTTTTATCTTGTTCTTCAAGTGCTACTTGGATTTTATTGTAACCACTAAACCCATCTAGGAATGAAAAGTACTTTTTACCTGCTAATGTATCTAATACTTGATCTATGAAAGGTAAGGGAAAATGGTCTTTAAGAGTAGCTTTATTCAATTCTCGGTAGTCAACACACACCCTCCATTTTACATTTTTCTTAGGTACAATTACTAAAGGAGAAACCCACTGACTATCTGAAATAGGATAGATGAAGTTAACATTTAAAATTTTTTGTAATTCTTCCTTGACAATTTCCCTAAGATTTGGATTCATCCGTCTTTGAGGCTGTCTGATTGGTTTGCAATTTGCCTCTATATAGATGTGATGAGTACAAGTCTTGGGACTTATCCCTTTCATGTCAGTGTATTCCCATGCATATGCAGAAGAATGTCTCTGTAATACTTTGACTAACTCTTCTTGTTGAGATCTTTCTAGGTTTTTGTTTATGTTCAAGGTTTTGCCTGGAAAAATTTCACTTGTAGAGCTGCCAAATTTGTCCATAGAATGAAGAGACATCTATCTAGATGACAAGAACTCAATATTGGATCTCTCTTGAAGTGATTCTTGTTTGTGTTCTGAAGAAGATTCAAAGTTTTCTAGAGTATTCAGAATTTGATTATCTTCACTAATTTCTGAAATTGTGAAGAGTGGTTGTAAATATTCTTCATCCTCTATCCATTGAGTGTCATCTAAATCTGTAATTGTCCTAGCTGGAGGATATAAATTGAATTTCTTTGTTGAACTTCCATCAGAAATATACATATCACCGGACCTACAACTAATAAAAGCATCAGCTGTAGCCAACCAAGGTCTTCCTAGTATAACAGGATGGCCTCCTAGATTATTCTTAGGAGTTAGGATCATGAAATCCACAGGGTACTCCCAAGAGTCTAGGGACACTGGAATATCTTCTATTACCCCATCTGGTCTGATCACAGATCTATCTGCTGATTGTAATAGTGTGGGTGTAAAGAGAAGATTAGGAAGTTTCAGTTTGTCCATGATTTGTCTACTCATGATATTTGTTGCTGCTCCTAAGTCAATGAGTGTGTTTTGAATTTCAATTCCATTGATGTGAATTTTGACAACTGGATTTCCTGGGTCAAGGTACTTTGGAATAGTAATCTTACCCATCATAATATCTGCTATTTGTCCTACCAGTTGAATTTTCTTGGTTTCTCTTATTCTTTTTCTTGTTGTCTTCATACTCAACTCCTTTATTGTTTTGGCTAAAATTTGGATTTCCTTGATGGCTTGCAATAATGGAATTTTAATGCAAACATTTCTCAATTCATCCAAGAAATCATAATTAGGCACCATTATTTGTTTTTCTACACCTTTATCAATTTGTAGTCTTTCCGGAAAGGGAGGTATAGAAGTAGATGTAGATGGTTGCTCTAATACTGGAGTTGGACTTATTGGATCTTTTTGTTTCAGTTTTTCAATGTTTTGGCCTTGAAAGGATGTACCTTCCTCAAGACTTTTATTAACCCGTAGGGAGTCTTCCTCAGAATTATCTTGTTCTTGTATGATCACAGAAGGTTTCCTCTTCTCAAGTATCTTTCCAGACCTAAGTTGAACATCACTAAGGTCTAGAGGAGTAATTAAATAAGTTGGAAATTGTTGTCCTTCTATCATGTATGTATTCTGAGGATTCTTATTATTGGGGTTTGGTATGGGCTGAGTTGGTAATTGATTGGATTTTTGAGGGAATGGTAATGGAAGTGGTTGATTTTGATGAGGTTGGTTCAGATGATGTTGTTGAGAATTTTGTTGAAAATTTTGTTGAAGATTTTGAGGAAAATTTTGTTGAGGATTTTGAGGATAAAAATGGGGATATGATGGATAGGATGGTGGATACTGATAATATGGAGAGTATCTTCCATAGGGGCCTTGTGATCCTTGTGCCCAAGCTTGAGATTGATTTTGAAATTGGGGCCAAGGTTGCTGCCAAGAATTCCAAGGTGGAGGTTGATTATACATTTGATCATGAAATCCCTGTGTTTGAGGTCGCTGCCAAGGTCTTCTAGATACAAAGTTAAGAGATTATGTGGAATCTGTAGGAGTTTCTTCTTGAAAAACAGCCTTGAGACCAGGAAGAGAAGGACAATTCTTGGTCTCATGTTTCTCGGAACAAATAACACAGGTTTCTACAACTTTTACATCTAGAGGACACTCTCTCAAGGCATGTTTCTTCCTACATTTGGGACAAAAGATTGCCAAGGCATCAGATTCAGCCTTTTTCTTGTTTTGTATCTTGAGGGTGTCTATTTTTTCACTAAGACTCCCTAAGATGTCAGATTTAAAATCATCAAGCATGTGTCCTATTTCTGATCTACTTACTGTCCCAGAAGCCGATTTACTTGCTCTTGCAAGAGCAGGATCTCTTGGACCTTTGACAGTTTTGGATTTCCCTCTGGAAAGGTTGATACATAACTCAGATATTTCAGGTAATGTGAGTTGTGATGTATCCCCTTTTCCCATCATGTTAAGGATATCCAACCATTCATCCCTAATGGTTTTCAACAAAAGAGCTTTTAAAGTGTCTTGATCTAGGTTTTCCATTTGTGCCCTTTTTATGTTGTATTTAAATCTTTCCAACAGATATTCTAAGTTTTCATCTTCTTTTTGTAACATCTTGAACACTTCTTCCTTATGATTAACCAGCATACAATAATCCAAGTATCTCTCTAGAAATGCTTGTTTCATGTCTTCCCATGTTCTAATGGAACTACTGTTTAAACTCATAAACCACTTCAATGCTGCTCCTTTCAGAGTCGAAGGAAACAATTTCAATTTTTGAGCATCTTGAAGATAGTCATAAGTCCTACACAGCACTTCAAATTCGAATAAGAAAGTTTCAGGATCCTCAGTTTTAAGTCCATAGAAGTTCGGAAGGACGGAAGGTGAAATGTTTTTCATGGTTGTATTGGTTTCTTCATCAAGTATAGGGAACCCAAAAGAGCTTCCTATTCTACCTCTTCCTCCATCTGCACCTCTACCTCCTCTTCCTCCTTCTCCTCTACCTCTACCTCTACCTCCTCCAAATGTGTTTTCTCCATTAACAACTCCTCCTCCTTCTTCTGCCATGGTTGAATCTCCTGTGGAAGTAGAAAGATTTGTATCCTCAACAAAAATTTTTGGATCCTCTTCTATGGCAGGTTCAATGGATGAAGTGGAAGGTTTCTCTAATGGAATAGGTGACCTTAGATCTTCTAGAAGTCCAGGATCAGTAAAGGATGGAAGATGGGTTTGAGTTGAAGGTGTACTAGCTCTAGATCTAGATGAAACAAGTGGTGTTCTAGATATCAAACTTCTGCCTCTGCTGCTTATAAATCTTCCCCTTGAATCTCTCTCCCTACGCATAAAATTGTTTTTGGATGCTAAGAAACAAAGGTTACCTAGTTTTCACTTCCCCGGCAACGGCGCCAAAATGTTGGGTCTCAATCTAGTCTCCTAAACTGAGTTCATTTAATTGTCAACCAGGATTTGTAAACTGTTGAAGTGAAGTGTACCATATGTACCTAGGTGCTTGTTTCCTAATGCGTTGTGTGTAGTGTTTTGTGATGTTTTTGGTCTTTTATGTTGATTTATAATGTTTTTGGTCTTTTGGTGTTTTATGTTTACAATGAAAGTGCCTAGAAAACTAATGGGAAGGGATTGGTGATCAAAAACAAAGTTGAGCCTAATGTATGAATTGGCAAATGAAGTTGGAAACAAAATCTGAACTATGACTAAATAGAAACAAAAGCTTGATAATGACCTCTTAGGCAAATGACACAAACTAAACTTGAGAAATGATCACTAAATATGCAAGTTCTCTAACTAGACAGTTAAACACTAATCTTATCATGATGCAACATTTTGTTCTAAGCTCATCTATTCCAGGACTAATTCCTAGTTCTATTCTGCAATTTAATTGAATGTCTCAGAACCTATACTCAAAGAGTTATTGGTTTATTTTCAAAGTAGTTCTTTTGAGGAAGAGCTCTGTTTATAAAATGATGAGGAATTTGCAGAGATACTTCAGACCTTGTAGTGATGTTATCTTATGTTCCTATGGTTATGGATCACTTGTAGTTTTCAGAACAAAAAGATGTTTGTGAATAATGAAGGCTGTCTTGTGAATCCTAACAACTAAAGTAATCTATTGTGCAAAGGATGACAGTGTGACTATGAGATGCAAGTGCAATGAGTTAATCTAAGAATGAACCTAAAATGCTACTAAACTAGAACAATGTTTGAACTATAAGTCATCATCAAACTTGAAACAAAGTAACTGAACATGAATTAAATGCAAATGAAACTCCGGAGCATTCTAACTAACATGCATTATTCTATGAAATTACACAATCTGTTTGTTCATCATTAGTGATATTTTGGAAGAGTTCCTTCTTTTGGAAGGGATAGAACAATTCTAACTGTGTAATTGTATGCAATTGAAAGCAAATGAACAGAAAGAAAATGAAAAACTAAGTTACCACATCCATATCTTACTCGTCATTATGATGTCTTGGGCAAGCGTTTAAGAGTAAGAACAGAGATGATACTTAGTACAAACAAACAACTAAATCTTTCATTATCACGGTCATGTCTTGAACTTCTTAAGGATGTATTGGAAGAATTTCTTCTTGTGGAAGAGTGATTAGAACAAGTGTAACTGTGATAGTGAATAGTAAAACTACAACTAATTCCTACAGTACTATAGCTATTCATCATTCATCGTTATGATCTGTTGGAAGAATGTCTTCTTGTGGAAGAACTGGAATGAATATAACTACAGTATCTAGTTAAAAGAAAATACAAATTCAACTCCTATCCTACAATACCATAGTCATTAATCATTCATCATTTTGGTCTGTTGGAAGAGTGTCTTCTTGTGGAAGAGTTGGAACGAATATGACTACAGTAGCTAGTTAAAAACAAATGCAAATTTAACTCCTATCCTACAATACCATAGTCATTAAACATTCATCATTTTAGTCTGTTGGAAAAGTGTCTTCTTGTGGAAGAGCTAGAATGAATACGACTACAGTAGCTAAAACAAAACAACTACCAATTCAAATGCAAAACGTAAAGGCAGCTAGGAAAACTTATCTAGTTTACGCAAAAGAAATCCGTGCAAGAGGCAGGGGCCCTCTACCACTTGACAGCATTCAACTCCAAATTAAATCATGCCTTCAAAATAACTTTGTATGCTCCATTAACGATGCAATAGTTTGAACATAACACTCTGTGTCTTCAAGGACGTAACACAGAGTTTAAACAAAATCTAGCAGCAAATCTAACATAAAATCTCTAACATAGCTCTCGGTCTCCCAAGAGTTTATAAAGCAAATGCACGTAACAATAATTACAACAATTTAGGAACAATGTCTCTCCTTATCCAAATCACGTTAGAACTCTTTGAAGTGGCTGCGTGAAGAAGAAAAGACATCTGGACTAAGACAGTCCTAGTAGGAGTCTTCCTTCACAAATGTGTTCCCACGTGCATAACCGTACCCAGAATTCATTTCCTCTTCCATGATGAGTAACAAACCATGTAGACACGACGTGGATCATGCCCATATGCGGTTTTCCTCAAGAAGCCACCTGGAACATACTCAAACATGAAGGTAGCTGCAGAATCGTCGGTTAGCTACGGAATGTCTGCATTCTGCAGCTAGTTCCGGTCAAAATGCTTAACAATGGCAACAATCACAAAATTCAAAAATTCAGTCATGTAAACCATTCTAGAAGTAATTTTAACTATTTTTATTGATCAATTGGGTTTAAAATAGAAATGGACAAGGGAGAATGAGGTAAAATGAGGTGAAGGAAAGCACAAATTTGAGGCTCAACACCTTGCTTCCTTTGTAAAACCTGGAGCCCACAATCGGGCACTAAACATATAAATAAAACCCTCCCCGATGTAATTTTCCCTTTGTATTTAATAAAATACCCCATTTTTTATGTTATAATGTAACCCGTTGGTTCATTGGTTGGGAGAACCTCCACCATTGATCTTAAACCAATAAACGACCTGCGCAATCTCGCATCGGAGATTTTCATTGGGCGTGTTTTAATATTTTGTTACCCTCTCCCGATTGGCAATCTCCTAATGGATTCTCAGCCTTTGATATTCCTCGCTAGATCCATATCCGAGGGCCCACATCGATCTAATCATAAGCCCATCCCCCCGCCTGTGACGTCCTCTAATTCATTTCCCACCATCGATCTGATCCTCAGATCAACGGTCTACGTTCAATCGCATCAGAAATTTTCAGTTGTGACTTTCCTCTCTCCCCCGCCAATTGGCCACCCCCAATGAGATCTGGGTCGTCCATTGCATACCATCCGACAATCCAGATTGAAGCCCGCAACCTTTGTTAATTTCATAAACCCCGTTTATAATGTTTTTTGGCAAATCTCCACCATTGATCTCTACAGATCAACGACCCACATTGATCTCTGCAGATCAACGGCTCACATTGATCCATTCTCCACCCGACCCTGCCTCATATCTTATTTCATTAGCCCCAAGATTGAATCTCCGCTATCCATATTGAAGATCCAACGGCCCAAATTCAACCCGATAGGCCCAAATCTTTTGGGTCCTACCTTTCTCCAGATCCAATCTCCGCCATCCATCCCCTGATCGGATGGTCCAGATCAAAACCACCTTACTTGCTTCCGCTCGTGCATCTATCTTCCATCGCGCTCTCTCCACGACCGTCCGATCTAAGACCCCAGATCTGACGGTTGATGTGTCGTTTCGCGTAAATTTATGCCCAAAGGTCAATGATTTAAATTTACGTGATGTAGGCAGTTTTAAAAGGCCACGTGTCGGCCAGTAAAGCATATCGCATTCGAAAAGGTAAAACTGCCTTTCCTCCATTTTCTTGCGCAAAACCGCTGGTTTCTTCAGCCGAAACCACTTTCCCCCATTTATATTGCATTCCATTGTGTTTAACCCCCACCGTTGATCTCTGCAGATCAACAGTCCCAATTCAATCTCGCGTTGTTTCATCACCCTCCACCCATCCTCCAAGGGCCTTCATCGATCAACCTCCGTCGTTGATCTCTGTGGACCGATCTCATCCGACGGTCCAGGTTATTTCTGGAACCCCAAATTTCATCCATGCCTTTTTCACTACCGATTAAGGTTTTTTGCCAATTTTGCTTATATTTTCCACTGTTTCATTATAAAGTGACCCCTCTGCTTAATATATTTATGATTGATTTCAACTATTGATCTCTGCAGATCAACGGATCTGACTTAATCTCCCCACCGTTTGTTCCAACCGCCTCCTATTTGACACCCCGCGAGCGATCTCCACCATTGGATGCTTTCATCTAACGATCAAGATCCAAACCTAAACCTCTGAAGCAATTTTAACCTTCCCCGCAGGATTTTTCTAATTTTTCTTGGTTTTTGCAGGTTTTAATAGTTATTCAACTATTTTAAAATAAAGTTGAAGGCTGGGGATGACGATCCCCAAGGCCTTTATTCATTGAAAAGGATTACTCTGCAGGGTTCCATACCATGATTCATCAGTGCATCATGAGCACTGATGTCATTTTAAAAACCCTTTGCGCACCTGCACATCAAAAAGACACAACAAAATTTAATCAAGTAAAGAGTATCAGTGTGAACGAATCCAACCATAGCAGAAATGAAGAATTGAAGACTGTTTACACAGTTTTGAGGGATTACGGCCTAAATCGACTATTTAAAAGCCTAATACACTCAATTAAATGCAGTTTAAAGAACATAAGACACAATTCAGGCCTAATTATGCCTAACACATAGATCAGAAGCAGATTAGCCATGTTTTAGGTCAAAACAATAAAATCTATCAGTCCGAGAAAGCCTCCACTGCCACATCAGAGGCTAATTGAATCCTCTCAGCTACCAAAAGCCACCTATAGCCTCAAAGCATTCAAAAGAGGTAGAGTTATTACCTTAGTCAGTGATATTTGCCTCAATACAGTTGAACAGTTATTTCATCCAAAGGAACTTATTGTAAATTGTCAGCAGAGTTATTGCAAGGATAACTAAGAGCCTTAAAGTCAAAAAATCTTCCCAGCGAGCTTAATACTTAATGTAAACCAATTAATACAAAGGAAATATATGTAATCTTCTCCATTGAGCCCATCAAAGGCCGAGAAGCATTAAATTATATTTATTGAGTCGATAAATATTTTCCCTCATTCCACCTCCTCAGTTTTCTAGAAAAACTTCTTAAGGAGCTCATTGTAAAGGGTTGGTTGCTGGTTGGTTGCAGAATTTTGATGTAATACTTGTGCCTGAAACTTTCTACATGTAAATAGTGTTCAGAGGCTCTTGAAGCTCTGTTTTTTATCAAATAAGTTAGGCTGAGAAGAGAAGATGATTGTTGTACTGAAAAATTGGACTTGAAGAATGTAACTAGATTGACATCAATATACAAGCTGATTCTTGGGATCCTGGTCTATATCACTGGTGAAGTGCTTCTTTTTGTGTTATTGTTTTCCTTTCATGTAGGCCATTTTTTTCACTTATTCTCTGATAAAGAACAACAAGCATAGAGTTAGGATTTACTGTTTACAGTACCCTTCTTTGACTGATAAGATTTATCTCAATGTTTTCCTCCAAATTGTGTGTTTAAGAATGACTTAATTTAAGTGTAAACATTATCAAGGAATGTTGGTTTACCCCTGTCTTGATGTGAAAAACTTGAAAGGAAGTTCTTGAATGTTATTTTCATTATATGCCCATTAGAGTTAGACTAGGAAAGTTTATGTTTTTCCCTGTCTTCTAGTTCTTTCTTCAAAGGTAATTCTGAAAGTTTCCCTAAGAGTATGCTGAAAGAAGTTTAGATTTAAAAGTATCTTATCTGATCTTAGGCTACACTTTGTATTTATTATCTGTTTTTCATCCCTTCTGAAAGTAATTATGTCGATTACTGGATTTTTTGTCTGATGAGTTAGCTTTAATACAAGCTTGTCCAAAGAAGTCTATGGTTAGCCATGTCCTTTGGTTGTTTTTAAACAGTTACTTAAAAGGCTTTTCTTGTTGGGAAAGACTGATAAATCCTAGTTGAAATTATTGTCTTTTTCCACCCCTTCAACACTTTTATTGTTCCATTCCATAATTTTATCTAAGATATCTCTTGATATAGATGACTTTCCCCTTGGACCACTCTTGAAATTTTTGCACAATTAAACCCTTTTATGACTCCATATCCCAATGGACTAAAAACCAGCGTTATATCTATCCTATTAGCCAAATATTTTCATGATTGCTTGAAACTTCACACCTTTGAAACTCTTTCATTTTAGGACTTTCCACTCAACTAAAAAATCATACTCAACCATCCAAAACCAAATAAAAACCCTTGCTCTTAAATAACTAGCCTAATATCACACATAAAAACCTTAAAGATAAATCAATCTTTCCACTTATAGGGAGATCCCTCTCTGGGTTCAGGAGGGCTAGATCCTAGAATCCCAAAGTGGTTCAAGTGTTCTCTCTATAGTTTCAGTCTTTCCAATCTGCTGAAATTACAGGGAGCTAACATTTCTAGTGACTCCACTAGGGAGTTTGATTATTTTTCATCCTAAATACCTTTAAATATCTCAGATTGCCCTTGATTCAAGAACATTGTGTAGTGAGTAAAAGTAGCCCTTTTCAAGCACTACTAAGAAAATGGTAATCATGATAAAACATATTTGAATTAGTGACAAACGAAGGAAACCTTAGGATTCTCATAAGAAGCTTATCAAACCTTGAAGGATCAACTAGCTTAGCCATAAGAGTAGAATTTCTTTGTCTCATCACCGTAAGTGTTGAAACAGATTTAGGACACTCTTAGAACCCATAGGACTGAAATAACTCAGAGAAACCCTAAAATATTTCAGATTGGTATTCAAATAAACATGGTGGTGGACCATAAAACCTTTTACCTCCAAAAGAGATAAAAATTTCCACCTGGTGACTCCACAATCCTAAAAAGACCTTAAGGCTCCACTAGGAAGACCCATTATCATCATAACATCATTTAGACTCAGTTAGAGGACTTTAGGATTAAATTTTTCTTGTTTAAAAGATCATTTAGCCTCTTAAAGATTGTCATATCTGGTCAAAATTTTCTTGATTAGTAGGGTCTGAAAAACATAGCATAGTGGCTCCTAGAAATATTTATACTAGAGCCTATCCTAACCCAAACCCTCCTGAGATAGTCGATAACCCTAAAAGAATCCTTAGGAAGTCGCCTAAGGTTAAATCTTCAGCTGTTTTCAGATCACCCCTTAGAGTTAATTATGTTCCTGAAAACCTTGCAGCTCTACAACAATCACAAGTTGACTTAAGAAACCCATTTAGAACTAGGTCGCTTGATGATTTAGATCAAATAGATTTAGAGTCTTCACTTTCATCCCCAGAACAAAGTGAACATCCTGGTAGTAGGGAAACAACACCACCGGATTTACATTTCCTTTACAATTTAGGTGTCTCTCATCCAAGGTCATCTCAACAATCTATTGCTGGTCCATCCACATCTGTTCTTCATACATCCACTGTCCAAACCACTTCATTCCAACCCACCTTCCCTCTTTTCAATCCACCACTTGTAAACCCCCCACTGTTTCCAAAACCTCCAATCATGGCAACATGGTATGCCCCTCTAGTCCTTCCTTTGCCCTTAGTCAATCTTCCATAGGACTATCAGTCCAAAATACCATTGTATGATGCCAGTAATGCTACCACTTCTTCACAACATGTGGATAAGATGAATGACTACTTTGACAGAAACGAGATAGATGATGAAACTCTCAAACTTAGATTATTTGCTCAGAGTTTAGGGGGAGAAGTAAGAAAATGGTTCAAAGGATTAACCCCTCACAGTATTAATGATCTCCAATCCTTCCATCAGATATTCTTAAACAAATGGGAAGTCAGAAAAAACCCTCTCCAAATACTTTTGGACTACAAAAATCTCCAAAGAAATGCTGGGGAAAGTGTACAAGCTTATTGCACTAGGTTTAACAGTGTTTATAATGCCCTTCCCCCAGACCTAAAACCTCCACAAGGCTCAGCATTAAACAATTTTCCTGAAGGATTTAATCCTGAAATGGCCTATCAACTAAGAGAAAGAGATCCTTTAACTCTTGAAGATATGCAAAAAGGAGCTCTTGCTGTGGAAGTCAATTTAATGGAGAAAAGAGTAAGAATGAGAAATGAGAATAAAGTGTCTTTTAGAGAGGAATCCACACCTTCCACATCTAGCTCAAACATGGAAATAATGATGGAGGAGATGATGAAAAATATGAGCATGCTTGAGAGAGCACAAGCTATTCAAAACTAAACAGCTCCTCAAAACAGAAATCAAAACCAAAATCAAAATTTTAGGAGAAACCAGCCTCAAAACAGACCAAGGGAGGATGATCAACAGATCACTCCTCTCATCAAAACTATGTAAGTGAGGTTGAATAAACAGGTGAACAAGTAGAGGAAGATGACATAAACATGTTGGGAGTAGAGAATGATGACTTTGAAGTTCATTACAATAGAAAACAAGGTCTATATACACCCTATGATGACAAGAGCCCAGAAGATGAATATTACTATCAAGAAATGGAAAATTTCATCATAGAAACCACCAAGGAATATGACCTTAGGAGAAAATACAATCAAGAAACTCCCAAAACTAAAACCTTTGAAAAATCTGCTCAAAACAACACTATAAATAAACCCAAAGTTAAAAAACAGAAAGACAAAAGAGTGGCTGGAAATTTTGATAAAGGTAAAGAGAAAAGCACTCAAAACAATGAAAAACAGAGTGCAGAACTTAGTAGCATTAGCACCTCAGCTAGTGCTCCTGTTAAAATTTTTTTGGCAAATGTAAATAGAGGAAATCAACAAACTAATTTTGCTCATAGAGTGGCAGTTAATAAGGCTTAAAAAAGCACTTCAAAGAATCAGATGCCTTTTAGTTTGGAGCAAGAAATTGCCAGAATAAAAATCTTTGTTCCTCTCACTGAATTAGCTGCCCAAGATGTATATAGATTACAAATTTTGAAGGTTTTAAACATAGAAGAGAATAATGACACTGTCAATCTTAACGATGACCAGCCATAGGTCATTTTTGGTCCTAAGATTGAGGGTAGATATCAAGAAGGACCAGTTCCTCCTTTTTATATTAGTTTAAATGCTCATGACAAGATTTTGCACAACGGTATGCATGATTTAGGGGTCTCCCACAATTTAATGCCCAAAGCTGTAATGCAGAGCCTAGGCCTTGAAATCACCAGACCTTACAAAGATCTTTACTACTTTGACTCAAGCAGAGTGAAATGTTTAGGATTAATCAAAGACCTCTGTGTTAATTTAGCACAAATCCCAGCCAAATGTTTAGTAATGGATATTGTTGTGGCTGATGTACCCCCAAAATATGGTATGCTATTATCAAGATCTTGGGGAGCTAAGTTACAAGGAACTATGCAAATGGAAATTACCTATGCGACCATCCCTATTTTTAATCAAACAATAAGACTTTACAGGGAGTCTCATATGAAATATATGGTTACCAGCCAAGAGAGACCACATAACTCTCCTCTATATTCTGTAAACATGGGCCTTGACTCATTTATCCTATTCAATGATGAAACATTCACTAAACAAGTAACCTTAACTGATTTAATGGCAGATAGAGAGGAGGAGGAAGAAAACACAGAAGTGTCAAAACAGTTTGCTAAACCAAAAAACTACAGCAAACCAAACACAGGTCTAGAGCTACAAATCATCCATCCCTTTCTTTTAAACCTTGAGAGTCAAGAAAGCAGTCCTCAACACAGTGAAAAACTTGAGGAGTTAAAAAAAATTCAACAAAGTGCTGACCTTCAAGAACAATCCAAAAGCACATTAGTTGAAGAGGATAGTAACCAAACTGTTGAACCTGAAACTAGTCCTCTTTGGAGTATGAAATTTGATGGGTATTGCACTAGGAGCAATGCTGGTGTAGGCGTCTAGATACATAACACCGAAAATAATCACACTGAAGGCCATTCATACAGATTAAATTTTCAGTGTTCGATTAAAATAGTGGAATACGAATCGCTTCTTTTAGGCTTACACTTGTTGAAGAAATTAGGAGCCAAGAGAATAAAGGTGCATGGGGATTCAGAATTAATCATTAGGCAAGTAAATGGGGAATACAGCACCAAACACCCCAGAATTAGAGCCTATAGGAACAATGTCATGGATTTATTGAATACGTTTGAGGAATCAAAACTGAATTTTGTCCCAAGAGAAAAGAATATCAGTGCCCACAGTTTAGCTTTCACTGCGAGAACATGTTTAACACCTTTTGAGACCAAAAAATGCACAACTCAAATTAAATTCAGACCGATTGTCCCTGATAATGAGAAATATTGGCAAGTGTTTGATGGATACAAGTAGTTAGAAGACTTCCTACAGTCCATAAATGAATTTGAACTACCAAGTTCAGATTTAGACTATGAAACAGACTATTCTAGTGAAGAAAATCTACTCGATAAAGAAGAAGAGTCTCCAGAGATGGCTGATGTAAATCTGCTATCTAAAAAACTTGAAAACACAACAGAAGTTAGCTCAGATTTAGAAAAAGAAGATTTAGAAACTCTGCAATTTAGCAATCAAAGTCTGCCAAAGGGACTGGTCCCTTTAGAAGAGTTGTTTGATTTCAACGATGTGGCCAAGAAGCCAAAGTTGGAGCCTGTGTAAACTGAAGTTGAAGAGTGTAATATAGGCAGTGAACTAAAACCAAAGATGATCAAACTGTCTAAGACTTTACCAACTCACATCAAACTCAAATACATAGAGATGTTTAAAGAATTTTCTGATGTTTTTGTGTGGAGTTATGAGGATCTGAAATCATATGACACTGAAATAATTCAACACAATATACCTCTCAAGGAAAACCAAAAGCCATTTAAACAAAAAATGTGCAGAATAAACCCTATTTAGTTACCTTTGGTTCAGAAGGAAATCAAGAAAATGTATGAAGCTGGTATTATTGTCCCTATTAGATATTTAGAGTGGGTGTCTAATTTAGTGTCATTTAGGAAGAAAACAGGAGAGATTAGGCTTTGTATTGACTTTAGAGACTTAAAAAAAGCCTCATTGAAGGACAACTACCCTTTACCCAAGATGGATCATATTTTACAAAGGGTAGTTGGTTCTAAAAGAATTTCTTTGCTAGATGGCTACTCAGGATAGAATCAGATTTTAGTACATCCTGATGATCAATTAAAAACAGCTTTCACTACACCTTGGGGAAATTTCATGTATGTTAAAATGCCCTTTGGTTTAATGAATGCTGGTGCTAATTTTCAGAGAGCCATGGACATTGCATTCTCGGAAGAATTAGGCTATTTCATCATTATTTACCTTGATGATGTCACTATTTTTTCCAAGACAGATGAAGAGCACTTAGAACATTTGAGAAAAGTATTCGAGAAATGCATAAAGTTTGGGATATCTTTAAATCCAAAGAAAAAACTGTTTGGTCTCCAAGAAGGTAAACTTCTTGGGCACATCATATCAGAAGAGGGAATAAAGATAGACCCAAAAAGGATTGAGGCCATATTGCAAATCACTCATCCTTGAAACATCAAGGAACTTCAATCTTTCATTAGAAAGATTAATTTCTTGAGAAGGTTCATACCCAACTTAGTTGAACTCCTTAGAAACATTACAAACATGCTAAAAAAGAAACAAGGGGTTAAATGGACCTTGGAAGCAAAGAAATCTTTTGAACTAGTCAAACAATCATTGACCAAAACACCAGTTCTAATAAGTCTTGATTTTTCAAAAGATTTTTACATATTTTCATTTGCATCAGAAGATTGTTGTCCTATTGCAGAAAAATCCACAGGGATAAGAGTATCCCATTGCATTCTTTAGCAAGGCTTTGAGAGATGCTCCTCTAAAGTATAACATTATGGAAAAACAAGCCTTTTCCTTAGTCAAAGCCTTAAAAGACTTCAGAGTTTACATTTTGCACTCCCACATCATTTCCTTTGTCCCAAATTCAGTTGTAAAAGACATTCTAACACAGGACCTAGATGGTAAGAGAGGTAAGTGGATAGTTGTGATACTTGAATATGATTTAGAGATCAAGCCCACTAAACTCATTAAAGGCCAAGGTCTAGCTAGATTAATGGCTAAATCAAATTTTGAAGTTCTTGAAATAAATATGATAAATGCTTTAGATGAACAAGAGGAAATATCAACTCGCATTGTTGAAGACCATTTTATGAATTCCTCTTGGTATGATGATATTCTATATGTTTTTCTTAATTTGAATACACCTCCTGGTTTATCAAAAACAAAGGTAAGGTTTTTAAAGTTAAAAGTTGTAAACTATTGCATTATAGATAAATGTCTTTATTGGAAAAACTCAAGTGGAATATTGCTTAAATGTTTGCCTGAGAATGATGCAGAGAAGGTTAAGCACGAGTTCTATGAAGAATAATGTGGAGGCCACCTCTACTGGTTCAAGACAACAACCAACAAAATCCTTAGAGCTAGTTACTATTGGCCCACCCTCTTTCTAGATATACATAAAATGATAATAGCCTGTCATAAATGCCAACTGTTTGAAGGTAAAAGAAATTTGCTTCCCTTACCTTTGCATCCAATCACTGTTGAAGCTCCTTTTCAACAGTGGGGACTTGACTTCATAGGAGAAATCTATCCACCCTCATCTGCCCAACATAGATGGATTCTCACTGCAACAGACTACTTTACCAAATGGATAGAAGCCATCCCTTCTAGGCAAGCCAATGACTCTGTCATCATAAAATTCATTGAGACTCATATCCTCTCTATATTTGGTTTTCCTAGGAAGATCATCAATGAT
Organism: Pinus albicaulis; assembly: GCA_034641835.2. Classification (NCBI taxonomy): domain Eukaryota; kingdom Viridiplantae; phylum Streptophyta; class Pinopsida; order Pinales; family Pinaceae; genus Pinus; species Pinus albicaulis. The sequence continues at coordinate 1,262,951,641 of CM076570.1, forward strand.
AATGCAGCAGCATTTGGATCCAAGAAGATGGTTGAATTCTGTCACAAATATTAGATTACATTAGGTCATTCTACTGCTTATTACCCTCAAGGTAATGGGCTGGAAGAATCCTCAAACAATAGTTTGGTGAACATAATCAAGAAGTTGCTGGAGGACAACAAGAAGTCTTGGCACACAAAGCTAGTACATGCACTATGGGCTGACAGATTTACACTTAAAAAATCTATTGGAATGTCACCCTACCAGCTTGTGTATGGAATAGATGCAATTTTTCCAACCAACCTTGGTGTACCTGTTATGAATTTGATTCAAGAAGTGCAGTCTGAAGACAATGACATGATCAGAAGGATGAATCAGACTATACATCTTCAGCAAACCAGAGAGGAGGTTTATAACAGAGCATTACAAAAGAAAGAGAGCATCAAAAAGCTTTTTGATAGAAGAACAAAGGCCAGCAATTTCAACATTGGGGACAAAGTGTTAAAGTGGGATTCAAGAAGAGAAGACAAGGGAAAGCATTGGAAATTTGATAACTTATGGCTTGGCCCTTATCTCATTCATTCTACTGCTAGTAACAATGCTTATTTCTTGCAACAATTGAATGGAGTTGAACTTTTTGGGGGTCCTGTCAATGGCAGGATGCTTAAACATTACTTCTCTTGACCATATCATGTTTGAAAGCCTTTTTATCTTTTCCTCATTATAAATATTTCATCCATCATTGCATTCAAAGTTAGAAAAATAAAAAATACAGAAAACAATAGAAAGAGTAAAGAGGGAAGATTGTAAAAACAAGAAAGGTATAACCCCATACCAAAAAAGAGAAACAAAGTCTGAAAGTGTGCAAGCTCAAATGCCACTCCTGAAAAAAACACTCCTAGTTAGTCACACAGTCTAATCTTGACTAATTAGTTTTAAATTTTTTGCTGATAGGTTAGTGAATTAGATTTTCCAAAAAGCTTAATCTTGGCTTATCAGTTAGGAAGATTAGGATAGAAAATAAAGGTTCAAACAAGCTCAAAATCTGAACCTAAGATTCCAAAAGAAGAACGACTCTAATCCGTTTAAATCTTGAGTCAAAGATATAAGTAAACTGGTTCTAATAAGCCCAAAACTTGAACCAGAAAAGAATGTAAAACAACTCAAACAAACTCAAAAACAGAGTTGAAGAAAAGAGAATGATGTGCTTAAAACTTTCAGATCTTAAGCCTTCACCATTTTGATTTAATTTTATGAAAATAATAATCTATGTGCAGCTTGTTTTTATGCCATAGATCAAAAACAAGTTAGACTGTTCAATCCTGACTTGTATGCTTTTAAATTTCTTGTTTTAAAATTTAGAGAACAAAAATCTGTTAGACAGTCTAATCCTAACAGATAGTAGTTAGGTAGAGAAGCTTATGAACTCAACTGTTTAATCTGAGTTCATGGAAAAATAAGAAGTCGACTTAGATTAGTTTTTTTCTTTCAAAAGAATAAAATGCTTGTAAAAGAGTTTGCCAATCCAAATTCACTCTTAGAAAGAAGAACAAATGTTAGATCAGTAGGATTGGGTAGGTAGAAAGCTTGTTTGATAGAATTCCATTGATTTTCATGGCTGCTAACATTATCAAAACAGAAGAAGATCATCCAAGTAAAGAAATTTGTAGCCCAATTGATGAGGCATTGATCAGCCCCTAGAGAATGCAAGTCTGAAGTTCTTCATGCCTTCGAAAAAGTCACCATCCCCATGTGGAGCCACTGTTAACCACCTATAAAATTTGTCATATCAAATGGTGGCTAAATCATTTTTTTTGAAGCCTTCAAGAAACAAGTTTTATTGCCAAAATTGTTAGTTCTTGAAGTCTTACGAAGATGACTTATCCTTGAGTTAATATTCACTGTTATTTCCCTCTCAATTCTAAAAAAATTGTTGTTTTCCTGAAGAAAAAACTGTGGCAAAAAATCCCTTTTTCCCTCGTTTTACCCCTCCTTTCACTCAAAATTAACCTTCGTTTTTACCCCTTTTTTCCCATAAAATTCCTCTATTTTTCCATTATTTCCCTTCTTCCCTTCATAAATCCCCTTTTATAAGGTTTAAAACTCCTTTTTTAACCTTACTGAAATCCTCAAAATCCTTTGAAAATCCTTGAAAATTCATAAAAAACCCATTTTTTCATTATAGGCCTAAGCCCCTTTGGGCTAAGCCCTAAACTACTTCCCTGCCATATACCCATGCCCAGGACCAAGAGTTAAATTCCTGAAGCGCCTATCGCAATCGGAACTTTCGATGGGCGCATGTCTTTTTGTTACATAAAACCCCCCACGCGATTGGCTCCTTTGTTATAAACGCTTGATCCCTTGCTTCCTTTGTAATTCTTGGAGCCCACAATCGGGTGCTAAACATATAAATAAAACCCTCCTTGATGCGATTTTCCCTTTGTATTTCGTAAAATACCGCATTTTTTTATGTTATAACGTAACCCGCCGGTTCATTGGTTGGGAGAACCTCCACTGTTGATCTTAAACCAATCAACAACTGTGCAATCTCGCATCGGAGATTTTCATTGGGCGCGTTTTAATATTTTATTACCCTCTCCCGATGGATTCTTAGCCATTGATCTTCCCCGCTAGATTTAGATCTGATGGCCCACATCGATCTAATCATAAGCCCATCCCCATGCCTGTGACCTCGTCTGATTCATTTCCCACCATCGATTTGATCCTCAGATCAACGGTCTACGTTCAATCACATCAGAAATTTTTAGTTGTGCCTTTCCTCTCTCCCCCACCGATTGGCAACCCCCGAAGAGATCTGGGTTGTCCATTGCATACCATCCGACGGTCCAGATTGAAGCTCGCAACCTTTGTTAATTTCATAAACCCCGCTTTATAATTTTTTTCAGCAAATCTCTGTCGTTGATCTCTGTAGATCAACGGCCCGTATTGATCAATTCTCTGCCTGACCCCGCCTCATATATTATTTCATTAGCCCCAATATTGAATCTCCGTCGTCCATATTGAAGATCCAATGGCCCAGATTCAACCCGATAGGCCCAACTCTTTTGGGTCCTACCTTTCTCCAGATCCAATCTCCACTGTCCATCCCTTGATTGGACGGTCTAGATTAAAACCACGTTATTTGCTTCTGCCCATGCATCTATCTTCCATCGCGCTCTCTCCACGACCATCCGATCTAAGACCCCAGATCTGACGGTTGATGCGTAGTTTTGTGTAAATTTATGCCCGAAGGTTAATGATTTAAATTTACGCAATCTAGGCAGTTTTAAAAGGCCAGTGTCGGCCAGTAAAGCATATTGTGTTTGAAAAGGTCAAACCGCCTTTCCTCCATTTTCTTGCATGAAACCGCTGATTTCTTTAGCCAAAATCACTTTCCCCCATTTATGTTGCATTCCATCGCATTTAACCTCCACCGTTGATCTCTGCAGATCAACAGTCCCAATTCAATCTCGTGTTGTTTCATTTCCCTCCACCCATCCTCCAAGGGCCTTCATCGATCAACCTCCGCCGTTAATCTTTGTGGATCGATCTCATCCGATGGTCTAGGTTATTTCCGGAACCCCAAATTTCATCCATGCCTTTTTCGCTGCCGATTAAGTTTTTTTGCCCATTTTGCTTATATTTTCTGTCATTTCATTATAAAGTGACCCCTCCACTTTATATATTTATGATTGATTTCAATCATTGATCTCTGTAGATCAGTGGATCTGACTTAATCTCCCCACCGTTTTTTCCAACTGCCTCCTATTTTACCCCCCGCGAGCGATCTCCACTGTTGGATGCTTTCATCCAATGATCAAGATCCAAACCTAAACCTCTGAAGCAGTTTTAACCTTCCCCGCAGGATTTTTCTAATTTTTCTTGGTTTTTGTAGGTTTTAATAGTTTTTCAAATATTTTAAAAGAAAATTGAAGGCCGAGGATGATGATCCCCCAGGCCTTTATTCATTGAAAAGGATTACTCTGCAGGGTTCCATACCATGATTCATCAGTGCATCATGAGCACTGATGTCAATTTAAAAAACGTCTATGTACCTGCACATCAACAAGACATAGCAAAATTTAATCAAGTAAAGAGTATCAGTGTGAAAGAATCCAACCATAGCATAAATGAAGAATTGAAGACGGTTTACACAATTTTGAGGGATTACGGCCTAATTCGAATATTTAAAAGCCTAATCCACTCAATTAAACGCATTTTAAAGAACAGAAGACAGAATTCAGGCCTAATTATGCCTAACACATATATCAGAAGTAGATTAGCCATGTTTTAGGTAAAAACAATAAAATCTATCAGTCCGAGAAAGCCTCCACTACCACATCAGAGGCTAATTGAATCCTCTTAGCTACCAAAAGCCACCTGCAGCCTCAAAGAATTCAAAGGAGGCAGAGTTATTACCTTAGTCATTGATATTTGCCTCAATACAACTGAACAATTAATTCAGCCAAAGGAACTTATTGTAAACTGTCAGCAGAGTTATTGCAAGGATAACTAAGAGCCTTAAAGTCAACAAATCTTCCCAACGAGCTTAATACTTAAGGTAAACCAATTAATACAGAGGAAATATCTGTAATCTTCTCCATTGAGCCCCTCAAAGGCCGAGAATCATTAAACTATATTTATTGAGCCGATAGATCTTTTCCCTCATTCCACCTCCTTAGTTTTCTATAAAAACTTTTTGACGAGCTCATTATAAAGGGTTGGTTGCTAGTTGGTTGCAGAATTTTGATGTAATACTTGTGCTCAAAAATTTCTACATGTAAATAGTGTTCAGAGGCTCTTGAAGTTCTCTTTGTGATCAAATAAGTTAGGCTGAGAAGAGAAGATGATTGTTGTACTGAAAAATTGGACTTGAAGAAGGTAACTGGATTGACATCAATATACAAGCTGATTCTTGGGATCCTGGTCTATATCACTGGTGAAGTGCTTCTTTCTATGTTATTTTTTTCCTTTCATGTAGGCCATTTTGTCCACTTACTCTCTGATAAAGAACAGCAAGCATAGAGTTAGGATTTACTATTTACAATACCCTTCTTTGACTGATAAGCTTTATCTCAATGTTTTCCTCCAAATTGTGTGTTTAAGAATGACTTAATTTAAGTGTAAAAATTATCAAGGAATGTTGGTTTTCCCCTATCTTCATGTGAAAAACTTGAAAGGAAGTTCTTGAATGCTATTTTCATTATATGCTCAGTAGAGTTAGACTAGGAAATTTTATGGTTTTCCCTGTCTTCTAGTTCTTTCTTCAAAGGTAATTCTGAAAGAAGTTTAGATTTAAAAGTATCTTATATGATCTTAGGCTGCACTTTGTTTTTCTTATCTGTTTTTCATCCTTTCTGAAATTAATTATGTGGATTACTGGATTGTTGGTCTGATGAGTTAGCTTTAATACAAGCTTGTCCAAAGAAGTCTATGGTTAGCCCTGTCCTTTGGTTGGTTTTAAACAGTTACTTAAAAGGCTTTTCTTGTTTGGAAAGATTGATAAATCCTAGTTTAAATTATTGTCTTTTTCCACCCCTTCAACACTTTTATTATTCCATTCCATAATTTTATCTAAGAGATCTTGTGATATAGATGACTTTCCCCTTGGACCACTCTTGAAATTGTTGCATAATTAAACCCTTTTATGACTCCATAGCCCAATGGACTAAAAACCAGCATTATATCTATCCTATCAGCCAAATATTTTCTTAATTGCTTGCAAATTCATACCTTTGAAACTCTTTCATTTTAGGAATTTCCACTAAACTAAAAAATCATACTCAACCATCCAAAACCAAACAAAAACCCTTGCTCTTAAATAACTAGCCTAATATCACACATAAAAACCTTAAAGATAAATCAATCTTTTCACTTACAGAGAGATCCCTCTCTGGATTCAGGAGGGCTAGATCCTAGAATCCCAAAGTGGTTCAAGTGTTCTCTCTAGAGTTTTGGTCTTGCCAATCTACTGAAATTATAGGGAGCTAACAGTTCCCAAGTGGGAATCCCACATCTTTCTTTGAGTAGCTCTGGAAAGAGGATTGTTCTCCATTCCTTATCAGGCGTTGGTGCCATCTTCAGGAGGTTTTTTATAGGATTTAGGTAGGAAACAAGTGGAGAATTCATCCTACGACTTTGATCTTCATATCCAGCCTTTCAGGAGCAACAAATCTACATCCGGCATTCAGGCCATGGGGTTTTACCTCCATGTAGTAGCAACCCCTTCAAGGATTGCGCAGTTCAGTCTTGTACATCTATTGGAGGAAGGAAGTTTCCAGTATTTTAGCTTGAAATCCTGTGAGGGATCACATCCTCACGTTGGATCTATTGTTTCCATCATTCAGGAGCTGATTTGACATATCTAGCAGCAAGCTATTGAGCCTCCGTCTCTAACATCGCATATTTTTGAAGCTATTGTTCCTATAGCAGCTATTTTCAAGGGAGGAGATTGGAGGAGCTATATCTTGAGATTTTAGTCCAAGGATCTAGTGAAGGGATCAGCCCTTCTTGCATAGATATAATTGTACTTCATTTCAACCATCATACCATCAGATATAGCTTCAGAGCTGCATTCCTAGTAGCATATATGTGAAGCCCTAAGAGAGTGGTTTTCTTAGACTTACAGATATGAGAAATCCCTTATGGGTTATCTTTGGAATCCATCATTGAGCCCAGATCTAAAATTTCAGCATCATCGAAGCTCCCATTTTTCCTAGATCTAACTTTCTATCTTTCAAGGAGTTGTAGTCCCTACAGTTGCAGTAGGGACAACGCAATTTACCTTCTAGCAGAGTAGCAGTTACGCAGTCCCTCTTGGGACATCATTGCAAGGTCATTCTAGGCCACCCTTGTGGCTTGAGTGTCTCATATTTTGAGCACTGTTGTACTTGATTTTTGCACCTCCAATATAATAAAACAACTCAGCTATTTCTGTGTATTCTGATGTGCATATGAATTTATTGTTTAATTTGCTGCATTTCTTATATTGTGTTTTAGTATTACTGCATTCTCATTTTTGGGATATTACAGTGGTATCAAAACATGATCTTTGGCTAAGCTTGTGGACACTTCATCTTTTGCATCAAAAGAAGAAGAAGATAGATGAGATCTATCACGGAGGATGATAATTCTGCCACTCCTTTATTTAGATCCATGCAATATCTCTCCAAGGAGGTCAATCCAATGAAGAAGGAAGGACAGAAAGAAGATCCAAGAAGAAGATGTGATGAGGAAGGTCCAAGCACTACCTATCAACAAAGAAGAAAACCAGAGAATCCTAAATCTCCTCAGATCCACTATGCCCACTTTCTTTGGAGAAGGTGAAAGGTGTAGAAATGAATAAAGGAATGAACCTGAGACTCATGAGACTCTCAGTCTATATCTTGAAGAGTACAAAGCACAATCTAGAGAATTCAAGGAGAAGCTAATTCTCCAACAATTCTTCAAAATCAAAGAAGAAATAAGATCCTATAGCAGCAATAGAAGAAAGAGGCATAATAGGTTCTATTTTCCTACAATTGATGGATCTTCCCCAAGCACTGTTAAGGATTGGAGGAAAGAGTTAGATGAATTTTTCAGGCTACATCCTGTAGCTGAATAAGAGGTTGTTCAGATTGCAGCACTTCATCTTTATGGTGAAGCCAATGATTGGTGGTTTGGTCACATGGAGCACGCAAAGGTGACTAAATATTCAGATTTCCTTCACAAGTTGAGGAAGGAATTTGATGTGAGAAAACCATAGATGTGTCACAAAGTGACATTTCCTAAGGAAACAAAGGAGGATGTCAATATTTTCACTCTGGACAAGAATTCACTACATTCACCACTAGTTGCAAAAGTACTTGCATCTGGAGAGGAGACACTTTCAACCTTGCAAGATAGTCTTGAGCTCTTGACACATAGAGTCCCATGCATGGTTCAGGAGATGCATGAGGAAAAGGAGGAATATTCCAGCACTAGTACTCTTGGAGAAGAGCAGCCATCACTCTTACCAACAGTTGGAGACACTATTGTCCTGGTTCGAGGAACTCTTGTGTTCTGGCAAGAGGTTTCCACACATCAGTTGTTCCAAGGTATGCATGAAATTTTATCACATATTGTTTTAGTAGATCTTATTGGAACTTATGAGGACATGCCATCAGGGCCAATGCATAACCCAGGGTTAGAACAAAATGTTGATTTGAAGCAGCAACATATCACAACGCAGAGGACCCTTGATCTAATCAAGGAGGAGATGAAAAACTATCCCAGTTCATCATTGTTGAGCTACATTCAACCCCTTGAGTTGAAGTGTAGAGTTTTAGAAAATGGCATGGATATTAACCTATGTATAATAATTGGTTGTGAGATCAATATTGTACCTTCTTTTGAGACAACACATGTATTACCATGCAGATCTACAACGTTTTCACTTAACATCTGTGAAAATGAAGAGGCCCCATCATTCTTGGAGCATTATGAAGGTGGCTTCACTCATGAAGCAGTGGAGGTAAAGATGAAAAATGGTAGACATGTTGAGATGGGGAATCTTTTCTCCTTTCTAGATGACCCTTTCTCTATGAGAATCTCACATCTCAAAGATAAACTTCTACCTGTAGCAAATCCAAAACTTTATTGGTTTTTGAGGGCCTTTGGTGAAAAGAGAATCTCATTGAGAGATCTCATTGGAGGTGCACTTCAACATTTCATGAAGTGCAAAGTTCTTCATCAATTTGGGGAGTATGGTATTCTACAAAGGGAGGATACCATGACTATCCAATACATCATTCATAATCCACATTGGGATGAGTCGATGAGGATGATAAGCAAGGGGTTGCATGAGTTCTTGCAGATTTATGACATGGGCTAGAAAGATTGGTTACGTTGGATTCCTTGGGAGATTTTTTTCACTACCCAAAGACTCCTATTTCTTTGATCCATGCCTTGAAAAACACTTATGAAATGAAGAAGCAGGCATGGTTGCACTAGCTGCTCTTGGGTGAGTATGGTTACCACCCAAGAGCTCATATTTTTCTGATTCATGCCTTGTGTATCAATGATAAAATGCAGCAAAATAAGGCATGTTCATTTTGGTTTCCCTCGAGAGAGTTTGGCCACCACATGACATCTCCTATGTCTATGTGTTTTGTATTGGGTAAATCTTGGCATGTTGCTCTCATGATGTGTATTGATGGTGTTTATTTGTATTGGACTGATGTGACATTCCACATGTCAATCAATATGTTTTTGCTCCATGATGCACGTGAGGAGGAAAGAAAGTAGCAATATCTCCTTTTGCTTTGGTTGCTTTTGGGGGAGTTTGGCTTGTCCATCTTACATGGAGGAGATGGAGGGTGGCAGCAAAGGGCCTTACTCCAGTGGCTACTATTGGGAGAATATGGCTTGGCATCTTTGTCTACCCATATAACTCCTTTTCTTCTTTTGAATAATGCTGAGATGATGCTTGGATCCAACAAGGCCAACAAGGCTAAGGGAGAGAGCATGTTAATGCTCAATCAAATTCATAAAGCATGGGATGAAGAAATGTATTGTGAGATGGAGCTTTTCCTTTACGAGAAGAGCCACTTTATTTTATGTATCTCATGCATTAATGATGATGTTGGACATCATATGGTTGTCACTTGGTACTTCATGGTAGAAGGAGGACATCTAACCGTACAGCTAGAGGTCATTCTATGTATTTTTGAAAGGAAACTTTGGAACCAAACATGCATAACAAATTGCAGAAAATGGAGGAAACCTTCCTTATGTGGATGCCATTTAGAGGGTAATAGATGGCTTTGCATCTACTTTTGGAGTTGCTTGAGGACAAGAAACATTTTTCTGGGGGGGATTGTAATATTCTCAAATTTTCACATCATATTTGGAATATTAGAGTCCTTGATTTCTTAATAAATTAAATAAATAAAAGGGTGGAGGGACCCACAAACCTCAAAGATGAATAAAATCCACTTTTAATGTGTGTATGTGGATATTTTATATCTAGATCTAGAATCATGGAGTAGTGGAGCAGCTCCATTAATGGAGATCATGTCTCATTTATGAGATAGATTATGGAGGATAAAACATTCCAATAAGATCATGGATCTTAAATATAAAATCATGAGGATATTTGATAAGGTCAACTAAGATCATAATGCATTAAAAGAAGATCATGAAGCACTTACGATAAGATAGTGGAGGAAGTGGTGCATTTAATGCACATATGATGGAGAGGGTGATTACCCATATGAACTTGATGGAAGACATGAGGCTACAACACAGTCAAACATGGAGACTATGTCCACATGTACAACGCAGATTTGGAGTGGGCCTAGGCTATGGAAGGCTCATGCATATAATGAAGATGAAGGCACAATGGAAGGTATGCTTTGGATTATTCATTTGTTGATCTATTTAGATGGAAGACATGAGGCTACAGCACAGTCAAACATGGAGACTATGTCCACATGTACAATGCAGATTTGGAGTGGGCCTATGCTATGGAAGGTCATGCATATATTGAAGATGAAGGCACAATGGAAGGCATGCTTTGGATTATTCATTTCTTGATCTGTTTAGACCTAGATTTTTATTAGGACATTTCTATGTAGGCTTGGGCTATTTAGCAGAGCTTTCAGTGCTATTTAGCACAAGGTGTTCCCCAGTGGGAATCCCACCTCTTTCTTTGAGTAGCTCTGGAAAGAGGATTGTTCTTCATTCATTATCAGGCATTGGTGCCATCTTCAGGAGGTTGTTTCTAGCATTCAGCTAGGAAACCAGTGGAGGATTCATCCTACCACTTTGATCTTCAGATCCAGCCTTTTAGGAGTATAATATCTACATCAGGCATTCAGGCCATTGGGTTTCACCTCCATGCAGCAGTAGTCCCTTCAAGGATTGCGCAGTTCAATCCTGTAGATATATTTGAGGAATGAATTTTCCAGTATTTCAGCTGGAAATCCTATGAGGGATCACCTCCTCACATTGGATCAATTGTTTCCATCATTCATGAGATGATTTGACATATCTAGCATCAGGCTATTGAGCCTCCCTCTCTAACAGTGCAGTTTTCTAAAATGTTGTTCCTACAACAACTATTTTCAGTGGAGGAGATTGGAGGAGCTATATATTAAGCTTTTAGCCCAATGATCTAGTGAAGGGATCAACCCTTCTTGTATAGATCGGATTCTACATCATTGCAGCCATCATACCATCAGATCTGCATTCCCAGCAGCATATATGTGAAGCCCTAAGAGGGTGGTTTTCTTAGATTTATAGATCTGATAAATCCCTTCTGGGTTATATTGGGAATCCGTCATTGAGCCCATATCTACAATTTCAGCATCATTGGAGCTCCCATTCTACCTTGAAATGACTTTCTATCTTTCAGGCAGTTACAATACCTATAGTTGTAGCAGGGACAACATAGTTTACCTTCCAGCAGAGCAGCAGTTACACAGTCCCTCTTGGGACATCATTATAGGATCATTCTAGGCCACCCTTATGGCTTGAGTGTCTCATATTTTGAGCACTATTGTACTTGATTTTTGCACCTCCAATATAATAAAACGACTCATCTATTTATATGTATTATGATGTGTATATAGATTTATTTTTTACTTTGCTACAGTTATTATATTGTGTTTCATTATTACTGCATTCTCCCTTTTGGGATATTACATATGGAAAGGGGACCATAATAAATGGATGCAGCTTGTCAACACTGGCAAGTAAGTTCAGCGCATCATGCGATATCTTGGCTGGAAAAATAGTCTCTCCCCTCTTGGGCATCATCTTCCCCCACATGTGCATCCGGGCCTCCAACATCGGCCTACGAGGCGACCGAAAAAAAGCAGGCCTCATCTCTAGAAACCTCTCAAAAAATAAACAAAAAAGCTCTGAAGCAAAAGGGAAGTTGACCCTCCCTTGTGCATGAGTACGACATCTATCTAAGGTCATACAAAACTACCGTAAAAAAATGGCAGACCACCTGAGAAGTCATGGCTCCTTTACTAAAGAATCAACATAATATAGAAGCGGGCAACTAATGCATTGCCTGTCCCTGGTGTTGTGTGAAATGGTATAAATGAGAAGTGAGAGGCACTGCACGTCCTGTCTACCAAATGCACCAATATGTAGCTAACCTCCAGGGACCTGAAAATCTAAAGGAGACAGTACATTTACTCCAATGTATCTCTCGGAGTAAACTAATTGACTACTTGCTACAAAACCAGCTAGAAACTCTGGAAATGAGGGAAAATCCACCCCTCTCCTTGATAGCCCTGTAATGAAATAAATATCCTCCTCAGTGAGTGTGTACCATTGGTCAGGACCAACCTGTAAAACCTGTCGGTGGGCATTCCACCCATGGATAAGATGTCTCAAAAAGACACTATTGGGCCTTTATGGAAGTAGCCACCTCATAGAACTTGAGGAGGCCTACCTACCTTAGGAGCCCTTGGGTATCTATTGTAATAGTGCGAGGGTCTGCATCTCTCTCCCTCTCTCATGCCTCCCACTGGCGAAGCATGTCATACTGCTCCGATTGTTGTTGCTGTTGTTCCTCCTCTTCTCTCTGAATCATTGTTTCGGGGAAAAACACCCTAAATGTTTGTTGGGTCAAAACCTCCACAGATCAGGGCATGCTATTCAGAAGGACTCACACAAAACCACACTTAAATTCTAAAAACTAGATAACAACGATAGTAGAACTCACCCGTAGTCCTACGTTCGATGTAGATCCCGCGGGGTCCAAACCCCCAGCAACCCTTCTTCCTCCTTCAACCTGAAAAACAAGAAAGAACGTGCACGGAAACCTAGTTGTACATCATATATTTCTCCTAAACATTAGTGTAATCCATGTGAAACATTATATAAACCATAATAAATGCTTAATAATCAATCATTTCACATATGCAAATAGATATTAACACGTAAGTTCAGGAACAAGATGGTTCTTCATTATTACGAACAGCATGTACAGAAATAAAGAGTGGAGAGATCACCTAAATCCTTCCACGATCTTCGAACATACCGTCATCCAGATCCGTCCCGCCCTTGCCTTGCTAAGATACTTTCAAGACTTGTGCACTCGAGATGGCATATAACTGGATGAACATCTCCAGGAAACAAGGGTTTCCTGTATAAATCTGGGAAAGTGCAGGAGGCACGGGAATTCAGACTTGAATTGGGATTCCAACAGAGTATAATGTTTATAAAATTTATCTCTCTCCCTTAGGCCATGCACATGAGGGGCTTTTATACTCCCTCAAAGTAGTTTCAATCAGTTGGAAACAGTTGGCCACGTGCTGGGGTTGTTGAACTACTAGAGTAACCATCAACCTAGCCCGAAAATAGGGAATTTTTATATATTTTTTAATGATTTTAATGTCATACGCGGAAAAGTACATGTGGACTCGCGTATACATGCGGAAAAGTCTGGGCATACCCGCGTATGGGAATTTTAACACTGTTTTTTAATGAATTTTGTTCAAGTTTGTGGGAATGGTTGCCCAAAGCCATAAAGACAATCATGAATCACATGAGGGTGAAAAATGATGCTATAACAGATGCCCCCTAATATATGAGGTCAGAAGGGGTACATGATGGCCGAAATGTATTATGCACATAGAAAGAACTTTGCAAGAACAAGAGAGGAATTCATCAGATTTCAGCTTGCCAAAAACCAATGAAAGAAAACAGAGAGTCAACTCATGCTGAGGCAGGCATACCCATGCTCAGTCAAAAATACATCATATAGAAAGTACAGAATGGATCCAAAATGTATACAAGTATAGCTGAACTGAAAGTACACAATGAATCATCTGAGCATGGCCCGAAAGTACAAGTCGGAATCAATGTCTAAGTATCACATATAAAAAGTTGATCAATGATGTTGAAACTGGATGTCTGATCATATAAGTAACTGAATCTCCAAGTACCAAATCATAAAAAGTGGAATAAAGGGTACAATCACGCAACTCGGGAGCCAACATATAGGATGTTGTTGTACTGACACTGCAACATATAAGGGTGAACGACATCACTGGCAGAAACTGAATGGACTGTCAAAAGTGAACCGAGAAATGCTGATGCAACCCGAGGTCTTCACCGATCACTATGGCACAATTCTACACAATGGGAATAAATGAGCTGAAGTCGACCATGTGAGAAATCGTTGGATTACCAGTCAATGATGTATACCGTTAACCAACACGAGACAACCCACCAATAATGAAAATGAGTGTCAAGGTGCCCCAGTACAATCTAACAAGTGCGAATGAATGAGTTGAAGTCAAACACTTGAAAGAATCTACCAATCAGGAGGCAATGATGAATCCCCACTGTCGATAGCGAAGAGTCTGCCACTGATGACTGCAAACCCTAAGGTACTGACAAAAAGACTATAGACCTTATTCCCAGAGCAATGAGTCGGAGTCGATGGGAAAAGATCTGCTGGAAGGAAGGCATTAAGGCATCCCACATCAGTCCAGCGCGAGTGTAACCCGCAGGCCAAGATTTGGAAGGAATCGGACGAAGTAGAGTGATGGAACCAAACCGAAGTACGTTTCCGACATGCACAAGATGAAGCTAGCACACGGAAGAAACCCTCTGAACCAACCAATAATGAAAGCTGACACAGAGGCGAGAAATCCACCGATAGGGTCAAATGGAAATCAAGGTATTGCACGAATCCCAAGTGTGATAATGTATGCTGACGTCGAACACAGGGGAAACCACTCATTCAAAGACCCATAATGATGATCAAATGCTGAGCATAAGTTCACCTATCAATGATGGAAATAGGGCCAGGGTGCAGCTCTAGGTTTTCTCTCATAGCAATGTGTCGTAGTCGATAAGAGACAAACCCACCAGCAAGAAGTCAATGGAGACCTTCTCAAACTAGCACGAGCAGAGGACCAAAACATCTGATGTGATAGAACAAGATACTGACAAGACCGGGAAGGCCGACTAAATAATGAGTCAAGAGACACCGCAGAATGGCTGACTCTGGTTAGACTTCCCTTGAACAAAAGCACGACTCGTGATGACCATGGCAGTAAAAAGTGACACTATATAAGTCTGTTATGCAGGAGGAAAAACAAACTCTCCATATGATTGGAAGAGATAACCAATCGGGGGAGAACTGACCAGTGAAACAAGGCAAAGGCTGAACCTAGGTCAAGACTAAAACCATCCCAAATGAAGAAATATATATATAAGTATATGTGCTTTGTTCAAGGGCGACAAATTGACACTGTACTGCCATCAAATTACGAAGTTACATCCCGTTCACGCTCTTTTTGTTATATTTGATTTTTTTGTCTTTTTCATATAATAAGCCTGAAAAGGAATAAAATAATGCTATGGTACAATGGATAGAACGAGTATCAAGAAATAGATGCACTAGTTCCTGGGATTGGAACGATCCTATGCTCAATGCAAGGTGGCGAAAACTGGTAAGCGATACTCAGAGGAATGTTCCATCCATGGGTAAAAGGGTGTCAAGTCGCGATAGCCAAGTGCATGCAATGGTTAACTTGTATAGATAGACAAGGTCAAAAGGTGGCTTAAACATTGAGTCCAAATGAAGCCGGCTAAAGGCCAGGATAAACAAGTAGCCAATATGCAATGCAGTAATACAACTCAACAACACCAGGGAGCCTCTAGGGTAAAAGCCAGAAAAAATGATAGTGAGGAAGAAGAAGAATGAAGCTTCAACACATAAGTCATGGTGGGACTAAAGAGGACTCCCGAGCCTACATAAAACGCAGCATGGGCAACAAGTGATAGCGAGGAACTAAATAGGAAGCCCATGTAAAGGAAGGCTCTACCACCAAGTCATGATTAAATAATCAACGAGTGAAATGGGTGTAATACTTATGACCTGATGGGATCAACCCTATGGCAAGTGATCAGAATGGAGGCTAGTATGCAAAATGCAATGGAAAGTGGATTCCCTAACCTATATGCTAGTGAAGATCATATACCTGCCATGACGGGTCAGCAGTCATGGATCAAAAACCGGGAAAAATCTCAAATTCGTCAAAATGTACCTGAAAACATACCAATCTGGGCACTTCCAAGCATCCGAGTTATGCAGCTTAAGATAGATTGAAAAAATAAGCATAACAATTTTTTGCGAAAATTTTCAACTTTTCAGGCATAAATAGACAAATAACCTCATATTTGGTTCATTGTTACATTGTTGATTTGGAAAAAGTGCTCTGGAGAAAAAGCCTCTTTCGTCAAAAAAAGAGCAATCGACCGTCAAATTCCACCGAATTTCTCAGGTAAGCTCTTAATTCATCCTTGCTATTCATTTTGTCCGTTCATAAGCTAAAAATTAGGAATTTTCACCATTGAATCACTTGCTAAAAATCACGGGTTTGCGCATACGCGGGTTTATAATGACCAAGTCGCATATACACGTGACTGTGCACAAAGAAAGTCGCGTATGCGCAACCCAAAATAAAAAATGCGTAGCTAATGAACTAATTATTGAAATTTTGCAGGATGACCATATCATGGAGAGAGCATGAACACAGTGCTATTGACAATGAAGTCATGCAGAACCAAGCATCACTAAATATTCTCAGAAATTGTGGATTGCTCAAGTTTTTCAAAATGCCAAATATGAAGAGTAATGTTCGGTTGCTTGAAATGCTTGTGAATTATTGGGAACCGGAAGAAGATTGCTTCATTATAGATTAGATGCCTATACGCATTGAATTGGAAGATATATATTTTATTACTGGACTCTCCCGAAGGGAGGAGCCACTAGACTTGCATGGTAAGCCTTTGGGAGGGCTAACCATGGAAGATTACGTCCACGTGTACTGCATAGAGGGTTCCAAGAAAGTTGGAACTCAAATTGCGATCAAAGATTTAAGAGACTTACACATGAAAATCCTCCTTTTCACCATTGGCAGGGTGGCAGGGTCTTCTTCCTTACACCAGGCGTCCAGGACTCGAATGAGTATAGCAGTGGAATGCTTAACTCATGTATATGATTGGTGCACGGCCCTACTGATGAACATGAAGCAACAATTGACTTCTATCTGAAAAGCAAAGACAAAACATTTTGGATATGGTACGATCTTGATGACATTCTTATTCGAGAAGATTCTGGCGCTGAGACCCAAAGTGATCTCTTCTATCAGCAGCCCTAGAGATCCAAGAATTTCCCAATGGGTTGACTTGATGAAGAGATTTGGGGGAAGTGAAGTTCCCCGAACCACTTGGGATGATGAGTTCTTCCTTTGGTGGGGAGAACAAATCATCGCTGTGGAAGACTATCCCTATGCCGGGATGGATTTCAGAGGCAATCCAGACCTTGTCCTTTCACCAGGTGCGGCATGGGGCACAGTCGGTAAGTTTGCAATTTTTGAGTTATATAATTTTTTGGATTTTTTCAATATGTATGAAAAAATGTGAAAAACAAACATGTTTTTGATTGGATTCAAAATGACTTACAATTTTAAAATGATCATGAAACAGATATTGGACCAGATCGACCTAAGGGTTACCCACGTCATAAGTGTTGCAGAGGCGAAGCGGATATAGTAGACTCAGACAGAACCCTCCATGCCGTACAGAGGAACTTGGATGGGTTAACCTGCCAAGTGCCTATGGCTGCAGTGGAAGATCTGCCTGAGGCCATCCAGAGGCAGGTAGTAGGAGTACCCCGCGACTGGGTACGGTTATTCCGCCGCGTTGCCACCGCAATCGTGTTCTATAGGAACACAACTTCTGGGCAGGGACCTCAGGAGTAGATAGATATGATGCATCAGATGACTGTATATTTTTTGAGACTGAACATGATCGGGCATAAGCCCAAATTTTTGTATGACTTATGGATCCAAATTTTTGTATAGTTTTGAACACTCTGATGATATATATACAGCGATGTTTGATGTGATGAAACAAATGGATGAAAATGTATGATGTTTTTGATGATTAAATTTTATTGTATGGAATGATTAATATGCCAATCAATTGCTTGAATAGCTAATGAGTCTGCCATCCAATTGTCAGCCCGAGGAATATGAATGAAAGTTAAAAATTGATATGATCTTTGTAACAAACGTACCCTCAAGAACAACCGAAGTAAAAATGGATCTCGAACCCGATAAGTATTGTTAAATTGCAACACCACCAGCTGAGAGTCCAAGAAAACTACCAACGAATCAACACCCAAAGATATTGCCTCCGAGAGTAGATAAACAACTGCAGTGTATTCTGCTATATTATTGGAAGCAGAACCAATGCAGACTCCTCTTGATACTAACAGCTGACCGGATGGATAATGAAGCACCCAAGCTGCGGAAGCTAAGTTTCGGGTGTGTCTACTAGCACCATCGGCGAAACCAAAATGACTCATGACATCCGACACAACCTGCCAAAGCAGATCAAAAACATCACCATCCCATCAAAGATCGAAAAACAACTAGATATGTACAAAGAAAAACTACTATATACAAAAGCAACATGGTAGGCCGAAGCCTAGGCATAATACTTCTTCAAATAGAGCCCATTTCTGGGCTCCGACAACTCGTTTCCTTCAAAATCAACCAAGGTATATGCTCATTTTTTAAGGAATTTTTTAACGATAAAGGGGCCATACCACATAGACTTAAACTTTCCTGCCCCCAGGGCATATTTTTCTTGGGCATAGACCAAAACAAGGTCACCTTCCGAAAAAACCCTAGGCTTGACTGCCTTATCATACTAAACTTTAACTCGGTTTTTATGCGCTTCATTCATCGTGGCGGCATCCCGACACTGCTCATCGAGATGTTCCAGATGAAGGAGACATTCTTCAAGACTAGAAGTGTCAGGAAGAAGTTCAACAGCTAACTTAAGAGAAGGAATCTCACATTCAATGGGAAATACAGAGTCCAACCCATGAACTAGCTGAAACAGAGTAAAGCCAGTTGCAGTTTTCACTGACATCCTGTATGCCCAAAGTGCAGGATATAGCATGATATGCCAGTTGGATCGAGCTTTATCGATTGTCCTTTGAAGAATTGTCTTCAAGGATTTATTCACGGCTTCCACTTGCCCATTGGCTTGAGGATAATACAGAGATGAATGCTCCTACCGGAAACCTAATTTTAGAGCCAACTCAGCCATCATGTTATTCTGAAAATGACTACCATGATCAGTGACAATCTCTCTAGGAATACCAAAACGAGAAATAACCTGGTTGAAAAGAAAAAGAGCTGCAGTCTCACCATCATTCCCAAAAGTAGGCATAGCGTCGACCCACTTCGTAAAGTAGTCTACTGCTACAATAATGTACTTGTGACCTTTTGCCGAAGGCGGGTTACAAGTAGTATAATCAATACCCCACTTTGTAAAGGGACCGACAGTAATGACTGGAAAAGCGGAGATGGATGAGCGCACATTTTTCGAGTATAAAATTGACACGGATGGCATTTTTTGACCGGCTCCATACAATCTTTGAAAATCGAAGGCCAAAAGTACCCAGCACGCAAAATCTTTTGGGCTGTAGCAAGCCCAGATAAATGACCACCACAAGCTCCACTATGGCAATCATTCAGCACAGCCTCAGCTTCTTCAAGAGTTAAGCAACGTCTCAGGATTGAATCAACCCCTCGACGGTATAAAGCATCACCAATAATCAAGCAATTCTTAGCCAAGTGAAGCAACTTACGACGCTCATCTTTCGAAAAAGTAGAGGGAAACTTCGCAGTTTGAAGATACACAACTATATCTCCATTCCAAGGATCCTGTGGAGAGATAAGAAACAAATGTTCATCTGGGAAGGATTCATCATAGACTATCTCATCCCCACAGGGCAACTTGGAGATCAATTCCGCGAAAACCAATGATTTCTTGGACTTAGCAGACATAAACTCAAGATCAAATTCCTGCAAAATCACAATCCATCTATTGTATTTTCCCCCAATCACTCGCCTACTGAGGACAAACTGAAATGGATTGGCTGCTGCCAAAACATAAGTTTTTCGTAGAATAATATAATTCTGGAGTCATTTCATAGCATGAACAACTACTAAAGCTAACTTTTCTATCAGAGTATATCGGAGTTCAGGTCCTCCCAATCCTCGACTAAGATAGTATATAACATGCTCTGCAAGAGCATCATCTTCCTGAACTAGAACCATACCAATAGTAGATTCTTCTGCTACTAGATACAAAAGGAAATCCCTGCTATAATCAGGTGGAATCAATAAAGGAGCAGAGGTCAATGCTTTTTTCAAAGCATAGAATGAGCGTTGAGCGAAGTCATACCAAAGAAATGGAACTCCCTTCTTCAACAATCTCATAAATCCCTTGGTAACTTCAGCATAATTTACGATAAACCTCCGAAGAAAATTGGACTTTCCTTGTAGACTTTGAAGTTGATGAACAGAGGACGGAGGAGGCAACCGAAGTATTGCCTCAACCTTGAAGGAATCTATCCTAATCCCTTCTCTAGACACAATGAATCCCAATAACCGACTAGATGTAACCGCGAAAATGCACTTGTTCAGATTCAACCTAATCTTATAGAAACGACATCGTTCAAATATTTGATGGAGGTGAGCAGGATGATCCATCCTCTTTCGAGAATGAGCAGCTAAATCATCTAAATACGCCTCGATAATATTTTTGATGTTGTGGAAGGCATATGACATGGCCCACTAAAACGTAGCCCCAGCATTTTTAAGACTAAAAGGCATCTTCTTGTATGAAAAAGTACCCCAGGGACAAATAAAGGCAGTCTTATGCTGATCTTTAGGACGGATAGTAATCTGATTATATCTGGAGAAACCATCCATGAAGGAGAAAATCTCATTACCGGCACACTTGTCAATAATCTGATCTATAAATGGTGTGGGGTAATTATCTTTAGGACATGCTTTATTAAGGTCTCTGAAATCAATGCAAACTCGAATTGTTCCTTGTTTTTTATCTATGGGAACAGGGTTTGAAACCCATTCAGTCAAAGGAACAGGGAAAATGAATCCCGCCTTAAGCAGCTTCTCCACCTCAGCTTTGATAGCTGCTGCCTTCCTAGGATTGACCGGACGAAGTTTTTGCCTCACAGGCTTAGCGTTTTCGTAAGTCTTGATCTCATGCTGGACAATAGATGGATCTATACTAGGCATTTCCTCATAAGACCAAGCGAATACATCCCTATACTCTTTAAAGAGCTCGGTATAAATCTGAATCTCTTCACGGGAACATTCAGCTCCGATGAAGACATTCTCAATAATATTGGGATCCCTGGAAATGTTCACCGGGATAGTTGGAGAAATCACAGCCATGTTCCCTTCAGCATAAACCTGTGTTGGTGCTAAAGGGTTCAGGACTGGGCGAACAGGACCAGGAGATGGAGGACTTGGAAAACTCGTTTCAACTTCGCTCAAATCAGGTAAAAAATAAGACCGATGATGCAAATCATCCCACGGTCTATCTATACCAGTCATAGCTTCCAAGATGGCCTCTTCAGATGGAAGAGTGGTATCAAGGCAATCTTGGGCAGAAGAAGAACTAAGTGTCCAAGCCAGAGCCACATCTCCATCCAACTCTTCTGGTGAAAGAGGAGTTGGGATGGATTCTGCAGAGTCAATAATAGGCTGATATGCAATCTCTGCTGCAAACATTGGAAATGCCATTCCACCCACTTTACCTTCCGCTAATGTGGCGGTAGGGGAAGGTAAGGTCCAAGGGTCCGAAAAATAATGAGTTCTGAAGAACTCTCTTTGAAGAGGAGCCCTAGAGGATGAAATTGCATTTATATGAACCGTAGGAGGTGGAAGATCAAAAGTACCCATCAAGGAAGAATACATTCCAACTCCTAAATTCTTAGTAGGCAACTTGGTATTATCAAAATTTGGAATAGTTGAGTCAGTAGATGCATTCGGGTCTACTGGAGGACAGTCCAGTTGGTCCACTGTAACAATCCTCCCTTCGTGAGGGAAACAAATAGGCCGAAACAATGAAGATGCAATGGCATCCATCTCATAAATCCAGTTTCTCCCCAACAGAAGGTTGTAGTCCAAGCTTGCATCCACTATCTCAACCTCTATATTTACAGTTTTTCCCCCAACACAGATAGGCAAAGCTGGGAGAATACCATGCGGTCTATGAGAATGACCATCAAACGCAGTCAGAAGAGTAGCAGATGGAGCAGCTGCGGGAGATCCAATTCCCTTCCAGCATGCGAGAGACATCACACATGTGGAAGCACCCTCATCAACGACTGTCCAAAAAATATTGCATTTCCGGTACGATGATTTGATATGGAAAGCCATATTATGGGGGAGTCTCTTCTTAAAATTAGTCATATCGAAAGTAATCATAAGAGAGTTCTTTGGATCTACAGCCCCAAGAGCAGTGAGCAGAGTACTGCGCTGAGCCAGACAAGACTAGAGCACCTCTAACGCTGACATGGCACAAGGACTCTGCGCCAGATCTTCCACAATAGAGTAGTTCTGGGCAGCCCTAGCATTTGGATTAATCGTCGAATGCTTGGTAGATGCTTTGGGCATCTGAGGTATAGGCTCAACAGTAGGCCTCGTAATATGAAGCGGCTCAGTAGCATTAGGAGCATCCTTAGCTTTCGAAGACTCTTCTTCGCCATAATCACGGGATCTCGTAGCGACATCCACGTGAGCACTCATCATGTATATGTTTGATGGAATTTCCCCTTCCTGGGTGCCCCCAGAGGAAGCCCCAGAATTTTGATTTGCGCCAACAACTAGTTGTTTCCCTTGGGGAAAAGGGTTTGTCAACACAGCCTGGGAACTGGAAGAACCCTACTGAGCTAACAAGTGCTGCGCATCCTGAATTTTAGGGCAAAGGTGCGTAAGATGGTCTCCAACACACAACTTGCATGGAAACTTCACTTTCTTTTTATCTTTTGGGCCCTCACCAACATGCTCGTTGGTTTTATTCGCATTACCCTTCCCATTATTGCCCTTTTTCTTATTATTCCGTCCCTTATTCTTCCCTTCGGATTGTTGATTTCCTTTGGGATCGGAAGTTTGGACAGCATTTATCGACAAAGATTGGGAAGGTGATGACTCAGCTGGTACAGCCTGACCAGAAGGAGCAGATTGCAAAGACAACTGATGCAATTGAGTAAGCAAGCTAGCTGCACCACTATTGATCAACCCAATAAGTCCATCACAATGAGGACCAGGCTTGGTTTTGGATAAATCTAATTTGGAGCGAGGAGCATTGGGCAAATATTTATGAAGGACCCCAGACTGAGAATATATCAATTCAAGCTGCTGGGCCCTAAAAATGGCCTGCTCCTCAGAAAATATCCCAGACAGGGATACATCTTTAGAAATGTCTGACTGCAGAGATTTCAGAAACCATTCCAAAAGGAATTCACCTGGAATATGAGCTTTAATAAGCCTCTTCCTTCTCTGCCATTCCTGAATATGGTCAGAAATGTGGGTTGTGTCGTCCTGTTTAAAATTAGCTAGGAGTTCAGTCCCGGCTTCATAACAGATAGGCAACTGGAAACGATTTAGAAATGTAACAGCCAGCTCTTCAAATATAGCAAAACTGCCCCTAGTTAGCTCAATATACCACTTGGCAGTGTTCCCAGTTAAGGTGCGTTGAAACAATCTCAACCTAATCGAATCATCGATCAGGGAGTTAGAAGAACACCATA
This sequence comes from Pinus albicaulis, assembly GCA_034641835.2. Classification (NCBI taxonomy): domain Eukaryota; kingdom Viridiplantae; phylum Streptophyta; class Pinopsida; order Pinales; family Pinaceae; genus Pinus; species Pinus albicaulis. The sequence goes on from CM076570.1 coordinate 1,262,975,264, forward strand.
AATGGAAGGTGGTGATGTGATCAGCCGGATCCTCTCCATTCTTGCCTTCAAACTTTGGAATGTCTGAAGGAATTTTGATGGGAACCGGAGGCCACCCCGGACTGTATCGGATCGGATCATTCGTCAATTTCGACAAATCTGGCAAGTTTAACATTGCCAGAAAAGGTAAACGAGGCGGAGCCTGAGGATTCCATCCTTGATGGGATTAATTCCCAACATTCTGAAAAGAATACCCTGGATTTGATAAGGCACCAGGTTGCCAAAAAGAACTCGTAGAAAAAGGAGAAGAACCTCCTCCCAACACAGAGTTACCAAAGACCAGACCAGTTCCCCCTACTGAAGTATGAAATGAAGAGGAAAGCCCCTGATAGGGGTTCCAAGCATTAGAAAGAGGAGAAAAGGTATGATAAGCACTCGACGAAGGGAAAGAAGTATTCCCTTGGTGACCAGCGTAAAACTGATTCCCTGCCCCCGCTATAGTAAATACAAGGTTTCAACTTGTAAAAGTGGTCGAATTCTGACCTCCAGACCAAGGGTTGAAACTCTGAGTCTGAGAAGTGAATGGAAAGGACCCTAAAGAAGGATTCAAACTAGGAATATGCCCAGATCCGAAGGGGAACCCTTGAAAAGAAGCTGATCCACTAGCCATGGAAGACATGGGTGTAGATGCAGCTGCAGCAGTGGAAAAGGAAAAAGAAGGAATCCCACTAGTAGGCATTCCAAAACAAAAGGGACCAGATTGAGAAGCATGTGCTTGGGTGAAACCAGAGCTAAACACAGCAGTACTAGAAGCAATCGAAGATATAGCAATAGTGCCTCCTCCTTCAACAGAAGCAGGAGTCTGAATGCCTGCAGCACTCATAGCAGAAGTCGTGTTTCCAGTCGTGGCCATCGAAAGGTATGAATAATACGGAGGATCTTCCGGTCTCTCTGACTCAGGTCCGATGTATTAAAAAATGAACGGATAATCAGGAGGAAGAGGAGATGGAAGTGACTCAGAGGGTTGAGACACTTCCTCCACTTGTACTTCTTCTTCTTGCAGAAATAAGACTCTCGAGGTGAGCGGAGCGCTCCTCTTGGAACCAACACCAGAACCAGCTATGAAACCTTAAAACCCTTGTGGAGGATCTCTCTCCACTGCTTCAGATGCCACAGGGTGATACTCACCTGCTAAATTACTCCTACGACTTCTTGAAGAAGGCTCTGGACTCTCAGGAAATAACCCCCGGATTCTCCTCGATCGACGAGGCGCTTGATCAGCCACTTTAACAAATTTTAATTAGACTAAAAAAAAAGTATAAATCTAGGAAAGCTAGGAGCAAAGAGCACTCACTATAAGAAAAATCCCTGAGATACAATCAAGCAAACAACCTTCAGGTATTTCCGCTCTGGGTGATTAGGACCGGACACCAAAATACAAGAAAGTGAAATATAGGACCTCCTGAAAGTAGTCTGGGATAATTACGGCCCAGTCCTACTAGCGAAGGTAACAGAAACAGTTACGCCGACCTCCTAACAACAGCCTTTGCCGGCACAAGTACCCAAGCTTCGTAAGGGCACCCCCCAGAAGTACTGTTGGAAGTGATACGAAGTCTGCCTCAGGTACCACGGGTATTCCCCCCCGTAGTCACCTATGTGGAACCTAGGAGTGGCAACTATGGGCACCAATCCATGTCAGAAGCTGGGCGGAACAGTCTTGAGGTCAGATTTAGTAAATCAGAGAGGGGGTATCTCTCTTCTCGGCCTTCACTTCCCCTCACGCTTGACTCTCTGGAGGAGAGCTTTCCCGGTCCACCTAACGGAGTTGGATTTCGCTCAATTAATCAACTTCTATGTTTTGTTTGAGCGGCCTTGGAGAGTTAACTCTCCACTCACCTAATCCAAGGCCCTACAACCTAGCTAGTTGGTGTATAAAACTTAATAAAAATTTCTAGTTTCTTTTAATTTATAGCGCTTATTTTAATCGACTGTTATGTTAAGTCAAAGGGATACGGAAATGAAACTCGTGGTGTTTTTGACGTAGAAAAGAAATTAATAAAAACCAAACTACATGCAAATGCAGTAATTGCCTTTCGATGAAAAGAAATTTCTACAAAGGTTCTACGAGACTAAATTTTTTTTTTTCTTTTCAGATAACAAACTTCACACTCACAAAATCTATGAAAATGACTAAATGCTTAAGTGCACCTGATGCAAATCACTAAGAGCATGCAAATTCTAAGATGCAAATTCTACTAAAGCAGAGAGAAATTTCCCAAAGATCCTTCAGTTTTATCACTTTTTGATTGTCCACCAAACCAGTTCCCAATATCAGAAACTCTTAGTATAAAGACACCAAAATCGCTTGAAACAAGAGGAAGAAACCAATGACAATTCCTCTCCAAAATCAAGTCAAAAACCAAAGGCAAGAAATCTCAACAAAGCTTCAAAATATGTAACAAAACAAAAACAAAAATGCAAAACAAAAGCAGATGACAAAACAAAAAATTTTTTGAGCTTTTGGATTTTATAAAAAAGAAGAGCTCGAAGAGACCAAAAAAAACTATCAAATCCCAAGCCCAACAACTCTGAACTTCAAGCAAAACTTCAAAAGGCTCCAAATCTTATAGGGCTACTTAGTAGCAATATTCTTATGAGAAAAAGAAGACAAGAAACTCAGTCGCTCAGCCTAGAAGAATAGTACAACCTTGCAGCAAACAAAAACTTCAAAGAACCAAGAAAGACTCTTCAAAAATTGCAACAAGACCTAGTCAACTGAACTCAAGAAAACCAACCAAGAAATGGGAAGAAATAGAAATGCAAAGCAAGACACAAAGGTAGGAAAGAGTAAATGAGTAGAGGCTCTCTGTTCTGATGAAGCAGAACAACCAAGAATCCCTAGAAAGAGATCTTGGTACTCGAACCAGAAATGCAAGCACAAGAAACAAAATTTGCTAGATAAGCTAGTTTTCAACCAAACAAGAGAGAGAAAAGACCAAAGACCACTTTCAACACAATCCAGAGGATACAAAGACACTGCAGGAATAGGTCTCCATAGACAGACAAGACTAAAAAGCCAAGAAATTAAAAATTTCAAAATTCACCCAGGAATACGCTACTTGACAGTTTTGAAACAAGCGTGCATACGCGACTGTGTTAAAGGAAACCCACGTATACGCGACTCCCTTTAAAAAAAACTGCATGTATACGTGTCTGTGTACAGACAAACCCACGTATGAAAAGGTAAATAATAAAAAATATAAAAGATCAAGCCTGGATAAGGAACCAGGTCTTTAGTCTGACTGAGAAAGAGTTAACTGGACTGGAAATAAAAGTTAAAACTGTTGGAAACCTTTCAAACAGCTGAAACCACCCAACAGGGGAATCACAAGAATGTGTTCCCCAGCGGAGTCACCAGTTCTGTTTCAGGGAAAAAACCCCTAGAGGTTTGTTGGGTCAAAACCTCCACAGATCAGGGCATGCTATTCAGAAGGACTCACACACAACCACACTTAAATGCTAAAAACTAGATAACAACGATAGTAGAACTCACCCGTAGTCCTACGTTCGATGTAGATCCCACGGGGTCCAAACCCCCAGCAACCCTTCTTCCTCCTTCAACCTGAAAAACAAGAAAGAATGTGCACAAAAACCTCGTTGTACAGCATATATTTCTCCTAAACGTTAGTGTAATCCATGTGAAACATTATATAAACCATAATAAATGCTTAATAATCAATCTTTTCACATATGCAAATAGATATTAACACGTAAGTTCAGGAACAAGATGGTTCTTCATTATTACCAACAACATGTACAGAAATAAAGAGTGGAGAGATCACCTGAATCCTTCCACGATCTTCGAACAGACCGTCGTTCGGATCCGTCCCACCCTTGCCTCGCTAAGATACTTTCAAGACTTGTGCACTCGAGATGGCATATAACTGGATGAACATCTCTAGGAAACAAGGGTTTCCTGTATAAATCTGGGAAAGTGCAGGAGGCACGGGAATTCAGACTTGAATTGGGATTCCAACAGAGTATAATGTCTATAAAATTTCTCTCTCTCCCTTAGGCCATGCACATGAGGGGCTTTTATACTCCCTCAAAGTAGTTTCAATCAGTTGGAAACAGTTGGCCACGTGATGGGGTGGTTGAACTACCAGAGTAACCATCAACCCAGCCCAAAAATAGGGAATTTTTATATATATTTTTAATGATTTTAATGGCATACGCGGAAAAGTACATGTGGACTCACGTATACACGTGGAAAAGTCTGGGCATACCCGTGTATGGGAATTTTAACACTGTTTTTTAATGAATTTTGTTCAAGTCTGTGGGAATGGGTGCCCAAAGCCATAAAGACAATCATGAATCACATGAGGGTGAAAAATGATGCTATAACAATCATTGACATATTAAATATTTTTTTTTTAATTAAATCATACATGTATTTAGGAATATACATATATAATTTTTTTTGGAAAAAAAAAACAGACCAGTCGGTGCACCACAAAAATAGTCATGCACAGTTGTGAGTGCGAATGTTGTTTATAGAGCACTGGAGGTAGTGCCTCAGATGACATAAAACACACTGTATGCGGTGTACCTAAAATTTATTTAGGCCCTGTTGACTATATATGGTGTCAGAAGAGTGGTGCGCTGACTAAAATATACACCCCGTGTGTATAGTCATGTCAGCGCATCGACTTCCTGACAAATTATATAGTCAACAGTGCGATCTTTTACCCAGCCGCACCGTTGACCCTGTCGGAATGTCGAATACAGTGTGTTGATAGATACTGGGGCAGATATATTCGTCAATGCACTGTGTTTCTATTCCAATGGTCAATGGTGCACCCAGCTAAATGACTGCACCGCCAATTTTTTTTTAAATTTTAAAATAATGCGAGGCACCTTTCAGTACTGCCTCGGAAATAGTGTGGCCTATAAATTTTAAAGGCAGAACCGCTTACCGGTGCGAGCCGAACGGCTCATGCGCACAGCACAACAAATTTTTTTTTTTCCTTTTTAATGGTTAATTTTAAGGTTATTTCAAATTCTAATCCACTAGAAAGTTTAATTATGGAAAAAATAGAAAAATACCTGTACATTTCGCCGTCGAGGAGACATATTGGATATAGAATTTTCAAAAGAAAATTTTCCCACCATTTTGCAAAATTAAAGCTAGAGATTGGTGGCCAATGCACAACAATAGTGCGTGCAATGGGTGTAATGGGAGCACTGATGTTAGGGAAACTCAGAGAAGGAGAAATTTCACCGGTGCTTGAGAGCTCTGGAGTACTAAGAAAAGTGAAAATGTGGTTTTTTGGCCATAATTTTTCTTTTATTTAACCTTGTTCTGGTGTAGTTTCTTAAGTATGCACCGGGCAGTTTCAGATTTGGCAGGTTGTTTTATGATGCACCGGGGTGGCTACTTAACACCACATCGGGTTATTTCAGTTTTGGCACGGTGTTTTACGATGCATCAGGGCGATATAGTCTTGAAGCACCAGTGCTTTACAGTAATAGGACGCACCGGGCCTGTCTGTACGGAGCACACGATGTCTAGTGTGCCAATGTTTTGTGCGACCGATGCTTTCTCTTGTAGAGTGCACTGGTGATTGAGAGCAGAATAATGAAAAATGCGGTTTTTTGGTCGTATTTTTTTTTTTTTTTAATTTAACCCTTTTTCAGTGTGCGTTTTTTATAAGCACACCGGTGTTGTTTTATATGAATGCACCGAACCGCTTCTATTTTGGCACAGTTTTTTATGATGCACTGACGTGGAAGATTTTATGTGCACTGGTGCATTCTCTTGTAGAGTGCACCAGTAAGTGAGAGCTCTAGAGCACTGAAAAAAGTGAAAAATCCAGTTTTTTTGCCATAATTTTTTTTTAACCCTTTTCGAGTGCGTGTGCATTTTCTTACGAACACACTGGTTAGTTTGTGTTTTGGCGTGTTGTTTTATGATGCACCGGTGCGGGTTCTTCATACCACATCAGGAGTTTTTAGTTTTGGCGCGGTGTTTTATGATGCACCGGCACAGAATAGTTGCGATGCACCGATGCTCTACAGTAATATGATGCACCGGGAAGGTGTGTACGGAGCGCACGGTGTTCGGTGTGCCAATGTTTTGTGCGCAGTAGTGCTTTTTCTTGTAAGGAGCACCGGTGTGATGTTGAATGATAAGCACATTGAGCGGAAAACATCCGCAAAACCCTCTGCCTGCCAACCTCCTCTAGTAACCTCTACTAGAAACAGATGTATGGGGTATTTTTATAAGGGGTTCCTCAAAAACATCTGCTAGAGGGTCTTTTCCTTGTATTCAAGTGTCATGATCGTAGGGGTAGTACTTGTGTTTCCATCAATGCCAAAGGGGGAGATTTTTGATTAGTGGTTGTCATTGATGTCAACCTAAAAAACACCAGGGGCTACCCCGATATTGCATGAGAATTTTGAACTACCAAATTACTATATTCCAAGTCAAGGATATTTTTAATGGTTTCTAATTTTTGAGATGTTTTTGTTGATATATGGCACGCCATGTAATTTTTCACGGTTTGAGAGATATTCATGTTTGAAGTTGTTAATGCCAGTTAGTGGGCTAAAAACCCATGGGGTTGTGCCATGACACTAATAATTGGTTGTGGTCATTGAACAGTAATTAATTAATAATATTTAAGCTCCTAAAATCCCTCCCAATTTCACTTGTTGAAGACCCTCTCAACCTAAACATTTATATAAATTGTGATCCTCATATCCTCCTCATGTAGGGATTTCACTACTTGAAACAGGTCATCGTGGACTTTTCGCTATAACTTTGTTTCTACGAAGGTTGAGAAGCTGAAATTTTTATGAGGCAAAGCTGAAATCCTGAGGAAGCTCGTGTAAAAATTTTAGATCATTATGCGCAATATTTTCAGCGATATGATCTGTGGAATTTAGGGTTTTTGTAGGCTCTTGAACTTCATCTCAAAGATGTGACCTTGGAAAAACCATCATAACTCTATCTCTGAGTATCGGATTGGAATTATATAAAAAGAGGCAGATATTGCACGGATTGTAGTTTTTTTGTATCAATTTTAGAGCCGAATGAGGAAACAATGACATGTGGCATGCCGTAATTTTTTTTCTACTGAACCAGTCCATAATTAGGTCATTGTGAGAGATTGGGCATAACTTTGCCTTGAAGAATCCAAATTGGGAAAAACCTATGGAATTGGAAATAAGACTTAGAGAAATACTATAGGACCTAAAATCACATATTGGGGATCTGAATTAACAGATATACACCAGATTCAATATCAAGCTCCTAGAAGGCAAGAAAAATCTAGATCATGTGTTGTCAAGGGATGCAAAGGACCAAACTTTCTAGGGCAACAAAGCAAAGAAAGGTGCATAAAAGGTGCGATCCAGGCAAGTATATTATGTATATGCATGTTCATATCTTAATTGCATTAGGTTATTTGTATTCTAATTTATTTATTTTTGTTTAGCACTGACATATGCTCTGCGGGATGAGGTAAGTTTTGCTATTATCGTGTCATGGGTATTCCCTTGAATAATCTTTGCAGGTATTATACATTCATCAGGATAAGACTCAATGCATGATCTAATGTTCTGAAGAGTGAGAAAGGGTAGCATGACAAGGGCAACAATCAAGGTGCAGAACAACAACAAGAATTTCACCACATGAAGTCTTCACGTGGGCAACACTGCATAAAGTCATTGTAAAAGTATCATTATACTGAGTCATTATAAAATTATCATTATAATGAGTCATTGTAAAAGTATCATGGTACCGTGTCATTGTAAAATCATTATTGTAAAATTTTTACAAGTGTCTATCTGCCAATAATTGAAGAGGCAGTGTCGGGAGGTATAGGATCATCATTAGGTATTTGTGTCATAGTTGGGGTTATAGTCTAGTGTGTCTGCTTATTCTACATCATTCTATATCATTGTAAAGTGGACCATTTTCCTTAGTACGGGAGTCCATTCTTCTTTTATTCCTCTATAGGGTGGTAGGGTGGTGCTAGGGTGAGTTGTAGCTCATTGGGTGTTGGGGCATCCATTCAGTTGGCCACTAAATAATCTCGGGCATTGGAACGTCCATCCAATGGGAGCTAGAGAAGAATGATTTTATATATTCTAGGAAGTTGGAGATTTATTTTCAATTGGAGCTGAATATTAAGGAATTATTAGAAAATCATTCATGTGGTTTTTTTCCCGAAGGGGGTTTCCACCTTAAAAAAAGTGTCCATTTGTGTTCCTTTTGTACAAACACTGATAATAATTGAAGATTAACTAATGCTCTGAAATATTAATAATAATACTAATTAAAAGGAATACTAATTCACCCTCTATCTTAGTATTTCCAACAACAAGTAGATGTGCCTTCATCAATGACAATCCAATGAATGAGGTGATTCAAGACATGTACTTGAATAAAAAATGCTAATTGTGCTGGTAATTGTGGCACATATCTCACATGATTAAATACTACAAGATTAGAATCCGTCAGATCGATTCCACCAATCGTCGATAACAAAGCCTACTTTTGTGAGGGACAGTTATGAAGAACCTCAAGCGTTCACATAGCAGAGGTGATTGAGCCAGATCTTTGACTACGTTATAATTTTGAGCTGCATAAGCTCGAGGGTTGAAATTCGATTTATGAACAATTCCCTTTGGCGGCTATATTGTTAACTCAGGAATAATAGGTGGTGGATCTGAATCAAATGAAGTCGAAGCAGTAGGTTGATCTGTAGACTGATCATTAGATGACGAAAGAGGATTACTGTAATATTTACTTCGAGTAGACACCAAAATGTTAGTTTTGGGCTTAGTGGTGGATACCATAAGCACTTTTGAACTAGAAGCGGGATCCGTAGCAACCATATGTGTTTCCGGGTTCAGAAAAGGATTTTTCAACACTGCAGATGCGGTAGAAGTCTTAAGAAGCTTCGAGAATTCTAAGCGGTGAGGAAAATATCGCATAAAGTTCTCCTCATTACATATAAAACAAGGGTAACAAGGTTTTCGAGAAGAAACAGATGAATCAGATAATTTTTCCTGTAGGGATGATTTTTTTTCTTCTTATCTTTCCCCTTCTTCTTACTTCCAGGTTGCTTGTCACTTTTTCCCTTGTCAGATGACAAGGCATGTATTTCAGAAGAATACGTAGGATCAGATGAAGTAGGGGTTTGATTTGAAACAACAAGTGTTGAAACAAATGGTTGAGTTGCTGGCAGAGTGCTAACATAACCAATCACACCATCGATAGCATGAATTTCCTTACCGAATGGAGAAGGAGGAACATTAAAATTTGGTCGTGATGCATTCAGAATATTTTCATAGAGTGTACCAGACTGAGTATAAATCAAATCTAGACACTGGGCACGAGAAATTACTTTCTCTTCAGTGACAAAACCACTTTTGGCCACATTATTGGTGATAGATGGAAATAAGGACTTTATAAACCACTCAGCTAAAAGCTGATTAGGAACAAATGATTTAACCCTTCGACGATGATGACACTGACGCCACTCATGTATATGATTCGATGTATGAGTAGTAATCGTATGTTTAAAGCTGGTCAAAACTTCCGTTCCAGTTTCATATCTGATGGTTAAATGGAAGTGGGTTAAAAAAGTAGTGGCTAAAGCTGTAAAGTTATCAAAAGAAGCTCGTGGTAATTCAATGTACCACTTCACAATTGGGGCTTGGACCAGTAAGAATTCGCTAGAAAAGATGCAATCTAACAAAATCATCATTTAAGGAGTTTGATGAACACCATAAATGATAAGTCATAACATGTGTAGATGGATCTTCTCCATAATTTCCATTGAATTTTGGAATATCAGAGGGTAATTTATGAGGAATCACCGACCACTAAGTTAAAAAATGAATGGGATCATTAGTGAGCCGGTTTAAATCAGGTAACTCTAATGTTGCAACAAATGGAAACTGTCAATTTAGATCAGGTTGAGCATAACCAGGATAAGATGGAATTGCCTGGGCAATAGGTCGTTGTGCACTAACATAAGGATTTTGTTGTTGGTAACCTAGATAGGGGTAAGTTTGTTGACCAAACCTTTGATAGGCTTGTTGACCAGGACCTATATAATTTTGAAACTGTTGGAATGGTTGTTGTGGCTGCCATGGGATTTGATAAAAATATTGTTGCCCGCTAGGACAATTTGGACTAGGTTGTGAATAAACAGGTCCAGTGGAAGCTTGTGACAAGGGTAAACTAGCCTGTGGTTGTGAAATTACCGATACATATGGTTATTGAATACCGGCCTGAGAATACAGAGTCTATAGACCCGAAACTTGAGGGTTAAGGGTTGAAGGACCTGCCTCGGCAGATTGAGCAACAACCAAAGAAGAAATAACAGGCGTAGTAGGTTGATCCAAAATATTTAGCTTTGAGATGGATTAAAGAATTACATGTAAAATTGCATCTTAACCATGAAACTTAAAAGGAATGAACATAAGAAGAGAGAAGAACATAAAATCATGAAAACAATACAAGAACTTGATAACGAAGTTCATCCAGGAGGGACTACATCTCCGGGCCCTGCTCAATCAGTGGGGAGGCCCTCTTTCATTAAGTGGAAAATAAAATGAAAGTGCAAGCATCAATGCAAAATTACACCCTTATACCTCCATAGCTGAAAGTGCCCGAAAATCGGAGACCTCTAATGAAGAAATGGACAACACCATTAAACTCGTGTCACCGAGAGGTGAAAAATCCATATAAAATTTTCCTGATTCTGACGCCGAACAAATCTAGGCCCTCTGGAAATGAGCTCAGTTCATGGTTCCACCCCCCTCCTACAAGGTGCTCAAGGTTCCACTCTGTCTTGCTAAGCATGCCGCTCCAAGTATGCCTAGGCACACTTATGAAATGAAAATTTATATAATATAAGAAGGGCGGACTCCCCAAGGAGTCTGCTTGGCGTGGTGGTTGAGATCCAAAGTATGAGGGAGGGGGTTGGGCGGTCAAACCCCTCCCCTTGCATAAAAAGGCACCATATCGATTTTAATACCTGTCGCATATGTTTTTAATATAAGGTTGGGGGGCCGAACCCGCATCGGGTGGCCCGCTTTGTAACTTTGTCAGTGGTTTTTCATATACGTGGAGTGTGGGGTAGGGGGGCAGCAGGGGTCACAGCCTGTGCCCCTCCCAATGTACAACAATTGTTTTAATATGGTGTGGGGCGACTAGGTCATGGCCTCTGACCCCACTATTTTAACATGAATTTTGTTATGTGGTTGAAGCAAGGGCGAGGGTCATGGCCCGTGCTTTCCTTTTTTAATTTTAATTTAATTTTATTTTATAATAGCAACCTGCCCTTTTTTTAAAAATTGGAATTTGACCGAAGGAGTCAAACTAACTGTCCCAAAAATTTTCCCAGAATCTAGGTGGAGTTTGCCAGAATCTAGTGGCCAGATTTTTGCAAATTTGTCGCCTCCTTAAGCTGCC
>CM076570.1:1262986836-1263143341 GCA_034641835.2 Pinus albicaulis
ATAACTTAGCTTATTGCAACATTTAAAACGATCAACCTGTTGAGAAGCAAATCAACAGGACAACATGAAAAATATAACATCATAATGACATGACAACCATACCACTTATTGGGGCTTTATAACATATCTCATGGCGATATTTACATCCATATACATATGTACATATACCAAAAAATCATATCAATGTATACCAAAACACATGCCAAACATTTTATCAGGCAGTGAATAAGGAAGGATACATAGCTCACATCTGATCCGCCATCTCCCATGTAGCTTCATTGGGCCCAAATTGCTTCCATTTCACTTTAAACTGCTTGATTGCTCTGTTTCGAAGCATGATCGTCTTTCTCTGCAAAATTCACTGAGTTTTTGGTTGGAATTATCCTTCTAGCTCCACCTATAATACACACCAGTCAATCGCATGATCAACATCTTTAACATGCCTTTTAACCAATGAAACATGGAAAACATCATGGAATTTCACTGCCAGAGGCAGTGTGAATTAATAGGCTACTAGCCCAATCCTCTCAAGAATATTTAAAGGTCCACAAAATTGAGGTAACAGCTTGGAAAATGATCCAATCCACAATGAGCTTGATCCAGGTGGATATTGGTGGCCACCCGCCTATTCCACTTGGGCCCCCACCATTGTCTCTTTCAGTTTTTCAGTTTCGGCATAACTTACTATTTTTAGCAGTTTTTCGGGTCCTGAACTTCCGGAGCCGTTTTGAGGCCCTAAACGATGTTTTTTGGGTATCGGACTGCCAACAAATTTTAACATAAAATTTGTCCCGAAAGTTGTAGTCCTCGGATAGAGCTTTCTAATGATGTATCATGTGCGTCAAACGGAGATAGTATGCCAAAGTTACGTCCCTGGGAAGTTGAAACACCAATTTACCCAAACGGGGCCCATAGTTTTGGCGCTTCATCTCCTAGGTTTAGGTTTTTGGGATGTTTAGGGTTCTCCATTGTTTCTCAATAATAAATAGGCCCTCGCGCCTCATTGTAAAGCAGTTCAGAGGTCTGTAGCCACCACATCTCTTCTCAGAGATAGCTACCAGTACCCTAGCTAGTTTTATTTCCATTGTCTGTAAGCAAATTTCAGTTCTTTGATATAAATGAAATGAAGTGTTATTTCCGCTGCATCTCTGTATTTATGGTTATGTGTTTATTCTGTTGCGTTCCTGCATAAATCCGGATCAGTGGTATCAGAGCGGTCTGCTTTTTCTCGATCCTTCTTTGCATGTCCCCAACGAGGTCGGGGTATAAAGAGCTAGGGCTTGATCTGGTGGAACCTTTGCAAGATCAGCCTCGCAAACCTCGACGGACACCCATGGGGGACGAAAAGAAAGATGAGGGAGCAGGAGATCCTATCAAAATATTGCTCGAGGAGGTCCTCGAAAAACAAAGGAACGCGATGATGGATAACTTTGCTCAGATCCTTCAACGGTTGCCCACCGGCGACGCATCTGCATCCAGTAGCCACTCTGGAGTTGCGACTCCTTTTAAGGTACAAGTAAATTTTGACATTCCCATATTTGAGGGTCAAATAGACGCAGATGCCGTAGATAGATGGTTAAATCTATTAGAAGGATATTTCTCTGTTCATGACTTTTCAGACCGGGAGAAGATTATTTTTGCACTCCTCAAAGCTACCCCCCATGTTAAGGACTGGTGGGAAACCTACCGTGAGAACAAGGACCAGACAGAACCCTCTCTGTTCTCGGCCGTACCAACTTGGAATTCTTTCCGAGACGCCGTCAAGGAACAGTACTATCCCGTGGGGAGCTATGAGGACAAGTACATACAATGGACCACGCCGCGACAACAAAGGGATCAAGATGTGCATGAGCTGACGAATCTGTTCCATACCCTGCGCACAAAGTTGGGTATCAAAGATTCAGAGAAACATCTGGTGCTAAAGTATCGCAGCTCTCTGCACAAATACATTCAGGAGGAAATGGAGTTCCTTGACATCTCCTCGCTTGGTACGGCATACCGGTATGCTGCCAAGATTGAGCAGAAATTCAAGCAGAAGAAGCGAGACTTTGGATCTGCAAATCAAAAGCAAGGGAAAGGTGCTTCCAAACCGTAGAACAAAGGACCGAGCCAAGGCATGGCGGCTAAAGACAACTCATCGAAGCCACAAGAAAAGAACAACACCGCAAAGCCAAAGAAGGACACGGGAAAGTGGTGTGAGTTCCATAAGAGCTCCACTCACAACACAAGTGAGTGTCGGGCCAAGCAGCCGCTAGTGGCCGAGATGAGGGCTTCTGAGTCAGATGCATGCTCCGACTCCGAATCAGAACCTGAAAAGGGGAATGAAAAAGGGAAACAGATTATTGATGCGGAGCCCAACGCCACCGTTGCCACTACAAAGGTCCAGAAGGAGGAACCGGAAGATCCAGAGGAGGAGGAACGTCTCTTCCACTCCCAGATGTGGGTAAAGGGCTCCCCTGTACAGTTCATTGTCGACAATGGGAGCCAAAAGAACCTCATTTCAGCAGACGCCGTGAAGCGGTTGGGCTTGCTGACCACAACTCACCCACATCCATACACCATCGGGTGGCTTCACCAAGGACGAGATCTCCGCGTCAGCCAGCAGTGCCGCCTTCCCTATAGCATCAAGCCCTTCACGGATGAGGTATTATGTGACGTTGCTCCTATTGATGTTTCTGATGTATTATTAGGACAACCATAATTGTGGAAGCGCCATGCTGTGTATGAGTCTCAACCTCGTTCTGTCATTGTTACTTTGGGAAATAAGTTGTACAGAATACCAGAGGTACCACCTCCTACGACTATCTCTTTGGTTACTGCAAAACAATGTAGTAAGCTCATTTCCCAAACCAGGAAATTCGTTTTCCTAATGATCCGCCCCCAGGGCAAGAAGAAGACTGTGGCCACGACCTCCAGACAGGGCCCCTCTGCACGACAACAACAAATGGATAAGGTCGTGGAGGAGTACGGGGACATCTTCACCTCACCCACAGGGGTTCCTCTGCACTGTCAGGTCAAGCACCCAATTGATCTGACCCCAGGTGCGCCGCTACCCAATGGACCGATCTATCGACGCTTTGTTCTGGAAAATGATGAAATCAAGAGGCAGATTCAGGAGTTGTTGCAGAAAGGTCACATCAGACCAAGTTCATCACCTTGTGGGAGTCCGATCGTGTTGGTACAGAAGAAGGATGGGACGTGGAGACTCTGTATTGACTATCGGGCGCTGAACAAGATCACTGTCCGGAATAGGTACCCAATCCCACGGATTGATGACCTTCTCGACCAACTCCAAGGTGAAAAATATTTCAGTAAGATCGACCTGAAGTCTGGGTATCACCAGGTACCAATTGAACCCTCTGATGTGTGGAAGATTGCCTTCAAAGCTAAGGAAGGCCTTTTTGAATGGCTGGTCATGCCTTTCGGGTTGACGAACGCTCCCACAACCTTCATGAGGATGATGGACGACATCTTGCGGCCATTCACCAACTCATTCATAGTGGTGTACTTGGATGACATTCTGATCTTCAGCAAGACTTGGGAAGAGCACCTTCATCACATCTGACAAGTCCTCCAAACACTGCGGCAACACAAGTTGTGTGCCAATTTGGAGAAGTGCACATTTGGCATGACCCAGGTTCAATATCTGGGATACATTATTGATGAAAAGGGGGTGCATATGGATCCAGCCAAGATCCAAGTCATTCGGGATTGGCCAGCCCCGACTACTATAACAGAGCTTCGCAGCTTTCTGGGTCTTGCTAATTTCTACCGCAGATTCGTGCTGGGATTCTCTCATATCACTTGGCCCTTGAGTCAAGTCACCAAAGGAGGAGCGAGAGCAAAATTCTTTTGGTCGGAACCTCAACAGAAGGCGTTCAAAGAATTGAAAAATTGCCTCTGTTCTGCCCCAGTGCTCACCTTACCAGACTTGCAGCAGCCATTTGAGATCGAGACAGATGCCTCTCACTATGCTATTGGGGCAGTTCTTACTCAACAGGGACATCCAGTGGCATATCACAGTGAGACATTGTCTGAGACAGTTCGCAAGTATCCCACCTATGACAAAGAAATTTATTCCATTGTGCAAGCCTGTCGACAATGGAAGCATTGCATTTTGGGGAAGGAAACAATCATCCACACCGACCACCGAACCCTGCAGTTCATACAGACACGAGGGAAGTTGCAGAATGATCGCCATTAGAAGTGGTCCACATATTTGCAACAGTTTCATTTGAACATCAAGTACAAGAAGGGTAGCACCAATAATGTTGCAGACTGCCTCAGCCGACCACCGATCGTGGTGCTCACCACCGTGCTCAACTCTTGTGGGCACGAGACTTCTGATTGGCCGCTTCTCTATGAGAGTGACCCAGAATTCGGCCACACTTACAAGGCACTCTTGGGGGCACGCAAGTTCCAAATTTTCACCTCCAAGATGCACTTTTATGTCACCTGGGACACCTTTGTGTTCCTTCAAGCGAGCGTGCCAAGATGATATGGGAAGCACACTACAGTCGAGTCGTTGGGCATTTCGGGGTCGAGAAAACAGTAGCAATACTACAAAAGTATTTCTATTGGCCGAACCTTCGAAAGGATGTTGAGAAGCACATCAGATCCTGCACTGCTTGTGCCATTGCCAAACCAACCATCAAGAAGCAAGGCCTATATACTCCACTACCTACCCCTAGTCGACCTTGGGAATCCATCTCCATGGATTACATGTCGGACCTGCCCTCTACCAAGAATGGCAATGACTGTGTTTTCGTGGTCGTTGACAGATTCTCGAAGATGGCCATTATGGCGGCCTGTAAGAAGAATATCACAGCAGAAGCTACTGCTAAACTCTTCTTCGAACGAGTATGGGTGCACTTTGGGATCCCACAGTCTATCATATCAGATCGAGATAGCAGGTTCCTCAGCACATTTTGGTCCAGCCTCTGGTCAATGATGGACACAAAGCTCACCAAGTCCACAGCTTTCCATCCCCAAACAAATGGCCAGACAGAGGTCGTCAACAGAATGATTGTACACATTATGCGCATGTACAACTCAAAGCATCCACGCACATGGGACGAGAGCCTCCCCTATGTACAACACAGTTATAACCGGGCTCTCCACAGTTCAATTGGCCATAGCCCCTTTCAGGTGGGCTTGGGATTCCAAACACTATGTCCCATTGACATAGCCATGCCGTTTGCAGCTGCTCAGGCCGATTCAGCTCATGTCCAGTCTGAAGTTGACAAAGCAAGTAGCTTCATCGAGCGCATTCAACACATCCGCCAACAGGTTCATGATATATTGGACAGAGCCAATGCGAAGTACAAACAGTGCCATGATCAACACCGGGTGCCACACCACTTCCAGGTGGGCGACAAAGTATGGCTACATTTGCAGAAGGAGCGCCTCACTGGACCTCACCGCAAGCTTCGCCCGCTCCGATACGGGCCGTACACCATCACCAAGGCTGTAGGGAACAATGCTTTTGAGCTTAGTATTCCACCATTCCTTGGTCTGCACCCAGTCTTCAATGTGGATCGCCTTCATCCTTACTTCCCACCTCTACTGGACACTTCAGACATTGTAGAACAACTCACACCAACAGAGTTAAACCCAGACTGCATGGAACAGGCCACCACAAATTTTATCATGGACATGCAAATTAAGAACACTCGCCAACAGAGGATCCAACTGTATCGGGTTGTCAAAGCTAGCCAACTCCTGCACCAAGGAAAGTGGTTCACCAGGGATCAAGTTCAGCAGAAATTTCCTCATCTCATGGAGGAACTTAAAGAAATGGGGACCATTGCTTCCTAAGGGGGGAGGAATGATCCAGGTGGATATTGGTGGCCACCCGCCTATTCCACTTGGGCCCCCACCATTATCTCTTTCAGTTTTTCAGTTTCGGCATAAATTACTATTTTTAGCAGTTTTTCGGGTCCTGAACTTCCGGAGCCATTTTGAGGCCCTAAACGACGTTTTTTGGGTATCGGACTACCAGCGAATTTGATCATCAAATTCACCCTGAAAGTTGTAATCATCGGATAGAGCTTTCTAATGATGTATCATGTGCGTCAAACGGAGATAGTATGCTAAAGTTACGTCCCTAGGAAGTTGAAACACCAATTTACCCAAACGGGGCCCATAGTTTTGGCGCTTCATCTCCTAGGGTTAGGTTTTTGGGATGTTTAGGGTTCTCCATTGTTTCTCAATAATAAATAGGCCCTCGAGCCTCATTGTAACTCAGTTCAGAGGCCCGTAGCCGCCACATCTCTTCTCAGAGATAGCTACCAGTGCCCTAGCTAGTTTTATTTCCATTCTGTCTGTAAGCAAATTTCAGTTCTTTGATATTAATGAAATGAAGTGTTATTTCCGCCGCATCTCTGTATTTATGGTTATGTGTTTATTCTGTTGCGTTCCTGCATAAATCCGGATCAGAGCTCCTCTTTGGCTTGATGCGCAAGTACACCTTCTCCCCAACCTGAAACTCCTTATACAACATGTTCCGATCTACATAGATCTTTTTCCTATCCTGTGTTCATTTCAAATTCATCTTGATTACCTACATTTCTACCAACATGTCTGGTCCAATCAACATCATGTTAACTGGATCACTCCAACTAATGGGAGTATTACAACTATGCCCATACAATGCCTCAAACAGACTCATCCTAAAATATTCCCGATACCCATCATTGTAAACGAACTCTACCAGTGAAATATACTCTTCCCACTTTTGGTGTTGATGCATCACATACGTCCTCAACATGTCCTCTAATATCCTATTGACCCTCTCTATATTTTCATCTATCTGTGGATAATAAGTTGTACTGAAGGCCAAATTCATGCCCAAAACTGCAAACAACTTCTTCCAAAACTTGGAAGTGAATTTTGCATCCCTATCTGACACAATCTTCTGCATAACACCATGAAATATGACCACATCCTTGATGAAGACTTGTGCTACATCATTCGTTGAGTATGTAGACTTCACTGGAATGAAGTGCTACCTTTGTCAACATATCTACCACAACCATGATGGAATCATGTTGTCTAGATGTCCTCAGTAAACCTACAATATATATAGAGTAAGGGGAGGGGAGGGATATTATCTAATCTCGAAGGAAAAATTGATGCCAAATATTTATGTTAGGTTAGATAAGAAAGCCGTCAACTAAGCTAAGACGTGTGATCTATTATTCGGGTTAACTTAGGCTCACAACATGGGAACTTTGGACTTAACAATCCTAGATAACTCTATGATCACTATCCAACACTTGACCAATGGTACCTATCCTAAGGAAAATATCCTTAATCTCCTCAAAAAAAAAATCACACTCTTGGCCTCCTATCCTTATTTTCTCTCCACCACATCCTTAGAAATCAAAATTCAGAAGCTAATTTTCAAGCCAACCTAGCCTGCCTCTTGGAAGAGGGTCAAAAAGAAGTCAATGACATTAGAGAGTGGCACTTAAACCCATAGTTCTCCCATAACTATTTCAAGCACTATGATTTCCCCCTAGTTCTGCCCCCATATGAACATTTCAAGGATCATAAGTAATATTACATTTAATTTTTTCAAGGCCATGAAGGATGGAGTCATGGAACTTGAGGAGAGTCAGCTTCATGCATGGGAGGGTACATTGAATCCCCATGCTTCTCCCTATAATGTACTGAAGATGGCATCTTGTTCTGCTACACTTTCCAGACCAGGTATGGGAATTATGAGTTTGTTGTAGTTCCTTTCAGTTCGACTAATGCTCCAGCTACATTTATGTGCCTGATCAATAGTGTGTTGCATCCTTATTTGGACAAGTTTTTTATTGTGTTCATTAATGATATATTGATATATTCTAAAAATTAGGAAGAGCATGTCAAACATTTAGCAATATTGTTGCGATTCCTAAGACATCATCAATTGTATGCTAAGCTTAGAAAATGCGGTTTCTTTCAAACATAGGTACATTACTTGGGACATGTTGTTTCCAAGGAAGGCATAGCAGTGGATCGACAAAAGATAAGGGTTATCATGGGGTGTGAAACTCCTAGGAATGTGGATGAGGTAAGATCGTTTATGGGGTTATCAGGTTATTACAGGAGATTCATCATGAACTTCTCACAATTTTCTTATCCTATCACATCATTGCAAAGGAAAGGTAAGAAGTTTGAATGGATAGAGGAATGTGCAACCAATTTTAAAGAGTTAAAGTAGTTGTTGACACATACTCCAGTGTTAAAGATCACAAATATAGACAAAGAGTTTGTGGTATGTACAAATTGCTGCAAAAGAGGGCTTTGTGGAGTCCTTGTACAGGAAGGATAGGTGGTATTCTATGAGTCACGGTAACTAAATGAGCATGAGTAGAATTATCTGACACTTGATATTAAGTTGGAAACGATCATTCATGCATTGAAGATGTGGAGGCACTATCTTCTGGGTAGAATATTTTTATTGATGAGTGGTCACATTGGATTACGGTATCTATTTAACCAACCAAATATAAACGTCATGCAATCTATATGGTTGTCCACGATCAGTGAGTTCGATTTTGAGGTTAGGTATATTAAAGGTAAAGAGAACATGGTTGCAGATGCTCTTAGCAGGCAGATACAAGTGAATCATATAGCAATTATGAGTTCGTGTCAGATAGATCTTCATGATAGGATTTTGTAGGCAGGTCAATAGGATGTTAGGTATATGGAGCTTAGGCATAGATTGCAGCAGGGAACAAGTATAGTTACAGGTGCAGGAGCACAGGATGTGGACTATCATCTCACATCGGATGGCTTGATTAGGTTTAGAGACAAGATATATGTTCTAGATGACAGTGAACTCAAGAAGGTGATATTGATGTATTTTCATGTGAAACCATATTCAAGTCACCCATTTTATGAAAAGACGCTAACAATAGTAAAGAAGTTTTACTATTGGCCAAATTTGAAGAGAGACATATCAAATTTTGTGGCTAGGTGCTTGGATTTTCAACATGTCAAGGTAGAGTGAAAAAATCCAGGTGGACTACTACATCCGATTACGATTCCAGAGTGGAAATGGGAGGCCATTTCCATGTATTTTATCACATACAAACATTAAAATTTTATTTTATAGAACTTCATGTAAAAAACAAAATATTAAAAAAATCATGCAATACCTCATGAGGTTCCCTCTCCATTTGTTCGCCTGCTACAAGTTCCCCCATGGGAACATCTCCAACAGTAAACTGTACAATATATATATATATATATATATATATATATATATATATATATATATATATATATATATATATATTAAAACATTTCAGATGAAAATGCACATGTGCACATATAAACATTTCAGATGAAAATGCACATGTGCACATATATAAACTTATTTTCAATAATATTAAAAAAAAAAGTTAGACAAATTGTTCAAATGGTTGAAATGGTGTGGATGTTCCTATCTCCATCGCTAGAGTCTGTGGATTAAATAAATCTTCTATAGAAACCTAAAATTCAAAATTTTAAAAGTATAAAATAACTCAAGATCAAGATCTCAATTTATAATAAAACTTAAATAAACTTCAATTTATAAATTATATAACTAAATTAAAAAAAAACACACATACACACACACACACACACACACATATATATATAAGTGAAAAATTGAATACTTCTGCAGGTGAATTTGGGACATCTCCTAAGATAGGCTCCAAAAGAAAATCTCCAAAAACCTAAAATTCAAAAAATTTAAAATAACTCAAGATATAGATATATATATCTCAATTTTTAATGGAACTTTTTGAGGTGGAATATATATATAACTTAAACATAAATTTAAAAGTGAAAAATTGTCCATACTTGTTGTGGATGTGGCACATCTCCTAAGGAAGTAGAAGGTACATCTCCCAAGGAAGAAGAAGGTACCGCCATCCCAAAAACATCAGATAGAATCGGAATCTGTTAAAACATTTTATTATTATATATGTACATGTACATGTGTACACAATTATTTATTTTAAAAATATCACTGAAAAAACACTAACATTTGTCAACATATCTCGATGGTGAGACCCATCTTCATTGTTTGAACCAGAGGCCCCGAACGTGATATTAACATTTTCGTCATTCATCATGCGTGACAACTGCAAATGGTGTTTTAACATATAATGATAAATTTTTGTTAGATTAATGTACATACAAATAAATGTATACATGTACATACACATGTATTCATTACAAATTGTACACATGTATGTGTTAAAATAATTGAACCCTAAGGTCATTAACACATACCGTTCTCGTGCCCTCTTCCTCATGAAGAATTAGGTCTTGCCAACCATTGCGAAAATTATTTGCATATATTCGAAGATCTTCAACATTCATGTTGTCAATATTTTCATCTATACAATACACAAAATTGGCACATGCATTCTCACATGCTCTTTGTCGATTTAGACAAACATCGACTCCATGCAATCTGATGTAAACATTGTCGATCATGACATCCCTTGCTTCTCGACTTATTTGAGAAGTCGCATCCATCTCTGACTACAGAGTTTCGAACCGAAAAGGTCGACTCACCAATGGTGGCTCAGGGCAAGGCAACTCCACATCTCGCCTAGCGCCCCTACGGTCACACAATCGACCTTTCCCCGGACCAAAAAATTCTGACGGAAGGTCATTGTAATTAGGTTTCATTTAAAAAAAAAATTATGCGTAATTTTTTTTTGCAAAATAAACAGGAACCTCGTCGTTCCATGGGAGCCTTCCATAGGCCGCAAGGTGCCTATCATACAAATAGTGAGCTATATCGGGGTGCTTGAAATATTGCACCTTCAACATTTTTCTTTTTGGCCCTTCCTTGAAATTAAACATTGACTTCGCCATATATTTTGTAACTCTTTGTTTTACATCATTCCATTTATTGGGACATATTACTCTTTCCTTTCTCTTTCTCATGTCTTCTACAAATGTATCAGTCGTTGGCCCAAGATTTTTGTACACATTTCCTATTTCGCCCAATGAATGTCTAACTATTTCGAGGATTTTTCGACTCTCAGCAGGTAGAGTCAAAGCCACAAGATCTCTCCGCAATTTTGCATGAAGTTGTTGACACCTTTTTACGGTGCATTGTGCCATGTTTCTTTCCCATGGTATATCAAAAATTTCGGTCGGATAAGTTGTGGTGGGTAGACAACCTTCTTCTTGAATGTAGCGTTCTGCCCTGCATCTATTTTGACCAATATTTAGAACATTTTTAGCCTCTACATCAATATATATATATATATATATATATATATATATAATTTTGTATATTAGAAAAAACACATGTAAACAAATTTGTAGAAATTCAATGAAAAAAATATTGAAATTGATGGCAACCTCGACGTGGTTGGCTAGCATCTTCTCCACCCTGAAACTATTGAGACCCAGAATGACCCTACTGAGAATCAACACCACCAGCCGTTGATTGGCCTCTGGGAGAATAAATATCACCACCTTCACGCAACCTTCTACCACTTATTGATGGCCCTCTAAGGGGATTTGAACCACCACCAACCTCTCGAGAGGAGAGAGAAGCTTCATAAACAAATACGAATTTATAATCAATTGAAAAATATATGCATACATATAAATACACGTGTACATATTCATTGATTAAATTGTGTTAAAACCATACCACAACTGGGTGAAACATGGGCATCCATGGTTGGAGTAGAGACCCTTCTCTTCTTATTAGCTCCTAAAAAATAAAAAGTGAAACTTATTAACAACTAATTTAACTCACAAAGTTGATAAAAAATCAATTCCATATGTACACACATGTATGGAGATTTAAGATTATATTTAAATTTACCATGAACAACTCTTGATCCCGATCCCTGATCCCCCCCTCTCGTAGAGATATGGGATTTTGTTGATATTCGTCGTTCATCCTCCATGATATATATACTTACGGTGGACATTTACAATTATTTTTTTAAATAACTAATTTAAATTAAATTCAAAATAAATTTCAGAAAATTAATGTAATTTAGTATAAACAAATTATATAAAACACAACTTTCAAAGCACTAGTTGATGTGTGAAACTCAATTTAAGCAAAAACATGTTATAAAAATGATAAGTTCAACAAATTGTGTTTTACCTGGTGGGATCACACTTGGTATAAAATTGAAAAAATCACATTGTCATTAAAAAAGAAGTGAAACTCCATTTAAACAAACTCCATTTAAAAAAACATTTGTTGAAGTCCCCGCATTTTAATTTCATAAAAAATATGAAGTTCACCACTTGTTGCAAATGTGAAGTTTACCAAGTTGCGCTTTACATAGTGTGGTGGGAGCACACTTGATATATAATTGAAAAAAGAACATGGTCATTAAAAAAGACACATTTATAAATACAAAACACACACATATCCAAGATATGTTACAATGTCGATCAATAAATTTTGAAGGAGAGTGTCTCAACAATAATTCATCTTTGAGAGATGAATCTTGAATTTTTGAAGAAGAGTGTCTCAAAACTAATTCATCTTTGAGAGATGAATCTTGAATTTTTGAAGAAGAGTGTCTCAAAACTAATTCATCTTGCATTGGCATTACCCCGTCTAATTCTAATTCATCTATTAATTCATCTTTGATAGATGAATCCTGAATTTGCATTGCCCCACGCAATAAATCAGTAGACATCTTATTCACATTTGTACAATGACTTATACTAAAAAATTGAAATTGGCTAACAATATTGTTTGCTATTCCATGCAGTTTTTTTAGCCTCTCCTTCTTAACTTGGTATACGCCATTCATCTAGTTGCAAACAAGTTCAGAATTGGTGAAAACTACAATTCCATTTGATCCATACTCCATCGCTGTTCCCAAGCCTTCTATCAATCCAATATAATATGCCTCATTGTTTGCTGTTCTTCCCGGTATATTCATTTTCCTTTGGACGACTTTGATAGTCGCAATATTGGATTGCACATATGTAATCATTGCATTCCCTGGATTGGGATAGCAAGAAAATTCTATTCATAATTTCCATTTTTCAACCATATTTAATGGTTTTCTTATCCCTAAAAAAAAAATCAATAAAAATATATATATTAAATTGACATTTATTGCAAATGCATGGGAGAAATGAAAAACTTATATTTAGATATATTCCATAGATTGACTATCGGGGCATTTACTAGATATGTCACCTTTCATAAAAGATGAGATACAGAGGCTACCTAGCCCTTTACAGACTCTACCTATAGAACTACCATGGATATGAAAATGAAAAACTTCTAATTAGATCTATTCTAGAGATTGAATGTAGGGGCATTTACTCTTAGGTTAAAACATATATGTTTTGTATCAAATCACTTTTGGTTTCAATGGGAAACTTTTATGGCTAATTTTTGTTTTACATGTTGAATATAAAAGGTTTTTTCTCTCTCATTGTTTGAGACCATGAATATGAAAATGAAAAACTATATACTGGGTTAAAACCTATGTTTTGTATCAAATTACTTTTTGTTTCTAAATACTATATACATGTTGACTGTAGGGGCATTTACTAGATATGCCACCTTTCATAAAAGATGAGATCCACAGGCTACCTGGCCCTTTACAGACTCTGCCTATAGAACTACCATGGATATGAAAATGAAAAACTTCTAATTAGATCTATTCTAAAGATTGAATGTAGGGGAATTTACTAGATTAGGTTAAAACCTATATGTTTTGTATCAAATCACTTTTGGTTTCAATGGGAAACTTTTATGGCTAATTTGTGTTTTACATGTTGAATATAATTTTTTTTTTCTCTCTCATTGTTTGAGACCATGGATATGAAAATGAAAAACTATATAATTGGTTAAAACCTATGTTTTGTATTGACAAATTAATTTTTGTTTCTAAATACTATATACATGTTGATTGTAGGGGAATTTACTATAGGGACATTTAGATCTATTCCAGAGATTGACTGTAGGGGCATTTACTAGATATGTCACCTTTCATAAAAGATGAGATCCAGAGGCTACCTGGCCCTTTACAGACTCTGCCTATAGAACTACCATGGATATGAAACTGAAAAACTTCTAATTAGATCTATTCTAGAAATTGAATGTAGGGGCATTTACAAGATTAGGTTAAAACCTATGTTTTGTATCAAATCACTTTTGGTTTCAATGGGAAACTTTTATGGCTAATTTGTGTTTTACATGTTGAATATAAAAGGTTTTTTTGCTCTCATTGTTTGAGACCATGGATATGAAAATGAAAAACTATATAATTGGTTAAAACCTATGTTTTGTATTAAATTACTTTTTGTTTCTAAATACTATATACAAGTTGAATGTAAAAGGTTTTTTTCTCTCTCATTGTTTGAGACCATGGATATGAAAATGAAAATTTCTATTTAGATCTATTCTAGAGATATGGCTAATTTGTGTTTTACATACATTGAATATAAAAGGTTTTTTCTCTCATTGTTTGAGTCCATGGATATGAAAATGAAAAACTTCTATATTTAAAACTATTCAAGAGATTGATTGACTTGTAGGGGCATTTAGTCTTAGGTTAAAACCTATGTTTTTTATCAAATCACTTATGGTTTCAATGGGAAACTTTTATGGCTAATTCAAGTGTTTTACATGTTGAATATAAAAGGTTTTTTCTCTCTCATTGTTTGAGACAATGGATATGAAAATGAAAAACTTATATTTAGATCTATTCTAGAGATATGGATAATTTGTGTTTTACATACATTGAATATAAAAGATTTTTTCTCTCATTATTTGAGACCATGGATATGAAAATGAAAAACTTCTATTTAAAACTATTCTAGAGATTGACTGTAGGGGCATTTATTCTTAGGTTAAAACCTATGTTTTGTATCAAATCACTTATGGTTTCAATGGGAAACTTTTATGGCTAATTCAAGTGTTTTACATGTTGAATATAAAAGGTTTTTTTCTCTCTCATTGTTTGAGACCATGGATATGAAAACGAAAAACTTCTATTTAGATATATTCTAGAGATATGGCTAATTTGTGTTTTACATACATTGAATATAAAAGGTTTTTTCTCTCATTATTTGAGACCATGGATATGAAAATGAAAAAATTCTATTTAAAACTATTCCAGAGATTGACTGTAGGGGCATTTAATCTTAGGTTAAAACCTATGTCTTGTATCAAATCACTTATGGTTTCAATGAGAAACTTTTATGGCAAATTTGTGTTTTACATGTTGAATATAAAAGGTTTTTCTCTCTCTCATTGTTTGAGACCATGGATATGAAAATGAAAAACTTCTATTTAGATCTATTCTAGAGATATGGCTAATTTGTGTTTTACATACATTGAATATAAAAGGTTTTTTCTCTCTCATCGTTTGAGACCATGGATATGAAAATGAAAAACTATATACTTGGTTAAAACCTATGTTTTGTATCAAATTACTTTTTGTTTGTAAATACTATATACATGTTGACTATAGGGGCATTTACTGTAGGGGCATTTAGATCTATTCTAGAGATTGACTGTAGGGACATTTACTAGATATGTCACCTTTCATAAAATATGAGATCCAGAGGCTACCTGGCCCTTTACAGAATCTGCCTGTAGAACTACCATGGATATGAAAATTAAAAACCTCTAATTAGATCTATTCTAGAAATTGAATGTAGGGGAATTTACTAGATTAGGTTAAAACCTATGTTTTGTATCAAATCACTTTTGGTTTCAATGGGAAACTTTTATGGATAATTTGTGTTTTACATGTTGAATATAAAAGGTTTTTTCTCTCTCATTGTTTGAGACCATGGATATGAAAATGAAAAACTATATAATTGGTTAAAACCTATGTTTTGTATCAAATTACTTTTTGTTTCTAAATACTATATACATGTTGAATATCAATTGGATGCACATAACATGCAAGTTATGTGCAAATGATGGATGATGAATGACCTAAGTGAATCTCCATATCAATTAGATGCAAGTTATGTGCAGATGATGGATGATGAATGAGGTGATGTTGATCATAACATTTACATCTATATGATAGGAAGCTTGATATACATAACAAGGTTTAGACTAGATATAATTTTGGAATTCAAGTTATGTGCAGATGATGGATGATAAATGACCTAAGTGAATCTCCATATCAACTGGATGCAAGTTATGTGCAGATGAAGGATGATTAATGAGGTGATCTATTGATCATTACCTTTAAATCTATATGATAGGAAGCTTGATATACATAAGAAGGTTTAAAGACTAGATATAATTTTGGAATTTATATTAGTTGGAATATTTCAATCAACAACTAAAAAGAGTCATCTATTACCAACAAACAGATATTAATATACTTGAAAGAGACTACAAACAATGGACTATAGTACCCAAAAGGTGAGAAAGTCATCTATTACCAACAAACAGATATTAAGATACTTGAAAGAGACTAAAAACAATGGACTATGGTACCCAAAAGGTGAGAAATTTACATTGACAACATATAGAGATTCAACTAGGCTTGTGTGGATGACATGAAAAGTACAAGTGGACAATGTATAATTCTACTTAGGAAGAGTCTTTGGTTTAATGGTTAAGCAAGAAAGAGTCATTACTTTCTCTATCTAGAGTAGAAGTGGAATACATAGTAGTTACTTATTTTTGAGTGTTTTGGATGAAATGGGCTCTACAAGATATTGAGGTAAATTTCAGTGAACCTATATATCTATTAAGTGTTTCAATACAAGTGTAATGATAATTCCAAAATAAAATATTCTACTTCCTTCAATCACTAAACATATCATCATAAAGTACCACATCCTCACACAACAAGTCTTTGAGAAAATAGTGAAGATGGAATACATACCCACAAAGCCTCTTGTTAGAGAATCATTTGAATATGTGAGAAACAAATTAGGGATGGTTCTTGTAAATTATCTTGTTAGAGAACCATTCAAATATGTGAGAAACAAATTAGGGATAGTTCTTGTAAATTATTGTCACTTATTTGACTTCAAAATAAGAGCCTATGAAATTGAGTGCAATATCTATGTGGGAGAGTACACAATATCTAAGGGGGAGAATACAATATAAGGAAGAAATAAAAAGAGTAACAATAAGCATATGATTATGTCAATAATTTGCATTCAAGAAGCATAACAAAGGACCATCATCAAATTCAAATTGAAAGATCAAGTAGTCTTCATGAAGAATCGATATTAACTAGGTTCATCATTTAAAGGGTTCATTTTTTAATGAAAATATTTATGAAAAAAAAAAGTACATATGTATATATAATTTATATAAACATGTTCCAAAATATTCTCAAATGTACACAATAGTATTATAAAGTTTCATATCTAATTAATAGATGTTGAAGATGATTCTAGCTCATTCTTTATTGGCATTATCATAACATTCTCAAAACCTCCTTCTGAATATAAAAATGAATATGGAATGAGTCATTGTACATTATGATAAATCAGCTCCTCCTAAATCTAAAAATGAATATGGAATGAGTCATTGTACATTATGATAAATCTTGTATTTAAATGACATTTGATCTATGAATAAAATGGAATGAATCATTGTACATTATGATAAATCTTGTATTTAAATGACATTTGATCTATGAATAATATTGAATGAATCATTGTACATTATGATAAATCTTGTATTTAAATGACATTTGATCTATGAATAATATTGAATGAATCATTGTACATTATTATGATAAATATTGTATTTAAATGACATTTGATCTATGAATAAAAAAGAAAATGGGATCTCTTCATGTATATATATATGTGTGTGTGAGAGAGAGAGAAATAAAAAGAAAAGGTAATTCCACCAAGCCTAAAGGAGCATGTCCTAATACATTAAATTATGTCCTAATACATTAAATTATGTTTGGTTTCTAGAAGCATTAAACATGAAGAGTCATGAGATCCACATTTCGACCATACTATTTTCAAGCTAAAGGAGCATGTCCTAATACATTATTATGTTTGGTTTCTAGAAGAATTAATCATGAAGAGCTATAGAATATGGTATGTATTAGTACTAGTTCATACATAGAGCTATTCCCCTTATAGAGCTAATCTTCACACCAGTGCTTATGGTTCTTCTTACACCTTAAGGATATGTTACTCGTAATACAAGAGCTATTACCATTACTATTATATATAAAAGCTTACGATCTTATAGAATATGGTATGTATTAGTACTAGTTCATACATAGAGCTATTACCCTTATAGAGATAATATTCACACCAGTTCTTATGGTTCTTCTTACACCCTACGGATATGTTACTCGTAATACAAGAGCTATTACCATTACTTCATTCCAAACATGGTTCTTACTCGTATTCAATGCTAGTATGACTCCCATGGACTCTATTGTATTAGCTTATTATGGAAGCTTAGATTCAAAGAGATAGTAGTAATTGACAGTCTTATCCTTATTAAACTCTATTACAACGTTGTAGTAATTGACAGTCTTATCCTTATTAACCTCTATTACAAAGCTGTAGTAATTGACAGTCTTATCAACACATTTCCAAAAAGAAAAAAGCCAAAAAAGCGTATACAGTTTAAAGAGATAGTAGTAATTGACAGTATTATCCTTATTAAACTCTATTACAAAGCTGTAGTAATTGACAGTCTTATCCTTATTAAACTCTATTACAAAGCTGTAGTAATTGACAGTTTTATCAACACATTTCCAAAAGGCAGAGAGCCAAAAAAGCGTATACGGTTTAAAGAGATAGTAGTAATAGACATTCTTATCCTTATTAA
Source organism: Pinus albicaulis (assembly GCA_034641835.2). Lineage (NCBI taxonomy): Eukaryota > Viridiplantae > Streptophyta > Pinopsida > Pinales > Pinaceae > Pinus > Pinus albicaulis. The sequence goes on from CM076570.1 coordinate 1,263,005,630, forward strand.
ACTCTATTACAAAGCTGTAGTAATTGATATTCTTATCAACACATTTCCAAAAATAAGAGAGCCAAAAAAGCGTATACAGTTTAAAAAGATAGTAGTAATAGACAGTCTTATCCTTATTAAACTCTATTACAAAGTTGTAGTAATTGACAGTCTTATCCTTATTAAACTCTATTACAAAGTTGTATTAATTGACAGTCTTATCACCACATTTCCAAAAAGCAGAGAGCCAAAAAAGGGTATACAGTTAGACTGATTCATTGGTTCTTTGCATGTTCCTTACCGAACCTCTCTAATTCATATGGGTGAGGAATTATATATGTAATGACGTTCTCGCTGGATATCTAGTAATTAGTTCATAATAAGATACATGTTTCGACGGTTGGTGGTCAATGGATGTGTGTTTGAATGGAAAATTCTTGCTAAAATGAGGTTTATTGCAATCTTTCATAATAAATATATATGAAGCAGCCTGAAGGTTTTACAGTTAACGGGAAGATTGAGCTAGTTTGAACTTGTCCAACCAACATTCATTCATAAAGTAGACTTGCTTCTAAAGGTAATAAAATGAATGGTCTAAGCTAAGTGTCGTATCAAGTAATAATAAATCAACAAGTGTTGTTGAACGCCCATGGAAAGCTCTAAGTTGAGGTAGCCGGTCTATAAAGGGTTGTTGACGCATAGAGAAGATGCACATAAGTTCAGGCGAGTAGGCAGAGTGAAATCAATAGCCAAGGTTCTAAGTGCCAACAACCAAGCCAACCAAGCCACCAGTAAGATCTCAAAGTTCAAGTAAGTAAGCCAATCTATCAAGGTTTGTACAGATACCAGGTTGTGAGTTGGTTGCTTTGAACATAATAAAGTCTGGGTGTAAGCGGCAGGGCCCTGTGCAAGCTTCCATTTTCATAAATTATGTAGGCTGATAAAGTAAATAGAAATGTGGGTATTTTTTTCAAAGATATGTAAAAGGTACATAAAAAACAAAAAGTTATATGCCAGGGGGAAAATGAAAAAACAGAGCCACACAAAAGAAACACTAACAAAAAAAAAATTGGTGAAAGTAAAGCCATTCCTTTTTTATGTTAATTGTTGTATAGAGAGGTAACCAATACAAACTATAGTATATGTGTTTGTTCAGAACATGATTTCTCTTCTACATAAATTCCCTACAGAATAACACGGAGAATGTTAAACGTACCTAGAAAGTCATAGCAGAGGACGCTGAAGACGCTGAAGACAACGATGCCTGAAGACGTTGAAGACAACGATCCCTGAAGATGTCATGGAAGACCTCTGTGACCAAAAAAATTAGATTAAAACCAAATTAAAAAAAAAAAACAATAAGAAAAAAATTACAGAAATTTAAAATTTGGATTATCTTACCTCCTCAGCGTGGCGCAAATCAACAAAATTCCCGTGGCACAACAACAAATGAGCTAAATTCCCGCGGAAAAACAACGAATCAAATAAATTCATGCGGGACAACAATCAGTGGGACAGAAATGAGCACGCAGGACAACAGCAAATCAGCGGGACATAAATGAGTGCGCGAGACAACAGTGAATCAGCGGGACAAAAATGAGCGCGCGAGACAACAGCGAATCAACGGGACAGAAATGAGTGCGCAATAAATGTGAACAGAAACATGGATCAGTTTATGGGCGATATATTTATAAAGTAATAGTTTGGCCGAACTTTGTTTGCTGGTTTTCCAAACTCAAGCGAAAAATTTGTTTTCCATTTCCGTCAATACGCCGTCAATGTAAACAGAAAACGAAGTTCGGCTGAACTAAATTTAATAGTTCGGTCGAACTATGACAAGAGTTCGGCCGAACTATGGAGGAAAAAAAAATTCTGCCCCGAATTCTCACAAAAGTGTTACCCATCTTCGCATTTTCACGCTTGATCTGTAAACTATTATGGATATTCCACTGGACAATTCATCACAACAGATCTAATAATATTATATTAGAAATCTGAAAATTCTACACTATTACATTTATATTAAACCTATAGATCTGTAAATTTAATTGTAATTAGTATATGCATGTGAATGGAAATTATCCATAAGATTAGAGAACGAAAAAATAAGCTCTCACACACACATAAAACACAAAATATGATTTGAGAAACCCTTTCGGGAGAAAACCAGTTGGAAGGTGAGGCTGCTTCACTCTCTTTCTCTATATGGAAAATATGGTTGCAGGTACAAAGAAGTAACTTAAGGCCCATGGGCTGCTACAGTGCAGAGATACTTTGTGTGTGCTCTACCTGCTATCTCTCCTAGCTATATTTGCTCAGTTATGGGACAAAATGCTCTCGAAATAATGGAAGCATCTTCCTCCTAGCGGACCAGTTATAACACAACCCAGTAGCCTACTAGCGGTTAATTTTGACTACATGAACTCTTAAATAGTGTTACAATATAGACTCTTCTAGAGTATTTTACATCACAAACACGTGTCTATCCCCTTTTCCATTAATAATGGGAGCTGACATGGCATTCGCCCCAATTATAGGTGTGAAAATAGGAAGGTCAACTTCTGAGAGGCATAACTTTTGCATATAGACTTTGATTGACGATTTTCTTGCATTGTTGGAAAGATATATCTGTGTATAAAAACATGAAATGGGGAAACATAGAAGTGGAAAATATTTACACCTCCCCCCCAAAAAAAATCATTTTATGCCTCAAAATGACCCTGGAAAGTTTCAGACCCTATTTTTCCAAACTGGGTCTCGAGTGAAAATAGTGTTGTGAGTTAATTCCTCTACTTTTTCCTCTCTGAATGTATCGATATGGATGAAAAACAATATAATGATCCAATTGGAATAAAGACCCAATAGTTGTACCTTATTAGGCAAGTTGAATATAAGTCATTTGTCTACGAAAGTTGGGTCTAATAGCCAAGCTAGAATGTAAGTTAGTTGACCACACAACTTGGGTTGACCAACTGGAGTAGTTAGATATCTATAACTACCATCTAATTGAAACATCTACTATAAATAGTTCATTGATGTAACATAGAGGGAGAGATAAGTTGGAAGGAATTGTTGTCAGAGTTGTGTTGTATAAATAATTTTCTTATTTGTTACTCTCCCACTACTTGTGTTTTCTTTCCTGTCTACTATATATATATATATATATATATATATATATATATATATATATATATATATATATATACTCACATATCCTTAGATTATAACATTATACTCACTTTTCTTCAGTTATAAAAATGCACATAAAAAGGAATGAGAACTCCTATGGAGTTACCTTTTGACATTGTGGCATGAATGAGTATTATAATATATTCCTCCTCTATTTTTGCTTCTCAAAATACCACTTTTACATGTTTTTCTTAACTATGGAGTAAATAAAATGAAAAATAAACAAGCAACATTTCCTCTTAATAGCTTGGTATTTTAAGTATCTCAATATCAATCTAGGGCTATGGGTTTATATTTCTTAGACCTCAATGTGATAATGTTTTTTACCTTCTATAATATTATTGAAAGTCTTCACATGATTCGCCCCACATGTGAGAGTAACAAGGGCTAATGTGGCACCCAATCATACCATGGTGGTCAACTTATGAGAGACATAACTTTTGCATACAACCTTTGATTGAGGTGACACTTGCACTATTTGAAATTACGGAAATGTGGAACCAAAGTTTTCATGTTCAACTCTATCATTAAAATGTGCTCTACAAGCCAATTCTTCCAACCTTTCTACCCACAAAGTATTGAGATAAAATTTATATAATGTTATAAAATAAATCATATATATAGATAAATATATAATTATACTCTTAAATATTCAAATTGAAATATGCAATACTTCTGAGAAATTGCATTTGAAATAAATTTGCAATAAAGTTAATCCCAAGGAGGAATCTTATTGCATTTTCATAGACTCTAGAAGCCTGAAATGTTCTAGATGTACTGTTAGCAGAATTACAGTGACATTAATATTATTTATGTTTACACATTAAATCTCCCCCCATTGACTTGGAATGACCATTCAAGACATTTAAAGTTTTTAACATTTACACATTAAATCTCCCCCATTGACTTGGAATGACCATTCAAGACATTTAAAGTTTTTAACTTCGATAGTCGGTTCAAGCATAAAGATTTGGATTAATTCCTTGTTAGATACTTATTATTGTTTTGAAAATCAATTCATAATAAAGAAATAAACTAGCATTTGCACCTTTTTTGGTGCAAAACAACACTGAAGAAAGCATCACCGAATCCCGTTGCGACAAACTTTTTCTTCGGCCAACAAATTTTCTAAGGGCTTGACAATCTTGGGCCTGGTATCTCACATCAACCAGACATGAAAGAACCAACATCGCCTCCAATCCCAATTCCACCATTCAAATAGAGGGTGGAAACGCCATATCCCTCACGGTGAACGAAAAATTTATCCAACCTCAAACAATATACAAGTATCAGGAAGGAGGCATTGCTGCTGCTGGTGGTTCATTCTATCTTCTCCTCTGGGAAAAAATTAATCGAAGAGGGAGACTTTGTATTACATTTCCCTCACTCTCGCTGTGGGCCTAGTTATGATAGCAGCCACAAAGCCTGCAGACTGTGACTAGGGCCACTGCTGGTGACCACTGGTTGTACAGTTGACATGATTAATGGTGCTTTTTCTGGCTGGACTTGTTCACCCTCAGCCCCCTGCCATTATTCAATCAGAGTTTGACATTTTACATCAACCTCAACACCTGGCGCAGACACCATGTTAAAAATTGAAAGGCCAGGAATCCAACCCAGTATTACTAAGCTAATGCTCGTTTCATGACGAGCACTCTGGATGGTTTGATATCAAGTTGTGTATTACTATTTCCAATAATCTCATGGGGTTTTCACTTTGAAATATTAGGTTTATTGAACATCTTCAGCCAGGTCATGCTTCAATTTGCCTATGAAATAGGATTGTAATGTGCGGTTTGGTTATCTTTTGTCGTGGAATTGAGAAAAATGTGATGCCAAAGTCAATCCCTCGCACATCTCTAATTTCATATCTAAAATAGAAATGGGTTTCATGGCATGTTAATTCTTTCACTCTAAAAATTTCAGTAGTTATGCTTGCGATTTTTATTTGTAGTGCCCAACAGTCTGGGAAAGCTGGGAGAAAATCCCAGGTCAAAGTCTCAGAAAAACTTGAACATGAAGTTCGGCAAGTGTTTCAAAATTACCTTCACTATACGAGGTCTCTTTCTTTTGTAGATGCCAAGCATATAAGCCTCTATGCACCTTGTTTTTTACGAAATTTAGTGTCCAAGCTCAACGCAAAAAATCGTATAAGCGAAGCCCTTGAAAGGTATCTACTTTATAATCTGATCAATGATTTTGAGCCATTCTTTGAAATTATAGGGGTAAAGACTTCTGATATCCATAGATTCTTTCCTCCTGGGAAAATATATCTCAATGAAGACGAGTTTCTACTGGAAAATGTCTCAATTTTAAGGAAAAATGGGTTTCCAAGGCATGAGCTAGGGGAACTGTATACAAAACACCCAGAGTTATTCAGTCGTTCTACCGCTAAATTGCAAAATAAATTGCAGTTCTATGAGAAACTTGAAGTTAGTAAGGTTTCTCTTTTAAAAATCCTGACATGTTGCCCATCACTTCTCAATGATGAAGTATATAAAAAATTTGTGATTGCTTCTAATGGTTTGAATGGTTTTCAAGTTGAGAAGAACAGGATTTGTTGTTTTTTGGAAAAAAATCCATTGAAATGTAGTAGTATTTTAGAAAAGCTAATGTTTTTGGCAGGTATCGGTTGGCCTTGGGATGAGATTAGCAAGCTATACCGTACAAAGCCTCAACTTTTTATGGACAGTTCAGAGACAACATTGTATTCTATAGTGGAGTGCTTGGCGCAGTCTCTCTCGGCACATGCATGACTGCAAACGTCATCTAGCAAGAACCCCTGGTGTAGTAGTAGGACTCAGGAACCCCTGGTATAGTAGTAGGAACCCCTGGTATCTAAAATAAAACAAAACAAAAATCAGTGTTATGACAGAAAGTGGATATATAAAATAAAACAAAATAGAAATCAGTGTTATGAAAAAAAGTAGGTATCTAAAATAAAACCGAATTCCAGCAATGACCCTCAAAATAGTGTGCGAGTGTTCGGACAAAATAGGGTATCTAAAATCAAACCAAATTCCAGCAAAGGCTCTCAAATCGGTAGCATCCATTGGCAAGAAGCCCTATATATACCACTGGCAATAACAACGATATACCGTATAAATTTTGGTTCATTATTTCGAGCTATCTCATATAATCAAGCAGGGATGTCTCCTGCATCTGCGATATCATTGGCTTCTAGATTGTGCCTGCCCACATCGTCAATCAGTTTTATTCGTGAGTTAAGCCATTCCATACAACAATTCCAAATGTCGCAATGCGCAAGCAACGGAAATTAATGAGTACCCCTCATGCTGCTTCCATGAGAATGAATTTGAGGACTGTCGTATCTGATGATGCTGCTACCAGACGCAAAGGCGATTACCATTCCAACCTCTGGGACAATGATTTCATACAGTCACTTTCAGTGCCTTATGGGGTGGGTATTTAGCTTCAGCTTCAAGTGAATTTATTCTAGCTATTCGTAGTCACTCGTTTCTTAAGAATTAGTGCAATAAATGTTTTTCCCAATTTAATTGATATGCCTGATCAGGAAGCTTCTCACCGAGAACTTGCTGAGAGACTGATCAGAGAAGTAAGGAAGATGTTCAATTCAATTCATAACGATCCATGCCATGCATTGGGAGACCTAAGTGCACAACGTCGAAGAAAGCCACAGGTCAACAAATCGAAAATAAAAATATTATTAAAATAAAACATCTGGCGGACAACGAATCTTCAAACAGTGTCGCAAAGTAAAACCCCACAATAGAACGCCTTCGGCGTAAAAATAGTCACATCATCTTCTTAATATTTTTCCCAAGATATTCAAAGTTTTGATAATAACAATAGTATCAAGAATAAGGACCTTAAACAATTTATTGTAAGTTTCTTAGTTTCTATTGAGCATGAAGTCATTCACAATAAAGAAATCAAAAAACAATTTAACATGTTCATAATAAGTTTTAGTCAAATTTTGTATTTGGGATGGTATAATTTTGGATTATTATATTGAATTGGCCATGTATATTTACTTTTTGTTATGAAACCTAGTATTTTTTAGAAAGTAATTAATAGTTTGAGTCACATTTTACGGTTGTTCCTTTCCATTAACTGATGTCACTCATAAAATGGAAATCACCTATTGGTATAGGAATAACAATTTTTTGTTAAGATCTATGATTAGCATGATAATACAAGAGATGGTGAAATGTGTTATGATATGTGTCGTTAATTTTACAAATGCATTGGTAAAGTGATTTGAACATGGAATTGGATTATTACTTTTTGTTCATTGTTTTTGAAATTTTTTTTCAAATATAATATTCATTGTTTCAAAAAGTTTATTTTTTTATTAAATGTTGCAGGTTGAGATATATATTTTATTAATGAAAATATTTTTTAATTAAATGTTATATACATGTATTTAAAATTCAAGTGCTAGCTATGTTCAAGAATTAATTTCTAATTTCGAATGTAAATCATTTTTTTAATGAAAGAAAATGTCCTTCACTATCCATGTTATGATTTTCATTTGTTTAACTAAAATTATTCACAAATTAAAGCTTAGTTCATATTTTATTTTCCAGGTTAGTAAGGTTACATTAATGTTTTAAATATTTTTATGTTGAAGTAAAAATACAATAATTTCATTGGGGTGGAAGAGCAGGAAGGACTAAGTAATATTGAGCAAAAACTCTATAACAAACCAAATCATGTATTTCTAGTCATTCCAAACAATTTAGGCACTATTGATATTTTAATGTTTTCAATGTTTTCTGGATGGTTTTAGTTAACTAATTAGTTTTCTACTTTAGTTGGAATTTACTAGTACTTTGGCATATTGTATTGCATAATAAAGCCTTCGTTAGTAGACATGTTTGTATGTATCTAGTTAATATATGGAAATTTGGGATAAAAGACATTAAATTTTGCCATTGGTTTGGTTTCAAATATAGATGATCATAAAAATAAAAAATAAAAAATTGATATTAAGTAATCTGGTATCAGTTTAATAGAAAAAAATTATTTACAAAAAAGAAGAGCAAAAATTTAATATATTAGTTAAATGCATTAAATGATTTTTATTGATAAGTAAAAATATTTTTAATTATATATATATATATATATATATATATATATATATATATATATATATATATATATATATATATATATATATATATACACGGAATGATAATAAGGTATTGAAAATGTATGTATTGAAAGAAAATAAATCTTCATTATGTTTAGATATCTATGATAAATATTTCTTTCCAATCACTTACTACTTAAACAATCTAGACTCCAGTATAAGGTTGAGAAGAATTTGATATTTTAATTAATTTGAGAACTTGTAGCTTGCATTTACCAAGGTGCCACGTGAATATGACAAGTGAATAGGATGAATATGATTTCTTAGTTCCTTCAACTTTGTTTACTAACTTCACAAACATGTTTCGCCTACAACAATATTTTTTTCCAAAATGATTATGGTTTTGAGAAATTTTGTCTCTAATATCTCTTTAATACCTTTAAAATCATTACATTTAGAAAAATAACATTTCGAAAAAAACATTTTATTGTAGTTACTGTGGAGGTTGGTGAAAAATAAGAAAAATAGATACTCTTTTTCCTACATTACTGTAATAGACGTAGAAAATTATAGTGGTGGTTGCACTGTTGCATATTCAAAAGAAATTTTTAATTAATTTGAGAACTTGTAGCCTATATTTACCAAGGTGCCAAACAAGTAAATAGTATTAATATGATTTCTTAGTTCCTTCAACTTTGTTTATTAACTTGCACAAACAGGTTTCACCTACAACAATAATTTTGTCCAAAACGATTATGGTTTTGAGAACTTGTGTTTCTAATATCTTTTTTTTGTTTCTAAATAAAGCTAGATTCTATTATATGATACAAAAAATACAGAGATACAATCCAACTTCCTGACAGAAATTGCTAAGTTAGCCAATTCCAGTCGGAAAGAGAAAATTCAAAAATATAAAAATGGGGCTGCCCCTTGGGGGGAAACTAGCCCATAAACTAGTCCATAGAGCATAATAAGAGTTTCCCCTTAAGGGGAAACCAACATTAAATAGAAGAACCCAGTAGCTAAATTTGTTGTGCAAAATGTAAATAAACATAAATACTATAGTAAAACTGGAAAAACTAGAAAAGGAGGAACCATGGCGCTAGGCGTTTTGATCCTTTGCATCCTGAATTTGCTGAGGAGGTTGCTTTTCCTCTATGTAGCAACCATAATCAGAGGGGTCGTCCTATGGCTTGGAGAGCTGAGGGTCCAGCTCAGGCGTGGAGGTGGAACGAGCTCCCATTGCTTCTTCTTTGCCCCCTTCGCTGGAGCTGCTGCTACCTCCGCTGTCCGATGAATCCTAGATAGGTTTTATGGGCAGAGCCACCATTTTTCGAGGCTATTGAGGGTAGGAGGGAGAAAGAGTTGAATTTCGCATCCTCTTCCTGGAACCCGAATTGGAATGGCATGGCTGGGCTTCAGGAATTCGAAGAGAGATATGGGAAGAGAGGTGTTGAGGGTCAAGAAACTCTGGCGCATCCATGGCCAAGGAGAAATCCACAAAGTTCTCTGCCATGGTAGGGATGGGAGGGCGGGAGGGCAAACCTCAGCCTCTACCTCTGCGACAATGCATTTGATGGCGGCGAGGCATGGAGTCGGTAGAGTTCTGAGAATGTAGATGAGGCAAATGTATAGAGTGAGATGGGAGAGCAGAGAGGTTTTATGCAGTGTGGAGTGAGTGGGCGGAGGGCATCTGAAGGGCTGAGAGAGGGGCGAAGGTGTAAAATGGATTAAAAGAGCCGAGAGCCAACTTGACAGAGAGATGGAGGAATAATTTATGTGAGGAGACGATTCCATTGCCCATAAATGGTCAGGGCGCTCTACAGACAAGACGAGTGGGAATGAATTCACGACGAGCAAAATTGAATACCAGTAATGGCGTTGGGCTGCGAACCAGCGTGGCATATTTAATGGCACTCATGCCAGGGCCATGTGCTGCCTCGTGGCAAGGACAACTGCTAGGTGTTGGGGAGCCCATGTGGCATGCCAATTGCACGTTACAAGGCACCCACATTCGGGGGTTTCTAATATCTCTTTGATACTTTTAAAATTATTACATTTGGAAAACAACTATGGTTTGGAGAACTTGTATTTCTAATATCTCTTTGATACCTTTAAAATTGTTCCATTTGGAAAATAAATACATTTTATCTTAGCTACTATGGAGGTTCGTGAAAACTAATAAAAATAGATACTCTTTTTCCTACATTACTATAATAGACATAGAAAATTATAGTGGCGGTTTCAGTGTTGCAAATTCAAATGCAATTTTTTATTACAAAGAAAATAATTGGCCATATATCTTCATTTATTATATATATATATATATATATATATATATATATATATATATATATATATATATATATATATATTAAATAGAGATTTAACTCTCTAGGGAAAACTGAAAATTTTGTGATGGGATATTGAGAGGCTAGATATGGACTATCGTTAATATAATAGCCAAAAAAAAAAAAAGAGGAAGAAGAAGAATATATAGGAAAACAATGTTTTAAATATTTGTTTGGGTTGTTCTTGGAAAAAGCAATGTTAAGATACTAATTGATGTGGATTGCAAGTATTGCACAAATGGTATGATATTTTATTTATTTGAGATAAAGTGAATAACTTATTAATACATATATTTTCTCAATTTCCTATAGTATCCATTTGTTTGAATGTGCTAACATTGGATCCTTTGAAATTAAATTGGGCCATAAACACAGAGAACCTAAATTATACATGCAAATTTTACTATTGGAGAAATATTCACTTCCAATAAGCATATGTATTTACTACATTCATATTTTTCTTAATTTATTTAGCATAATCAAATTCCTTAAAACATTAGCCACGATTCTCTAGAATCAAGGACTAGCCACTCATAACAGATAATGTAAATGACAAGGAAAATTTTAGGGCTAATATTTACAGACGGGTTAATTTTCCATATTTTTACGTTTATATAAATATAACAAATTATTTTACAATTTACATATTTGAGAATAGTAAAATTTACTAAAAATTCTAAATTTTAAAATAAATTTACATCTTTAAAATTTTCCCAAAATAATATAGAAATAATAGTAAAAAAGTTATATATTAATTAGTACAAACCAAGATTATTTTTGAATTCTCATGATTTTTTTTTCATTGTTTAGAGCCTTACTACATTATCATTTTTGGTAAAAAGTCGTTGCGTTGAAATAAATAGTCAATAAAACTAAAACTTGGATTGGTAAAGACATGCTACAAATCTCAGCATAAAATTCATATTATCATTTATAAGAAATAAAATAAAGCAAATAAAACATAGAAACTTTGAATTCTTATGCTGGTGTTGGATTGTTTCATTTTAAACTTTTGTATTTTTATTGGTATATCATTTTTATAATAGGTCATGATTATTAAATATACATTTATTGAAACTATATTATATCTATGTTAAATTGTTAATGTTGAATTTATGTTTGCATTATAAAAGCTCTCATTATTGTTGCCACCACTAAAGATAGGTCAAGAGAAATAAATAATAAACAATTTATCTTATGGATTGATTCTTCTGAGTCGAAGTTAAATCCAAGTTTATAAATTTCAAAGCATTTTTTGTATTTGAAACTGAAATAAGAAAATTTATTTAAATAATTGTTTGGTTGCATGTACATCTATTTACCTTTAAATAAGGCAAATTACATACAAACATATAAGATGCAATAGGTACAACACAAAATAAAAGATACTCCAAAAACAATAATTTTTTTAGATCTAAATTCAATTTCCAACCATGATTTTCAAGTTTCAAGCTATGAAAGAAAATATGTGAGTAATTAGGGAATGGGAAAGAAACATAGTTGTGGTTTTAAAGAATGACTAATTTCAATTTTGTTTTATTAAATAAAGCTTAATAGTAAAAAAAGTAGTACTTTGAATTTCCCTTTTATTTAGAGATATGGATAAGAAGTTGAAAGGTTTAGACTCCAAGGGAATATTTTAATTATCCTAGTTTTGTATATATGGGTACATTTAATGTGTAGAATATAAGTATCGCTAAGGGTCATTCTATACATTTGCATTTTTTTATCCAACTCGTGCCTGCATACTTTTCGTATTCTTTAATACTATGTTAGAGACGATCTTCATCTTTGAAATATTTCATTTAGTACATATGTTAGATTTGATTTTTATATACTAGGTTCAATTATTTTAATTAATAATTATTGTTTTAGGTTTAATTGTTGAAGATCAATTATTCTCCTTTCACCTTGCTTCAAATGTGGGACTTTTTTGAATTGTTTCACAATAAACAAGTTGGAGTGCTTGTAATTAAGATGATGAAGGCGTTAAAAAAATCTAGCTCATAGACTTCATCATTTATTAGATAGAAGCCTTGTGTACATTGCTTTAAATTGCTTTGAAAAGGTACATCACTACAATGTAATAATTATCATTACCATTTGTTTTAAATTATTTTGTTAGATTATTGTGCTTCAGATATATTTAGCACATAGTAATTGTATATTAACATACAAAAAAATTTAAGTATATTCGTATTTCTAGAATCAAAATTCATAGTTATTTAGTGTAAAAAAAAGAAGTTTATAGGTTTAGAGAACTAAATTACAATAAGAAAAAAAATGGGAGAGGAAGAAGCAAGGGGTAACCAATGTTGATGTTGAAAAATATGGAAGTTAGGATCGGTTAGGAATAAAATTACAGAGCAATAAAATAACAATGAATGTGGTAATAAAATATAGAATGAAACAATATAATGAAGACACCAATAGATGTGGTTCACTTGATTTAGCGTACATCCACATAGAAATAACCACTCCTTTTTAGTTTTTCAAGAAAAAAGAAGGGATTACAACATGTAGCTCATCTGTTGCAACCCCCTCTTCTCTCTTACACAAGCTCCTCTCTCTTAATTACAATTATATCTCAATAATACATCGTTGCAATACAATCTCTCATAAAAAAATGGTCACCTTCTAGGAGAAAAAAAACTTAACATAACATCTACCATTAGATTTGTGACATAATAATGAATGGTCCAGATTGACTATGAAATTACAGTAATTTACAAGGCGATTTTTCCAAAAAATTCTCTTTGGGGGTGCTTCTGATGAACACCTGCTAAGGGGGACTCCAAAGAGTTTTCACCGCCCTCCTGAAACCCTTGAAAAAAATAGTCATGGATTAAGCCCCCACACACCCCTTGTTAAGATGTGGGGTCCAAATAAAGCTAAAAAATAAGACCTTTAAATCAAGAAGATAATTAGGCTCCACAACTAACAATCTTCCACTTGGAGACTCATTACAACAACTCCACTATTATTGCAATTGTTGGACTATGCTTCAAATTTTGACCTAGCTAGTTCCTCATTTTCATCATCATGCTTGAAGACCAAATAAGACTGAGTAGGAACTCAATTTCCACTTGGTTTCTTCCCTTGTTAACATGTTTGCAAGGTTTTTGCTAGTATGTATCTTTTCCAATTTCAACTGTTCCTCTTCCAAAATTGATCATATGAAGTGGTACCTAATATGTATATTCTTAGTATTAGAATAAAAGGTTGATTTCTTTGCAATATGAATGAAACTTTCAATATCACTATACAACCTACTATTCTTGTGCTTCTTTCCTAATTCCTCCATGAACCTATGTAACCAAATCATATCTTTACTAACCTCTATAGCAATAACATACTATGCTTCTATTGTTGAAAGTGCAACAACTCTTTGCAATTTCGAAATCCAAATTACTATTATTCCACCTATAGTGAAAAAATACCCATCATTCTCCTCTTTCTCTCTATATCATCTTTCATATTTGAGTCAACATGTCCCTATAGAAAATGTTTGAACCTACAAAGCATAATCCTAAGTAGTAGTAGCTCTTGACCTGCTCACAACACCCATTATATGTGTAATATATGGCCTTGTGCACACCATCACATACATCAAAATTTCAACTATTGACTAATATGAAGCCTTAAAGATGTATTATATCTCCACTTATGTCTTGGGACACATCTCCTTAGCCAATTTGAAACGGCTAGCCATAAGTGGACTAACTGCTAGAATTATGGCTAAGTTTTGTCCTTGATGGAAACCTACTTGAAAAATATGCCCTTGATGTCAATTTGCTTATAATATGTTGGTTATAATGTAGATAATAGGTATTATGGTATAGGCACTACAAAATATATCGAAAATAAATGGCATTTCAGTTACAAATGGATGAAAAATGTGAAGTTTTAAAAAGTATACACAACCCTTGTGAAGAAGAGTCACATACATATGCAGGTTTTGTGAAAAAAATTCGCGTACATAATCCGAACCATGGATAACTAGATACAAGGGGAAATTACCATGGTAGTTTCCCATAGTAATTGTGGTGACAATGTTTATCTGATCCTATCCAAAAATACTAACATTACCAAGGGATTTATCTAAGGTATTGACTAAAGAAAAAGCTACATAAGGAGATGGAGATCAAGGTGTTAAGTGTGCAAGTGTGACGCAGCAACACCGAAAGTCAACACCCAATGGAGGGACGGTCAACACTGTGTGGCTCTGTCGAACTCCTTTTTCGTTTTTTATTTGTCAATTTCAAAGAAATTGACGAATACATAATTTCGCAACAAATTTCCAATTGTATCTTCTGGATTACACACGTATATATATCTGAACCCTCTATAATCAATGGTTATGCCTTCGGCCTTATATAGCCGTTCCCAACTTTTTATGACTATTTCAACCTTTTGTAAAATTTATAACAAACCTTTGATCCTTGGTTATAACCCGAATAAATAATTCAACAATTATAATCAATTGGCTTTGGAATGACACGTAGATCCGGCCCCACCTATATCCTGCGGACCAATCAACGTGGGCATCGTACCCGACTAAATATCGTGCATCTCTGTTGAACTAGGACCGTTCGATGACCTCCTCCCAAATCAATGGCTCGAACTCATTCCGCTCGGCGACTTCGATCCTGTCGTTAACGCGCGAATTATATACGGAAAGGTGGTTTCGTCGGACGTCAAATCCGCTACGTGTCAATTCCTGTATGGAATCGCTCCTCTCTCCTGTAATACCGCCTCCGTGCTAGAGGTGGTGCGGAATTGGGGAAACCCGCCTTTGCAAATCCGTTCCGGTTTTCCTGCTACAGTAATAAACTACGGTTTCGTCGAGGTTCGGGCTCCGTTGTATCAATTAACTCCGGGTTTCAATACAGCGTATTCGATAGGATTTGATGCAACTATGCGATAAAACAGGGTTATTCTTTTATACAGGAGAGTCACCAATATTAACCATGATTTTCTATACAGAGCACGCCACGGGGTTTTTTCTTAATTGCGCAGGGATTATTCAAATGGATTTGGCAATCAAACTACAGAGGTAGGGGAAATCATGCGGGAGTTCATCACTTCTCGATTAGGCAATCTTTTTACACTTAAGAATTTGGCACACTACTGAGGTAATGCACAGAACTATTTAACTGGAAGCGATTTGAAATACACAGAGTTATTGCAGAATTCCTGTATTCTTTCCCTTCTCGTCTATCCCCCCTCATACATTCGAGGTTTTACAATTATATACATAGATTGATGACTCTTCGGTTCCTCTGAGAGGACCGTTCTAGAAACCAACAGTCTAACCATAATAATTCAATTAACTGAAATATGACAGCTAGAAAACTAAGCTATTCGACTTCCTCTGACTCTAATTAACCTAAAGAATTACAATCAGCTAAGGTATTGACACCTAGCTGTAATAATTCGAATGCTTCTAAACCCTCCTAGCCACAACATGTGGACAAAACTTCCTACATTGCTGGCCAGTGTCCAATGCCCCTGCATCAGACTCCTGAGGGAAATTTTCTTCATGGGCTCCTGTCCATGAGCTCCTCCACTGATCTGCCGATCTTCTGCAACATTTCTTCAGTCACCCAAGTGGCATCTTCCTCTGGTTTATCCTTCCATTTGATCAAGTATTGGAAGTACTCTTGTCCTCTGGTCTTCCTGAATACTCTCTTGTTCAATATCTTCTCTGGTTGCAATGGCTGAGCTGGAGGTAGCTGCTCCTTCCACTCAATCTGCTCCTTGTCTGCTGATCTGTCCTCTGCACCATCATCTTCATATTTGTACAAATCTGCAACATTAAAAATGGGAGATATTCCAACATCAGGTGGAAATTCAATCTCATAATCATTTGCAGAAAATTTTCTAAGTATCTTGCATGGCCCAATCTTTTTGAACTTCAATTTGTTGTACTGCTTCTTTGAGAACCTCTCCTTTCTCAAGTGTGCCAAAACCTGATCTCCTAATTGAAAATGAACTTCTCTTCTACTCAAGTCTACTTGGGTTTTATATTTGATTCTGCTGCCTTGTAATTGTTGTTTCACTTGTTCATGTATGGCCTGGATCTCGGAAGCAAACTCTTCACCATCTGCACTCCTTAGCTCTGCTCTTCCCAGATTTCTTAACTCTGATATTCCCCTGGGATGCATTCCATAAACAATATGAAATGGACTCTTCCCTGTGCTTCTGTTTGGTGAATCATTATATGCATATTCTGCCTGGGGAAAAATATGATCCCACTGCTTGGGATGTTCTCCTGCAAGACTCCTCAACAAATTTCCCAAACTCCGATTCACTACCTCAGTTTGTCCATCAGTCTGGGGATGATAAGTTGAGCTGAAACTCATTTTAGTGCCAAGTTTCTTCCACAATGTCCTCCAAAAGTGGCCCACAAATCTGGTGTCTCTATCTGAAACAATACTCTTGGGCAATCCATGCAATCTAACAACTTCCTTGAAAAACAAGTTACCAACATGGGTGGCATCACTAGTTTTATAGCATGGGATAAAATGTGCCATTTTGGAGAATATATCCACCACAACAAAGACTGCATCATTTCCTCTCTGAGTCTTGGGCAATCCTAGAACAAAATCCATACTCACCATGTCCCAAGGCCTGTCTAGAATAGGTAAGGGAGTGTACAATCCTGCATTCTAGCTCCTTCCTTTGGCATATTGAAAAACCTTGCAATTCTTCACAAACTTGTCCACTTCTGTTCTCATCTTGGGCCAGAAGTAAAAGTGACTCAACTGCTCATAAGTCTTATCAGTACCAAAGTCTCCAGCAAGTCCACCATTATGCTTTTCTTTGATCAAATTTTCTCTCATGGAACATTTTGGTATACAGATTTGGTTCTTTCTGAATAACAAGTCTTCCTGTAGGAAATAATCCAGCCACTGACTTCTATCTGTTAAAACAGGGTTACTACATGCTTCAAATGCGTCCTTAAAATCAGGATTTGTTTTATACAATTCTTTGAGAAAATTGAATCCTGCAACTTCAAAATTAATCTCTTGAACAAGAAAATGCCTCCTACTCAAAGCATTAGCTACTTTATTGGCTTGGCCACTTATATGTTTCAAAACAAAATTAAAACTTTGGAGATACTCAACCCATTTAGCATGCTTTTGTTTCAACTTGGGCTGCTGTACATTATACTACAAAGCATGATTGTCAGAATATAATACAAATTCCCTGGACATCAAATAATGTCTCCACTTCTTCAGTGCTTGAACAATTGCATAGAATTCCTTCTCATAAGAGGAATACTTTCTCCTGGTGTCATTTAACTTCTCGCTGAAATAGGCTACAGGCCTATCATCCTGACTCAAAACAACTCCAATGGCCTCCCCACTGGCATCACATTTTACTTGAAATGGTTTGGTGAAATCAGGCAGAATTAAAACAGGCTTCTCTGTTATTTTTTGCTTCAAAACTTTAAAATTTCTCTCTGCTTCAGCAGTCCACTTAAATGGCTGTTTGCTCTTCCTTATTGTCTCAATTATGGGTGCATTAATATTACTGAATTTTCTTATAAACTTTCTGTAAAAACTAGCAAGTCCATGGAAACTTCTTACCTCAAAAACATTCCTGGGTGAAGGCCACTCCACTATTGCCTTAACCTTTTCTGGGTCCATTTTCAATCCTTCTGCAGAAACAACAAACCCCAAATACACCAACTCTTCCTTCATGAATGAGCATTTTTTTAAATTTATCAGCAGTTTCTCTTGGTGCAGCTTCTTCAAGACATGATTAAGATGTCGCAAATGTTCCTCTTTAGTTCTGCTGAAAACTAATATATCATCCAAATACACTATCACAAATTTACCAATGAATTCCCTCAATACTTCATTCATGAGTCTCATAAAGGTACTAGGTGCATTTGACAGCCCAAAAGGCATTACCATCCATTCATACAGTCCTTCATTTGTTTTAAAAGCAGTTTTCCACTCATCACCCTCTCTAATTCTAATTTGATCGTATCCACTCTTTAAATATATCTTTGAAAAATATTTAGCACCACTTAAACAGTCCATCAAATCCTCAATTCTGGGTAAAGGGAATCTGTACCTGATTGTGATCTTATTAATTTCTCTGGAATCAGTACACATCCTCCAGCCTCCATCCTTCTTGGGGCTCAAAACTGCTGGTACTGCACATGAACTTGGACTTTCTCTGATTAGTCCTTTGTCCACCAATTCCTGCACTTGTCTCCTGATTTCTTCATTTTCTTTGGGAGTCACTCTGTAGGCTGCCTTGTTTGGTAGATTTGAACCAGGGATAAAATCTATCTAATGGCTGATCTTTCTCACAGGTGGCAGCTCATCACGTAAATCATCCACAACAATGTCACAGTAATTGTCTAGCATCTCTTGAATTTCTACTGGTAAATCAGAAATCTTTGTGGAAGTAAGAACTACTTTAGGCTTACAAACTAAAGAAAAGCTTACCTCCTCTTCTTCTATCTGCTGCAGATATTCCTTCCCGCTCAGCAACAAGGTCTTTGGATCAGTCACTCTGCTGGATGGTTCTCCTTCTTCCATGGGAATCAATATATGATGCACCCCATATTTGAAGAACTTGTAAGTGTTCTTCTTGCCATCATGTACTGCTGCTCTGTCAAACTGCCAAGGTCTACCCAACAGTATATGACACACGTCCATGGGCATTACATCACACAAAAATTTGTCCTTGTATTTTCCCATTTGCAGCTCTATCTCACACTGTTATTTCACAACCAGCTGGTGCCCTTTATGCAGCCAGGACACCCTGTAGGGAGTGGGGTGCTCCCTAGTCTTCAGCTTCAGTTTTTCTATCACCTTAGTGGAAACCAAATTTTCTGTGCTGCCACTATCAATGATTAGCTGGCAGCATTTCCCTTGGACTTTGCATATGCTCCTAAACAAAGTCTTCCTTTGTGCAGGCTCAGTGACTTCTTTGGTTTGTTTCAACAGGACCTTATTAACCACCAAGGACTTTCCCCTCTCTGGAAGAAATTTTTCTTCAATTTCTGCTTCTTCTTCAACCTGGGTAACAACAACATTTCTTGGACCAGCACCCACATTCTCTGGACACTAATAGTGCTTATGTCACACCTACTGGCATCTATAACACCTCAATTCTCTACCTCTGCCTCTGTCTTTGCCTACTCTTCCTCTTCCTCTGTAGGAACCCCTTCTTCCCCTTGCATCATCCTCTGTAGATGCATTCTGAGGTGGACTACTGTCAGCTCCATCCCTGGGTGTAGGCTTTCCTCTACCACCCTGACTTCCCTTCCCACGGAAAGTACCTCTCTTCTTGGCAGACTGTTTTCTCAGGAGTTTCTCCTCTACTTTCAAGGCCATCTGGTATGCCTCTTCCACTGTCTTAGGAGACAAGAGACCAATCTCATCTTGGATCTCTAGCTTGAGACCATTCACATATCTGGCAGTATTTTCTGGTGTATCTTGGAATTTCCCAGCTCTTATGCTCACTCTGTAGAATTCTTCTGTGTATTCCTTTACTGTCAGCAACCTCTGTCTCAGGTTCTGCATTTGTCTATATAATGTCAGCTGATAATCACTGGGTAAGAATTTACCTTTTAGTTTAGCCATCATTCTGGTCCAGATCTTGATAGGTTGCTTTCCAACTCTCCTCCTCTCTGCCTGCACTCCATCCCACCAAAGTGCAGCATGTCCTTTCAGCTTTGTTACTGCAAAATTAACCTTTTTATCTTCACTTATTTCTTCATAATCGAAGCACTTGTTTAATTCATTTATCCAGTCCACCAGCTCTTCTGGATTCAGTCCCCCTGTATAACTCGACACTTCAATTCTAGGCTTAACTGCAGACCCCAGAACAGTTCTCAGGAGCCTAAAATCAGGAGGAATTTCAATTTCTTCAGCTTCTTCCATTTCAGGTTCGCTGATGTCTTCAAGATCTCTGGGCTGTCTGTGTTCCATGGCATCTATTCTGGCCTCGACCCTCTGCAACATTCCCAACACCTCTGCGTTGGCTACAGGTCTCCTTCTGCCAGCACCTCTTCCAACTCGGACTGCCATGTCAGCAAAACAATTCCACAACGGCTCTGATACCACAAATGGCGCAGCAACACTGAAAGTCAACACCCGATGGAGGGACGGTCAACACTGTGTGGCTCTGTCGAACTCCTTTTTCGTTTTTTTTTGGTCAATTTCAAAGAAATTAACGAATAAATAATTTCGCAACAAATTTCCAATTGTACCTTTTGGATTACACACGTATATATATCTGAACCCTCTATAATCAATGGTTATGCCTTCGGCCTTATATAGCCGTTCCCAACTTTTTATGACTATTTCAACCTTTTGTAAACTTTATAACAAACCTTTGATCCTTGGTTATAACCCGAATAAATAATTCAACAATTATAATCAATTGGCTTTGGAATGACACGTAGATCCGGCCCCACCTATATCCTGCGGACCAATCAACGTGGGCGTCATACCTGACCAAATATCGTGCATCTCTGTCGAACTAGGACCGTTCGATGACCTCCTCCCGAATCAATGGCTCGAACTCATTCCGCTCGGTGACTTCGATCCTGTCGTTAACACGCGAATTATATACGGAAAGGTGGTTTCGTCGGATGTCAAATCCGCTACGTGTCGATTCCTGTATGGAATCGCTCCTCTCTCCTGTAATACCGCCTCCGTGCCAGAGGTGGTGCGGAATCGGGGAAACCCGCCTTTGCAAATCCGTTCCGGTTTTCCTGCTACAGTAATAAACTACGGTTCTGTCGGGGTTCGGGCTCCATTGTATTGATTAACTCCGGGTTTCAATACAGCGTATTCAATAGGATTTGATGCAACTATGCGATAAAAAAGGGTTACTCTTTTATACGGGAGAGTCACCAATATTAACCATGATTTTCTATACAGAGCACGCCACGGGGTTTTTTCTTAATTGCGCAGGGATTATTCAAATGGATTTGGCAATCAAACTACAGAGGTAGGGGAAATCATGCGGGAGTTCATCACTTCTCGATTAGGCAATCTTTTTACACTTAAGAATTTGGCACGCTACTGAGGTAACGCACAGAACTATTTAACTGGAAGTGATTTGAAATACACAGAGTTATTGCAGAATTCCTCTATTCTTTCCCTTCTCGTCTATCCCCCCTCATACATTCGAGGTTTTACAATTATATACATAGATTGATGACTCTTCGGTTCCTCTGAGAGGACCGTTCTAGAAACCAACAGTCTAACCATAATAATTCAATTAACTGAAATATGACAGCTAGAAAACTAAGCTATTCGACTTCCTATGACTCTAATTAACCTAAAGAATTACAATTAGCTAAGGTATTGACACCTAGCTATAATAATTCGAATGCTTCTAAACCCTCCTAGCCACAACATGTGGACAAAACTTCCTTCATTGGCGGCAGTGGCTCCAACTCTTTTGCATCAGGGGAAAATCAGCAGGGATTTCAGTTAGGCAGGAGGCGATAGGGATTATGAGATAGGATGCATTTGTTAACCGACATCAGGAAGTTCGTAGCGAAAAAAGGAAGTATTATTAGTTGAAAGGCATTGCAGGCAGCACTTTTCATACTGATAAAGATCATGCTTGTGATTCCAACCAGGTTGGGAGAGATGCGCCCCAGTATGTTTGTCTGGAGGATTTGTCCATAGGGTTATAAGACAATTCATCCCATACACTAGTTAGGACAGGATATTGATTCGGCTTGAACCACTAAAGTCTTAATGAGCAACATATGGATGCATTGTGGAATGTAAGTAGTGCCTTGAAGACATTATATGTGACCTAAGGTGAACACTGAGATATAGTGGTGCCTTGGGACTGCTGTACCTCTTGAGATTGACCTTGAGGGAATGTGCTTGATGCCAGGCGCATTAACTGCAGGATTGACCTTAAGGAATGTAGCGAGTACCCTAGAGGCTGCTGGGTTTCCACGGGATATAGGTTGACCCGAATCTGTGGTGTGAGCTACCCACAGGGTATAGTTTGGCTTTGGGTTTGTTGGGGTTGGATAGGCTATCCCTTGTGATGTAGGTTGGCTTGGATGCGGGAAACCAGGTTTCCTTGTGGAAGAGTTGGCCGTGGATGGGATGAGCTGGTGCACAAAGAGACAGTTGGCGGGCGAGCGACCAGAAGGTTCATTTACAAAGGACTGGGCCTTGTTGAATGTAAGGTTGGTTGTTACTCAAAAGGTTGTCCTTTGAGATGGATAGGTTTACCCCTTGGGAACAAGATGCTCCTTTTTGTTGAACCTGAGGTTCACCGGGGGGACCATAGGGTTTTATGCATTGGATGAAGGTTGTCTGCGAAAGGGTTGTCCTTGTGGATTGTAGGTTCTATGGTTATAGGTTTTCCCTATATCGGTGAAGGTTGTCACGAAGGGTTGTCATATGGACCATAGGTTTTTCCCGATAGTATGTGAACTGGCCAGAGGTTAGAGCAGGCAAATAGACAAGATTTCTCTATTCATCATAATGACGCGGAAAGTTAATAGTAACTTGCGGCTACTAAGAACACGAGGAACATAATTCTCCTCTTGAATGGCCAACATGTATTGATCATACATCAAACCTTTAGGGATTGGATTAGAAGAGATGAGTGCACCACCGGTAGGATGGATTCGAGCATGAGGTTGTGATCCTCCTGCAGTAGGCCCAATGGGTATCATGGAAGCGATAGGAATCGACCCACAAACGAGAGAAGATGGAATGCGAAACGAAATCATCTTAACATATGGGCGAGATGAAGCCACACGAGTAGAGATGAGTTGGGACAAACATAACACCCAGTCGACATCATGGGGAGTCGAGGGTGAAGCACCGATACTATTACAAATGACCCTTCCCCGAGGGAGTGATCATACTTGCCCATGGGTGCAATTATAATGATGAGACAAAATAATATGACTCAAAAAACCATAATACAGTGCTGGTGGGAGAGGAATTTTGACCTAAGACACAAGAAAATTCCTCAGGAGGAGCTTAAGCAATTCTCTGTAGAAACACAAAATATCTCTTTGTTCACCCATGGGACTTGAAGCATGCAGCAACAGGGCCAGAAGCATGTTATCGACAAAAATGTGATGAGAAGAAACAAGTAAAGCACATGTTAATGGCGATTCAAGTGGTTTCGAGGCGGATGGTTTTAGTAAGAGGAGGATGTCTTCTTCGTCTCTAAAACTAGCCCAAGCCCCGGTAGGAGGGTTGCCAATTAATACTAAATGGCTCCTCGAAGAGGAGATCGGGTAGCAAGTGGTAATATACCGGAGATAATAGAATGCCAATAGGAAGTAGGCCTAGTAGGCAGGTGCTCCCAAAGAGAAACTTTAGGAGAAGGATCTCCCTGCAATTAATGAGGACGATGAGCGGTGGCTTTGCCACACGATGGATTGTCTCTCAAAAACGGGAGAGAAGCGAGATGACAATTCGGGCTTCAAGATCAATCACTAAATAATTGCTACGAACAATCCAAGAAAATATATTTAATGGGCACATGATCGTAGGCAATTCATTTACTGACATGCATAAAATTTTACCATATTTTAGAGCCAAGAAAAGGAAAAAAAGGTGACTCTAGTCACTTTCAGTTAGTCAGCATGAAAGGAGAAGCGCTTGATGATATTTTCAATTTTAGAGAGTCACGAAAAGACAAAAATGAATATTTTGATACAGCGGCAGGGGGTGTACTAAGATTAAGCATTTGTGCAATATACACCTTGAGTGATCAAATGAAAGAGAAATGACACAAGGACTTAACATACATGGAAAGACATCTGCGAATGTTGTGTTTAGTGTATCACGGTTACAAGGTGTGACGGACTTCCTACTTCCTGGATAAAGGATTGCAACCTATAGAGGGTCTCCCTTTATATACTCGAAGGTACGGGGAGCACAAAGTGCGCCCTTTAAAGATGTCTTATGGATGTGACTTAATCTACTAGGTTTAATGACATGGAGACACATCACTAGCCTGAACCTCTAAAATATGGTACATTATGTTTCCAATGCTTCCTTAGTTTGATTGAATTCATTTTAAATTTTATATTGAATTAAGGTTGTGGTTTCAAGGCCTTCTTGAATTTAATCTTGAATCCTTAATGCACAACTATATGCAAAAGAAAATCATTCCAATTGTATGAACAACTAGATTTAAGAAGGAGAGTAGTTCATAATGAAGCATGTTGTCAGTGGACACAAGAATAAATTTTACTAATGCATCTAAAGACAAACAAGAAGAAAATGAAAATCTCTTTCCTTTTTCACTAAAAACTACTAATAGAAAAATAGTTTCATTTTTCAATAGAAAGACTATGTTTTGTTCTTTTAAATGAGTAAGGAGAGAAAACACTCTTTTCTAAAAGAACAAAATAGATGCTAGTTTTGAGAAATTTGGAAGGAAATGATCTAAACAAAGAGACACGAACATCAAACACACTCAACCCAGAGACATATTCCTTGAGAAAAAGAGGGCTTTAAAACTTATTTAGTAAAAATGTGGTCCCATATCAGGTGAAAGCGGTGGAGAGTGGGAAATGAACACCCAGATAGTGGCTAAATGACCAGATGACATGTAGAGGCGGGGAAACAAAAAATGAGACGATCGTTGACAAAATTTGAAAGATAAAAGACGAGATTGACTCAAACTCAACTTCGAAAGTTTCGTCAGGAGTAGACAAACAAGCTATAGAAGACACCTAGAAACCTTAGGGTGACAAACTTCTTGATAAGATGAGGGAAAATACATTTGGGAAATGAGACCAGAAGATGAAAAATTCCAGCCATTGATGAAAGGAAAATCCAGAACGAGAGGCAAGACACTAGAAAAATCGGGAAAAAAAAATAAAATCCTAACCTACAAAGATTCGGTGCATGTCAATTTGTAATCCGCTAAAAAAAGTATGGTGTACTCCATGACAAAGGCAACAAGCACCAATTGGCGGCTATTGTGTATGAAGCAACGGCAATGTAGAACATAAAACTATTGGAAAATAAAAAGCCACTCGGAAAATATCCATACTTGACACTCTAAGACTAAGTATGATGGCTGAAAATGATATGATTTATACGAGAACAAAGTAGAAAAGTGGAAATACGACCAAGAGAATTCAAATAGACAAGAAAAACACTAGATGAACAACGAGAGAAGAAAAAATACATAATCCCTAGTATGATTAAGCCAGAGTGACTGATTGATGTCCTCAGATATGGAGTGATCCACTAGCATGGAGTGTATCTAACAATGGGAATGCTGCTAGACTCTTGAATACAACTTATAAATGAAAATGAGTTGGGATATATAAACATGGTCATCTTACACTGTTTACAGTTTTGAAACAACGTCAGTTGATGTGTCTTACACATCGCATTCCTTTTAGAGTGATCAATGCTCATGTGCACATACAGGATCAGTGAATGGTGAAGAATAAGAAAACATGTTTTCATTTGTAACTATTTGTTCAGGTGAGAGAACAATATTTTCTGTAATTAGGAAACACAAAATTGGGACCATACGATCATGTATTAATGATAGAGAAAATAAGTTTGCAAGCAATGCCTTGACATTGTAGCCTCCTTCGATGGAGTTCAGTCAAGCACGACTCAAGCATTCGTTGGGGATGGGCTGGTGGGAGCAGCAGAAACAACTCTCTCGACAATGGATTCTTCTACGCCTTATTCTTCCTCCTGACTAGGCATGGGCCCATTCAGAAGCTGCTAAAACCATGTGAGAAGTAAGTATTATAGGAGAGGAGGAGGTGGTTTAGGATCCCTCATAAGGTGGAAGAGGAGTCTTATCCCTTTGGGGAGTTGCACAATTGTAGAAAACAAAGAGCTGGGGAGGATTTGACGTTATTCGATCGAACAAACCATGATATTTCTTTGCTCAAGTGGTTAAGATAGGAACTGCTTCTATTTTAAAAAAAATTTCCAAAACAGGTTCGGTCTGCGGAGTACCCCATGACGAGAGCGCCCAAATGGGTGCCTTAAGCTAGTGTGGGCCATATGAGCATGAGGCCATAAGTGCCCCCTACAAGCGCTGACTAAAAATCATATTCTTTGAGCTTCACCTGGAATGATCAAGAAGAAGTACCCTTGGCTTGCTGAGACTGATAACACTCAGCTGTGTGTAAATACAGAAGTCAGCGAAATGGTCTCCAATGTTCGGGGCAGGATTATCAGGGCAGTGAAAAAAATATTGTGTAACAGGAAGGGAAGTGAACCTTTTCCTGAACTCAGTAAACTTCTTTCTATGATTTCTGAAAGCTAGTTAGATGGTGTAACATCGCTAAAGAACACTGGTAACACTTTCTTTCTTGCCTTAAATAAACGGAGTTGATAATAGACAGACAACATAGCACAAAGGGAAGTTCTCAGGCACCTCATACTTTGTCTTCCATCTCCCTTTCATCTTTGTTTTCCTTGTACCCTATTGCTTCTTTGTTACACTCTCTATCTCCATTTTCCCCTTATTCTCAATGCCTTACCCTTTTATGCAACACAGTAACGTGAAAAACCATTCAAACCCATTTCAACATGACCTAAGCCTTTATCGCGGAAGTCTCTGCGCCACGTACATCACACTTCACAAATGTAACCCAGCTTTTACCTTTAATAATTCTGAGATGGTTCTTACGTTAAATATTTGTGACATTTCATGCTGTGATCGTAACTTTTATCTTTTTTCCTTTCGGACTCATCACATGTCACTTCGCTATACAAATGCACATCTCCTGAGTTTTTTATCTATCACAAATAATACGAGAGTGCCACCTATCTACAAATTTCATCCATAAACTTTTCCTTTCTACCTTAACACTTATGTTGTTATTTTAGATTCCGATATTCGCGTTGGCGCCACACATTAGCAGTCCCACCACCACGTTGCCCATCACAAATCTCACTTTGCACCATTTATCTTTTACCACCAAACGCGGCTAATTCACGATTGTGGTATTGTGTCGTAAATGTAAAATAATCTTTGTCTTCGCATAGCTGCTGCAGCTCGATACAGCAGTCAGGTAACTGTCATCATAACCACACTTCACATAGTAAACCTTTTGTCAAGAGATTGCAACTGCAACCTTTACGCATTGCAAATCTACTTCATATTTTATTTCATTCATGTTGATCTTTTCCGCTATCCATCTAAACTTGTGATATTATAATTCCACGAGCCACCACGATATGCCTTGCTTCTTTAACTTTAGTTAATTCTTGTTAATCCTTGTCGCTATCCCTTTAAACTTAGAAGTTACGTTCGACATCTTACATCAAAAATTTTGTCTCATACTTTCATATCGCATTTTTCTTTTAATGTACCTATAAGTTATTTCTCTTCAGATCATAAATTTTTATAAGGGTTTAACCCCTTTTTCTGCTTCCAAACCTTGTTTCATGTGTTATTTATTAACTCTTTTGACTTTTCTTCCTCAAGATGCAAATTAACTCTTTGATCTGGAATTAATTCATAAGTTCTTTTATATAGTTAAAAGCATAATTATATATATCTAGGAAAAGTAGGAGTGTATTTGGCCGTTTGGCCAAGTTAATAAGTGTGGTTTAGAAAGTTAGTTTCATTTACTGCTATTTGTTTTACGTGAATTAAATTAGCCTCATTATTGTCATTTCCTTTCATAAATGTAGTTTAGTTTCCTTTTAGTCATTTCCCTCCAGCAATTTACTATCCGATTGTTTGTTCTCATAATTTAAGAAATAACACCTCTTATGAAGCTAGAAAGAGGATGACATGAACAAAATGCTCATTTGTGTATATAACCTTGTCCTCAAAGTTTGTACGAACCCTGGGTTGATAAAGTAAACTAGGGCAACCCACGAGAGTTGCAACATTCTTGATGCAATACCGAGCTCACCACTTTTTGGCGGCATTGTAGAAGAGGTATCTAGTAGATGCTTTGATGATTCTTTGTTTTAGCATTATTTTCTCTTTCCTTACAAGTTGTTTTTTCCAAAATATCGAAAAATAAAAAAATATTTGATTTCATGCCTCATAGGAGTAGGGATACTCTAATATTTATAATAATAAAAAAACCTTCTCCAATACCAACCCTAGCCCCCACTTGACGATGTGGTGCGGTAAGAACCACATCACCATACACTTTGAAGGAAGAAGATATGGATGGATGTGATGACAATGAAGAAGATATTATTGGGTTTCCCATTCAAGATATGGATATCTTTGTACCTATGAAGAACATCCTCCATCTTTCTTCAACTTCTATGGTATGAGGAATGAGGATTTAGAAAGATTTCTCTTTGAATTTGAGATACTTTTTAGGTCTTATGGCTACTTATCATGCACTCAAGAAGTGAGATTTTTTTCCTACAACATTGAAGGATAAGAGCTCTTCAATGGTTCATGAGTCTAGGTACTAATCCAATAATATCATGGAATGATATGCAAAAGATATTTACGGAAAAAATAAAGATTGTGATCTTTGAGAAGATATTTTAGAATGAACCAAGAAAGAATATGAATGGCCTTGAGGATCTAATAGAGAGGTTCATGTATAATTTTAAGAGGGAAAATTTGCATCATCTAGGATTTGACACGCTGAAAACCCTCTTACTTAGAATGATTAGGGATGAGTGGATTGATCTCCGTAATCTCATGAGTAGAGGAGATATATACCAATTGTCCTTTGAAGAAATTTGTGAAACATGCAAGCGCATATCAAGAGGAAGGGAAAGAGTAAGTTAGTCAGCATCAACATTGGTAAGGCAAGATGAACTTGGAAATTTGCTTGATAAATTTAAAACAGAAATTCTTAGCAATCTAAGTGAACAAGTAGAAATGTTAAGAATGAAAAATGAGCAAAAATAAGATGTTGATATTTTTGTTATCCATGCAGAATCATATGCTACTAAATGTTGTTCATCATTCCCCAAGTTTAAATAATTTTACCAAGAAGACAATGGAGCAAGGCAATCACCAAGGAAGTTATGTTATGTAGCTCCAAGGAGACCCTGGCAGCCTTGTCAACTTGATATGATGCAAGGACCCACTCCATAATTTCAAGCTTATTCACATCCATCTCAAACTAATTGGGACACACTCCCTCCTTGGCAACCTTGGCCATCTCAACCCCAAAACCAATCTTGGCAACATGGTTGGCCAGGACCTTATTGGGAAAATCCTCAACATCCTCAATATTTCCCTCAATATCCTCCATACCCAACCCCATGTTATCCCTACCATCCACCTCCACCACAATCACAACCTCAAACACATCCATCTCATATATACGCCCCCACTCAACTAGCTGTACCACCATTTCCAAACCCACACCGTGAAGTATCTCAGCCCACTTACAATATTGAGGTACAACACTATCAAACATATCCTCTTGATCTAAATGGTCTGCATATTAGTTCAAGAAAGGTATTGAAAAGAAGATATTTTCTTACTGTCATTGAAGGACAACAACAACAACAAGAAGAACCAAATGAGGAGATCAAAAGAATGAGGGCTACACTTGATGAAGAGTCGACATCAGAATCAGATGTTGAGAAAGTTTCCTCATGTTTACCATCGTATCCTTCATGTGTTCAAGAGAACAATCGTCAAAAAGAGGAAGATTTGAATGTCATAATAGAAGAGGACATCCAAGGTGATCCAACTTAGCAAGTGGACCAGGGACATCACAATTATATTGACATATGGTTCCAAACAGTCATTAAGTTGCAGCAACACATTCTTCTCCAACAGTACTTGATACAATCCCAGTCAAATAAATTCATCTCTCATATTCAGGTACATGTCAAAGCATGTATTCCAAGTGTGCATGTGATTTTATCTGTCATCTTGATGTGTACATGGCTCCATTGGAAGTATTCCTATACTTTAAAAAGGTTTTTTTTTCTTCAAGTAGAGTAGGAAAGTGATAAAAAAAAAGGGAAAAAGAATAAAATCTCAGGTGAAAACCTCTTTTGAGGCATCTGAGATTGGCTCACTGATTGAAAACCTCCATGAGGCAGTCATTGGGTTAAAGAAAAAAGAGAAAAAATAAAATATCCTAGGTGAAAACCTCCTTTGAGGTGCCTAGGCATACCTACTAGTTGAAAACCTTATTGGGGCAGCGACTAGGCCTTACAAAAAAAGAAAAAGAAAAATTGCATTTCTCCATGTATCTCTCTCTAATGAATGCAGGTGCTCTCCAACCTTTGCAAGCAGAAAAAGAGCAAGTTGGCACAAAAAGAAAATTTGGTCAACACTTTAGTCAAAGGTAGTCACACTTGGGCTTCCTCCTCCAATGCTTAGAAGCTCCAAAAGGACCTTAAGCAGATCACCACATGCAGCTTCAGTAGTAGCTTTAATATCACCGGCAAAAACAAATCAATGGTAAGGTTCAAGTATGCAATCATCTAACCCTTTCTTCGAATCTATTTTAGGTTAAAAAAAACATTAAAAGTGTGAGAAGGAATTTTTTTTATATAGCCAAAATCAGTAGCAGAGAAACCTCAGCCTTATCTAGAAACTAGCCTCACTTTTTCTGCCATGAAGAGGAACAAGACAAAATTAAATAGGACTTGAGAAAGTGGGTAGTAAGCATTTCATTGTAATGGAAGACAAGGAGTACCAAGGGGTGACCAAGGATGAACTCAGTTCACAGAAAAAAGAATTTTAAGTTTATTCTGCATGCAATTTAAAATAATAATAATAATAAATAAATAAATAAAGGTGGATCCACCACCACTTGGCATGCTTAACAGATTTAATTAAGGCATCTGAGGACCTCCATGAATCACCTACAAGAATAATAGCAAGAAGATTAGCAATAGGAGCAGCACATGGGCCAATAAACAGAAAATGAAATAAGCCTGCATGCAGGAAGAACCAGAAGGCTGGGAGGATGAATAGGTTGTTCAGAGGATGAAAAACAGTTTCAGTAGGGGGGTGATGATGGGCCTCTAAATTAGACATACAATAAGGCCCATCTAACCTTTGTTAGGCCCATCGACCTTCCTTATGCACATAAAAGGATATATTAAATCTCTCCTTTTGTGCTTAATAATGTTTTCCTATAAGTCAATATTTTCTTAGGAAGGTTTAAAGGTAATTGCATATTTTTGCCTAATATTGGTTATTTTTGTAGAATATTGTGAGAATATTTGGAAAATTATACAGATTTAGAGAAGCAGATGATTTAGGGACTTGCTCCCTACCACTCGAAGATCAAGATTAAAGAATACATGAGCACAATATCAAGAAATTAGGGATAAATCTTGGAGAGATTCAAGGGGGTTTTCCACCCTCCTTAACTCTCAAAGGAAGCCAAGCAACTCAAGACCAAGTGCACTCAAGCCATACTTCACTTGGAGTCTCTAGAAATTCGAATTCCAAGAGGCATCCAAGCAACTGAAGATGAAGAGCACTCGATCTATGTTTACTGGTAGTCAAGTGGACTCAATCACCATTTCCAAGGGAGTTGCTGGTATTTTCCCTGTAGAATAAATAAAGCAGAGCTAGAGCTAGCAAGGATTAGGGGAGTTAGACAGTGATTTGATTATAGTCGACTTCCATTCCATTCCATTCCATTGGATTCGAATTTTTGTTGTAAATCCATTAGGCTCTATTAAAAATTTTATGGATGTAACAAATAGTTCTTTTTTATGAAATGAGTATAGAGATGCCATTTTATTGATCTAGTTCCAGAGAGTTGGGCTCGTGGGTTAGGGCCCAACCCATGTGCCTCAGCTCCTCTGTTGTTTCCATTCTTTTATTTCATGTCATTAAGCTAGTTTTTCTTCTGAACATTTAGCTAGTTTGTTTGTGTTTTATTGATGTTTTAGTTTGATTCCCGTCGTATTTTGCAGAAGATTTAATCTGCTCACCGAGTGGTAGAATAGTGATAAACTCCAAAATTTGTGGTCAAGACTTCCCTCTAATCTCTGTCAATAGAGCTCGAGAAGGGTAAACCTTCCCACATAACCAAAAATTTATCTTTGTTCACTGTTTTTTTATCACGCACTTCATTTATTTTTCGTGCATGGATCAGCAGGTTGATTGCAGGAATTATTGCTAAAACCCCCATAGCAGCTCTGTGGTGCTTCCCCGCTTCATTTTCCATCTTTGTATTCGCTCCCAAACACCTCTGTCAGGCTTTGTTCCTTCCTTTTTCCTCATCACAGCTACCACACATTTTTCTTCACAAAACACTTGAAAAACCATCCAAGGTTGAACTCCGCCTTTCCTCCTCGAAATCCCCGCTACCATACTTCACAAATCGCACTTAGCGAATTTTCCCTTTTACTTTAACACTTACAGTTCGTTGTAGCTGATTGCGATATTGCGATATCGCAGATCGCACCTTTCCTCTTTTTCTTTCGAGACTTACTGCAAATCGCATCACATTTCCTTTTTTCTCGACCGCAATCACATCTCCTTTCTGAAATCGCACTTCGCAGTCTTTTCTAAACAACACTTCCACTATTCCTCTAGATTTGCGGTATTGCAAATTGCAATATCGCATTTCGCACTTCGCATTATTTCTCTTGTTCTCGTTCACACTTACCGCTCCGATTGTCGATTGCGATCGCGCTCCACCAACTGTCCCGCTGCCATGTCACCCATCGCAAATCTCATTTCGCACCTTTGCCCTTTTTCTCCATTACTTACCGCTTTCTTTTTCCAATTGCGATATTGTTATCGCACTTCGCCGCTCTTCCCCGCCACACTTCACACATCGCATTATTTAGCCTATTCCCTTTAACTATTAACGAACCAACTTCGCGATATCGTGATTGCAATATCAGTCCCACCTCCACATCGCATCTTCGCCATTGCATATTTCAAGTTATTCCGCTCCAAAGCCTTTTGCG
Source organism: Pinus albicaulis (assembly GCA_034641835.2). Classification (NCBI taxonomy): domain Eukaryota; kingdom Viridiplantae; phylum Streptophyta; class Pinopsida; order Pinales; family Pinaceae; genus Pinus; species Pinus albicaulis. The sequence continues at coordinate 1,263,039,085 of CM076570.1, forward strand.
CTATAATAGAGCCTTAATTCGGTTTAAACCCCCACTTTCCACTTCTAAGCCCTGTTTCATGTGCTAAGCCCTCCATTAGCCTCTTTAGCCCTTTTTCTTTCCTCCAAGGTTAAAAATCAACACTCTTTCAATTAGGATTAATTCATGGATAGCTTATTTGCATGAGTAGAATCATGGTAGATAGACCATAGGATAAATAGAGTGCATTTAGTCGATTGGCCAAGTTAAGTGTGGTTTAAATTAGTTTCCTCTCTGCAACTTAGTTTAGTTTCTTTCCAATCATTTCCTTTCAGCAAATTATTTAGTTTCTTTCTGCTATTACTTTTCAACAATATAGTTTAGTTTCTTTTCATTCATTTCCTTTTCTGCAAATTAAATTAGTTTCATTCATGTCATTTCTTTTCAGCAATTTAATTTAATTTCCTTCTGTCATTTCCTTTCTTCAATTTAGTTTAGTTACATTGAATTGTGACAGAATTCACTGAGAACCCTTAAAAATAGCACCCTTTCGTAAAGCGGAAGATGATGACATGAACAGAATGCATCTGTTGTGTATATATCACTGTCACCTCCAAGTTTGTATGAACCCCGGGTTAATAAAGTAAAGTAGGGCAGCCCCTGGAGTTGCAGCACTCTTGGTGCAATACCAGGGCTCACCAAAACATGACATTGGAAAACACCAAATTAAGTTTGGGGGGAAAGAGTGTATATTTTTTGCACTTCCACAAAAGAGGAAACAGAAAAACATTTCATTTAAGAGTGTGAGTCCTTCAAAGATAGCAGAGATTGTTACATAAATATCGCGATAGCTAGCTCCTGGGATAATTTCTTCAACCAGGGAACTGTTGAGAATTTGGGAGCCTGTTGCATAGGAAAATGGTTGAATACAAAAATCAGACAATAGAGGCAGTTTCTTTGGTAGGTTATCTTTATCCTTGTAGATGATATAATTTTTTCTTCTATGGTCTGCCCTTCTGCATACTTTACTGCAAGATCGCAAAGATAGAATAGATGGGGCTCTGCCACGTTGCCAACCCCAACCCCACATGCTACCTGACTTTTGTTGTTGACTGGTCTTATAGCAAATTCTAGCATAAGCCCATATTGCTACTCTATTAGAGTCATCGCTTGCACTACTAAAAATTGAACACGTCACAACCCTTTGTAATCCCTCTAGCACGTGAGAGGAGTGCTAATCTAAAATTACACGTAAAAAAAAAAAAAAATTAATAATAATAATAATTGAATTTCCTCAATTTTTTTTAAAAAATATATATATTATTTTAAAATTCCCTATGAAGGGTCTCAGGTCCGTCGAACATTTCTTAAAAGTTAAATTACTGAGGTCAGTCCACCGGACCGCCTGACAACTTCGACGTAAAGACTCTAGAGTCTAGAGTACATTATTACCCCTAGGCAGCAAGTGGTTGTTGCAACAGTAAATAAAACATAATGGTGCATATCGTGATAGTTTGTTTTGGGGTTCTGTAATTTATTAGCAAGATTGGCAGAGTCCAATTACAGAAGCAACATCGTTTCAACCAACTTTGGGATTCTAGGATCTAGCCCTCCTGAATCCGGAGAGGGATCTCTCCAATATGTACAAAGATGGATTTGTCTTTGAAGTTTGGAATAATGATATTAGGCTAGTTATGAGGTCCAAGGGTTTTGTTTGTTTTTGGATGATTGAAACATGATTGTTGTTAGAGGTGAAAATTCCCAAAGGTGAAGAGGTTCAAAGGTGAGAAGTTGCAAGAAAAAGAGTAAGTTTTGATCAAGAAGAAAGATGATGACAGGTTTTCAGTCCATTGGGCTATGGAGTCATAAGAGGATTTAATTGAAACAATTAGGTTCAAGAGTGGTCTATGGGGCAAGTCATCTATGCCTAAGGATCTCTTTAAAGTTTGATTTATGGAATGGAGTGATACATTAAGAAGGGGAAGTAAACAGATGCAGAACAAAGAGCAGCCCAGGATCTGGTAAGTACTTTGAAACTAGCCACCCTTTGACCAGGCACTTAAGAAAGGCATGAAAGAAAACTAGGATCTGGTAAGTACTTTGAAACTATCCAGCCTTTGATACACTTCCAATAGAAAACATACAAAAACTAAGGGAAACTTGAAGGCAACCTTTGGAGTAGAGACTAGCGGGCCGGGCTCACCACAAATCCTCTCCTAGCTCTTCTTTACTTGGCTACTTCCAAGACAATCACAGAGATGACACAGAATGGCCTAAGATCTGGTAAGTACTTTGAAACTATCCAGCTTTTAACACATCCTAAGTGAAACAATCAAATAGTCATGCAAACAAGACTGGGACCAGGGCTTACCATATCTTCCTCAGTTCATCTTCACACAACATATACTGAAAGTAACATTCAAAAATAATATTCAGCTAAGACAATAAGACGAGGGAACGCCAGCATTCTTATGCTTAAACTGAATTAAATCATTTCCAAATAACACAGTTGAAAGAAAACATTTAAATAAATATTTCTCAGCCAGAGAAGGTTACTGATATGCAGTAGGTCCTAACATTGTTTAAACTATTCTTTACAGAAGAAAATGAAACATAATGGAAACAGAAATAAAATAACAAGTTACAATAAGAATAACATCACCTTCAACATAGACCAGGATCCCATAAATCAGCTTGTATTGATGCTCCAAACCAGTTACAATCTTCAAGTCTAGTGTTTTAATTCATCTCTCTTTCACAACCTAACTTATCTGTTACAAGCAGAGCTCCAAGAGCCAGTGAATCACTATTTACAATCAGGAGTCTTCAGCTCAATTACATTACCATGCTTTAGCAATTACATCAACAACCAACCCCTCACTCATCTTCTACTGAAGTATTTATAGAAGGATGAGGAGGTGAGATCTGATTAAAGATCTCAAATACAATTAATACAGAGTTAATGTTTTCTTGGCCCTTGGGAGGCTCAATGAAGAAACTGTACAGGTGTTTCACTGCATTAATTGAATTATACTTATGAATTAAGCTCGGAGGGAGCTTTTGTTGACCTTTGAGGGTCTGTGTGATCCTAGGGCTACTCTGCAGACCTTCTTTCATTAAATTCCTGGCAGAAGTAACTCTTCGACTGCGTTGAGGTAAAATATCTGATCATGATCAATAAATTATGTTCCTGATTGAATACTTTGAGGCACAGGTGGCACTTTAGTCGCTGGGAGGAATCAATTCGCCTCCATCTGTGGCGGTGGGGGGTTTTCCTGATAAAACACTTTAGGTTTTTCTTTAAACTGTGTTTTAGATTGGGGATTAGGCTTTTGATAACTGTCTTAGCCATAATCCCCACTAATTTTTCCATCAATTCTCTGTTCTGGTTCATCCTGGTCTTCAGCGCTGATACTCTTTTTCTGTGCTTAAGCCGTGTTTTCTTTCTGTTGCGCAGGGCCGCACAGGGTCTGTAATGCATCAATGGTTCATGAAACATTGGTGAATGTGAAATTTCAAACCCGGTGGTCGATTTCCTTTGGTAAATCGAGAGTAAGAGAGTCATCACCCTCTTCTTTCGAATTTTCTTCGTTCACAGTGAAAACCTTCGAAAACCTGCGAAATACAAACAAAACGTTATAAAATCCTGCTTTTATAGGTCAATCTGCATCGGAGGATGTGTGGAGGAAGCTGGGCCGTTGGATGGCATCATCCAACGGTTGGGATTTAATCTCATAATGGTCGAAAAATCATGGGGGAAGGAGGATCAAATCTGAGCCGTTGATCGCACGTGATCGACGGTTGGGAGCGGGCAATGGAAAGTCAGCGGCGAGGAATCGTTGACTAGGCAACGGAATCGGGCAACGCAATATGGGCCATCGATCTGCAGATCAGATCGACGATGGGGATTGATCTGCTGCTGTACGAGGGCCTTTTTATTGAGCGGGCACTTTGGTTATCCATCGGACACTTTCGGCGATCGACAACCGTTGGATGAGCGGGCCCAGATCAAACGACGGAGATCGATTTCGTTTGGTGTCCTGGTCCGGACTTTAATGCGCGGGGACAGCGGTTTCGGAAAAGGTACGGAGGACACGCAGTGCACAGCATATGGAATCGTTGGCCAACAGAGAAAACAACCCTGGGCCCGAAAGCGGTGCGGAAAAGACTGTCGGTTTTGGGCAAACAGCGTACGGGAGGCGGGGACCACATGGTAAGTCGCGCTCCGCGCCGTCCGATCTGCGGGGAAGATAAACGTTTGAGATGGCTCCATCATTTATATGGCAGAAACCTTTGGAAATAATTAAAAACACAGGAATATGATTTTACAAAGGTTTTTAATGGTTTGGGCGGAGAAATTTAAATTTAAAAGGATAAGCGCCCGACGGGTTTAGCATTTGGTTCTGGCGCTCGGGCGTATGGAAGAGAAATGGTTGGAGGCTTAGCCCGAGGGGGCTTAAGCCCAGAACATAGAAAATAGGGGTTTTCTATGGTTTTTCAAAAGAAATGAAGGTTGCGGTAAAGTTAAAAAGTGAGTTTTCAACCTTATAAAATGAATCTCGATGAGGGGGAAAAAGGAGAAACCTGGAAACGAGGGATTCTCATGAGGAAATGGAGGAATAGAAGAAGGAGGTTAGTTTTGAGGGGAAGAAAGGGGCAAGGGATGTTTGCAGCAGTATTGGATTTTGGATTTTTTGTAGGATTTCAGAGGTTTTTTGAGATGAGAACAGTAGTATGGGAAACTGGACAGAGGTATGAGGCCCTCAAGAGTCTTCAAGAGCCAACAGTTTTTAAATAAGGAAAAATTGTTCCTTGAAGGCTCAAAACATATTTAGCCACCTTTGGTATGATCAAATTTTACAGGTGGCTAACAGTGGCTCCACTTGGGGATGGTGCCTTCTTGAAGGCATCAAGAATTCAGACTTGATTTCTTTGGGAGGCTGATTTGTGCCTAGTCCTTTAGATTGCTCTTCCTTTGCTAGATGATCTTGCTTTTCTCTTAAAAATAACAGTAGTTATGAAAAAATAATGGACCTCATCAATGAAACTTTCTACCTACCCAATCCTACTGATCTAACATTTTTTCTTCATCAGAGTGCACTTGGATTGGCAAACTCTTTTCACTACATTTTATTCTTTTGAAAGCATAAAACTAATCTAAATCTACTCTTTATTTCTCCCTGAACTCAGATTAAACAGTTGAGCTCAGATTATTCTCTACCTAATCTACTATCTTGTTGGGATTAAACAGTCCAACAGACTTCCATTCTCTAAATTCTACAACATAAATTTAAAAACAGTCAAGCCAAGATTAAGCTGTTTGACTTGCTGTGATCTATGGCATAAAAACAAGATGCACATAGATTATTATTTGCGTAAAACTAAAATCAAAAATGGAAGGCTTAAGATTTGAAAGTCTCTCATCATGGCCTTCTCTTTTCTTCACAGATCTATTTTTGCTTCTGTTTGAGCTGTCCTTGCTTTCCTTCTGGTTCAGATTTTAAGCAGATTAGAACCAGTTTTTCTCTTTTTTGACTCATAAGATAAAACAGTTTTGAGTCATCTCTCTTTGGAAACTTTGGTTCAGATTTTGAGCTTGTTTAAACCTTCAATTTCTATCTTAATCTATCTACTGATAAGCCAAGATTGAACAGTTTGGCAAATCGAATTCACTATCCTATCAGCAGAAAATTTAAAGCTAATTAGTCAAGTTTAAACAGTTTGACTAACTAGAAGTGTGTTTTGAGGAGTGGCATTTGAGCTTGCACACTTTCAGAATTTGTTTCTCTTTTTGGCATGGGGCTTTGCCTTTCTTGTTTTCATTTCTACCCTCTTTTCTTTCTTTTATTTGTTTTTGTATTTCTTGATTTTTCATAACTTTGAATGCAATGGTGGATGGAATATTCATAATGGAAAAAGAAAAATAAAAAGGCTTTAGAACAACAAATGGATCAAGAGAAGTAATTCTTAAGCATCCTGCCATTGACAGGACCCCCAAAAAATTATGTTCCATCCAGTTCCTGTAAGAAAAATGCATTATTACCGGCCACTGAATGAATAGAGTAAGGGCCAAGCCACAGGTTATCAAATTTTCCATGCTTGCCCTTTTCTTCCCTCCTTGAGTCCCACTTTAAAACTTTGTCCCCAATCTTGAAATTGCTGGCCTTTGTTCTTCTGTCAAAAAGTTTTTTGATGCTGTCCTGTTTCTGTAATGCTTTGTTATACACTTCCTCTCTGGTCTGCTGAAGATTAATGGTCTGATTTATTCTTCTGATCATGTCATTTTCTTCAGTCTGCAACTCTTGAATCAACTTCATAACGGGTACACCAAGGCTATTTGGAAAAATTGCATCTGTACCATACACAAGCTGGAAAGGTGGCATACCAATAGATTTATTCAAAGTTAATATGTCAGCCCAAAGTGCATGGACCAGCTTTATGTGCCAAGACTTTTTGTTATCCTCCAACAGTTTCTTGATTATGTTCACCAAGCTTTTGTTTGAGGATTCTGCAAGTCCATTACCTTGAGGGTAATAGGCTGTGGAATGCCCCAATGATATCTGATATCTATGGCAGAAGTCAACCATCTTCTTTGATCCAAATGTTGTTGCATTATCAATGATGATTTTGGTAGGACAGCCAAATCTGGAGAGAATGTTAGTCTCCATAAATTTTATGATAACTAAATCATTGGCCTGCCTACAAGGAATGGCTTCTATCCACTTAGTGAAGTAGTCTGTGGCAGTAAGGATCCACCTATGCTGGGCAGAAGATGGTGGATGGATTTCTCCTATAAATTCAAGTCCCCACTGTTGAAAAGGAGCTTCAACAGTGATTGGATGCAGTGGAAGGGGTAGCAATTTTCTCTTGCCTTCAAACAGTTGGCATTTATGGCAAGTATTGGCATCTTGTGTATATCAGGAAAAAGAGTAGGCCAATAGAAACCAACCCTCAAAATTTTTTTGGTTGTTGACTTCCAGTACAAATGACCTCCACACTCCCCTTCATGGAATTCCTGCTTAACCCTCTCTGCATCAAACTCAGGCAAACATTTAAGCAATATACCACTTGCATTTTTCCAATAAAGACATCTATCTATAATGCAATAGCTTACTGTTTTCAACTTCAAGAACCTTGCCTTTGTTTTTGATAAACCAGGAGGTGTATTTAAATTAAGCAAAACATAAACAATATCATCATACCAAGAGGAATTCGTGAAATGGTTTTCAACAATGGGAGTCGAGATTTCCCCTTGATCATCTAAAACATTAATCATATGAATATCAAGAACTTCACAATTTGACTCAGCCATTAATCTAGCTAGACCTTGACCTTTGATGAGCTTAGTGGGTTTTATCTCTAAATCATATTCAAGAATGATAGCAATCCACTTACCTCTCTTACCATCTGGGTCCTGTGTTAGGATGTCTTTAACAACTGAATTTGGGATAAAGGCAATGATGTGTGAGTGAAGGATGTACACCCTGAAATATTTTAAAGCTTTAACCAAAGCAAAAGCTTGCTTTTCCATAATGTTGTACTTCAAGGGGGCATCCCTCAATGCCTTACTAAAGAATGCAATAGGCTGCTCTTGTCCTTGTGGATTTTTTTGTAAAAGGACAACAGCTATGGTATGTTCTGATGCAAATGAAAAATATAAAAATCTTTTGAAAAATCAAGACTTATGAGAACCGGTGTTTTAGTTAATGCTTGTTTTACCAGTTCAAAGGATGTCTTTGCTTCCAAGGTCCATTTTATCCCTTGCTCCTTCTTTAACATGTTTGTGATATTCCTAAGGAGCTCAGCCAAGTTGGGGATGAACCTTCTCAAAAAGTTAATCTTTCCAATGAAAGACTGCAACTCTTTGATGTTTCGAGGATGAGAGATTTGCAATATGGCCTCAATCCTCTTTGGATCTATCTTTATACCCTCCTTAGAAATAATGTTCCCAAGAATCTTACCCTCTTGGAGACCAAAAAGTGTTTTCTTAGGGTTTAAAGGTATCCCAAACTTTCTGCATTTCTCGAAAAAATTTCTTAAATGTTGTAAGTGCTCTTCATCTGTTTTTTAAAACACAGTGACATCATCAAGATAGATAATGATGAAGAAGCCCAATTCTTCCGAGAATGCTATGTCCATGGCTCTTTGAAAAGTTTCTCCAGCATTCATTAGACCAAAAGGCATTTTCACATACATGAAAGTGCCCCATGGTGTAGTGAAGGCTGTCTTTAATTGATCAGCAGGGTGAACTAAGATCTGATTATACCCTGAATAGCCATCAAGCAAAGAAATTCTTTTAGACCCCACCACCCTTTGTAAAATATGATCCATCTTTGGTAATGGGTAGTTGTCTTTCAATGAAGCTTTGTTTAAATCTCTAAAATCTATACAAATCCTGATTTCTCCAGTCTTCTTCCTAACAGACACCAGATTAGATACCCATTCAGAATATCTAATAGGGACAATAATACCAGCATCATACATCTTCATGATTTCCTTCTTAACCAAAGGCAGTTGTACAGGGTTTATTCTACGCAGTTTCTGTTTGAATGGTTTTTGGTTTTCTTTAAGAGGGATTTTGTGCTGTATTATTTTAGTGTCATAGGACTTCAGATCTTCGTAACTCCATGAAAAAACATCAGAAAATTCTTTGAACAGCTCTATATATTTGAGTTTAATGTGAGCTGGAAAAGTTTTGGACAGTTTGATCATTTTCGGTTCTTCTTCACTGCCAATATTACACTCTTCCACTTCAGTCTCTACAGGTTCCAGTTTAGGTTTTTTGGCCACGTCGTTAAAATCGAACAACTCTTCTAAAGGTGTTAGACCACTTGGAAAACTTTCATCTTTAGAATGCAGAGTTTATAATTCTTCTGTTTCTGATTCTGCACTCAATTTTGTTTCGTTTCTGAGTTTGCTAGTCTGAAGGTTACTATTGATAAGCTCAGGAGAAGGTTCTTCTTCACCAAGAAAATTTTCTTCACTGCAGTCTGTATCATAGTTTGAATCTGAACTATGCAGTTCGAATTCATTTCTGAATTTCATGAAGTCTTCTATTTGTTTATCTCCCTCAAACACCTGCCAATATTTCTTATTATCAGGCACAGCTGGTCTAAACTTTATCTGAGGTGAAAAATCATCGGTCCCATATGGCGTTAAACATGTTCTAGCTGCAAAGGCTAAATTGTGGGCTATAAGATTTCTTTTCCTTGGGACAAAACTTACTGTGGATTCCTCAAATGTTTTCAAAAGATCCATGACATCATTCCGATAGGCCCTAAGTCTGGGATGATTTGCATTATACTCCCCATTGACTTGCCTAATTATTAACTCAGAATCCCCATACACAGCTATTTTCTTGGCTCCTAACTTCTTCAGCAAATGTAAGCCTAAGAGCAGGGATTCGTACTCTGCTATGTTGTTAGAACACTGAAAGTTTAATTTGCAAGAAATGCATTCTGTGTGCTTGATTTCAGTGTTAGTAATCCAGACACCTGCACTAGCATTTGTTCTAGTGCATGACCCATCGAAATACATACTCCAGAGAGGACTACTTTCAGTTTTTTCAGTTTGGTGAATGTCCCCTGTATGATTTGATTCCTCAAGTTTTTCATCGGGTTGAGGATTGTTCTCTTGACTGTCAAGATTTAAGTTTAATGGATTGATGACTTGTAGCTCAACACCTGCGTTTGGTTTGCTAATGTTTTCAAATACATCAAAGTGTTTTGACATCAGAGTCTTGACAATTACATTACAATGCTTCAGAAATTACATCAACAACCAACCCCTCACTCATCTTCTACTGAAGTATTTATAGAAGGATAAGGAGGTGAGATCTGATAAAAGATCTCAAATACAATTAATATAAAGTTAATGTTTTCTTGGCCCTTTGGGAGGCTCAATGAAGAAACTGTACAGGTGTTTCACTGTATTAATTGGTTTACAGTTATGAATTAAGCTCGGTGGGAGATTTTGTTGACCTTTGAGGCTCTGTGTGATGCTAGGGTTACTCTGCAGACATCCTTTCATTAAATTCCTAGAAGAAATAACTCTTCGGCTACGTCGAGGAAAAATATCTGTCTCGATCAATAAATTATGTTCCTGATTGAATACTTTGAGGCACAGGTGGCACTTTAGTCGCTGGGAGGAATCAATTCGCCTCCATTTGTGGCGGCGGAGGGTTTTCCTGATAAAACACTTAAGGTTTTTCTTTAAAATGTGTTTTAGATTGGGGATTAGGCTTTTGATAACTGTCTTAGCCGTAATCCCCACTAATTTGTCCATCAATTCCCTGCTCTGGTTCATCCTGGTGTTCGACACTGATAATCTTTGACTGTGCATATTTCATGGTTTTCTTGCTGTCGTGTCGGGCTACGCAAGGTTTATAAGGCATCAATGCCTGGGAAAACATGGATGAAACGTGCATTCCAACCCTGCGGGTGATTTCCGTGGATGAATCAAGGACGGGAGGGTCGTCACCCTCCTTCCCTGAATCTTCTTTGGAAACCACGAAAAAATGATTTAAACCCTGCAAAATGCGAAAACTCATTAAAAAATCCTGCACTTATAGGCTTAACTGCATCGGAGGGTGTGTGGAGGAGCGTGGCCGTCGGATGGAATCATCTGACGGTTAGGATTGATTGGGGGAGATTATATAATAGGTGGAAAAGGATCAAATCTGAGTCGTTGATCGCGCATGATCGACGGTCGGGAGCGGGAAATGGAAATTCAGCGGCGGGGAATCGTTGACTGGGCAACGGAATCGGGCAACGCAATATGGGCCGTCGATCTGCAGATCAGATCGACGGCGGGGATTGATTTACTGCTGTACGAGGGCCTGTTTATCGCGCGGGCACTTTTGTTAACCATCAGACACTTTCGAAGAGTGATAGCGGTTGGATGAGTGGGCCCAGATCGAAAGGCGGAGATCAATTTCGCTGGACATCCTGGTATGAACTATAACGTGCGATGGACGACGATTGCATGATGGTTTTCAAATCGTACAAGGGACACGCATCACACAGCGTATGGAATTGTTGGCCAATGGAAGAAAACAACTTTTGGCCCGAAGGCGTTGCGAAAGATACAACCGGTTTTGGGTAAACAGCGCACGGGAGGTGGGGACCACGGGAAGATGCGCTCCGCACCGTCCGATCTGCGGGGCAGATCGACGGTCGAGATCGCTCCAAAATTCATACGGGCGGAAAACTTTGGAAACATATTTTAAACCCCAAAAACACGAAATAACAAAGGTTTTCAATGTTTTGGGCAGAGAAATATTATTGGAAAGGATAAGCGCCCGCGAGGTTTAGCAGATGGTTCTGGCGCTCGGGTGCATAGACGAAAAAAGGGTTGGAGGCTTAGCCCAAGGGGGCTTAAGCCCAAAACATAGGAAATACATATTTTCTATGGTTTTTGAATGTTTTTTCAAAGGAAACGAAGGTTCCAATAAGGCTAAGAAGGGGTCTTAGACCTTATAAAATGGATTTTGATGAGGGGGAAATAGCAGAAACATGGAAATGAGGGATTTTCATGGGGAATGGAGGGATAGAAGAGGAGGTTAGTTTTGAGGAGAAGGAAGGGGAAAGGGATGTTTGCAGTAGTATTTTACTTTGGATTTTTGTAGGATTTCAGAGGTTTTTAGGATGTAAAATAGCAGTGTGGGAAACTGGACAGAGGTATGAGGCCTTTAAGAGTCTTCAAGAGCCAACAGTTTTTAATAGGGAAAAATTGTTCCTTGAAGGCTCAAAACATATTTAGCCACCTTTAGTATAATCAAATTTTTACAGGTGGCTAATAGTGGCTCCACTTGGGGATGGTGCCTTCTTGAAGGCATCAAGAATTTAGACTTGATTTCTCTGGGAGACTGACTCGTGCTTGATCCATTATTTTCTCTTCTTCTGCTAGATGATCTTGCTTTGCTACAGAAAAATAATATCAGTTATGAAAAAATAATGGACTTCATCAATACAACTTTCTACCTACCCAAATCCTACTGATCTAACATTTTCTCTTCATCAGAGTGCACTTGGATTGGTAAACTCTTTTCACAACATTTTATTCTTTTGAAAGCATAAAAACTAATCTAGAAGTTTCTCATCATGGCCTTCTCGCTTCTTCACAGCTCTACTTTTGCTTTTGCTTGAGTTGTCTCCTCCTTGTTCTCTGATTCAGATTTTGGGCAGATTAGAACGAGTTTTTCTCTTTTTTGACTCAGAATATAGAACAGTTTTGAGTCATCTCTTTGCTTGGAAATTCAGGTTCAGGTTTTGAACATGTTTGAACCTTTCATTTCTATCCTAATCTACCTACTGATAAGCCAAGATTAAACAGTTTGGAAAATCAATTTCGCTATCCTATCAGGAGTAAATTTAAGACTAATTAGTCAAGATTAAGCAGTTTGACTAACTAGAAGTGTGTTTTTGAGGAGTGGCATTTGAGCTTGCACACTTTCAGAATTTGTTTCTCTTTTTTTTTTCTTTTTTTTTTTTGGTATGGGGCTATACCTTTCTTGTTTTAATTTCTGCCCTCTTTTCTTCTTTTTCTTTGTTTTTGTACTTTGATTTTCATAACACAGATACGATGATGAATGGACTATTCATAATGGAAAAAAGATAAAAAGGCTTCAAAACATAAAATGGATCAAGAGAAGTAATGCTTAAGCATCCTGCCATTGACAGGACCCCAAAACAATTCTGTTCCATCCAGTTCCTGTAAGAAAAAAGCATTATTACCAGCGACTGAATGAATAGAGTAAGGGCCAAGCCATAGATTATCAAATTTTCCATGCTTTCCCTTTTCTTCCCTCCTTGAGTCCCACTTTAAAACTTTGTCCCCAATCTTGAAATTGCTGGCCTTTGTTCTTTTGTCAAAAAGCTTTTTGATGCTGTCCTCTTTCTGTAATGCTTTGTTATACACTTCCTCCCTGGTCTGCTGAAGATGAATGGTCTGATTGATTCTTCTGATCTTGTCATTCTCTTCAGTCTGCAACTATTGAATCAAATTCATAACTAGTACACCAAGGCTATTTGGAAAAATTGCATCTGTACCATACACAAGCTGGAACGGTGACATACCAATAGATTTCTTTAAAGTTAATCTATCAGCCCAAAGTGCATGGACCTGCTTTATGTTCCAAGACTTTTTGTTGTCCTCCAACAGTTTCTTGATTATGTTCACTAAGCTTTTGTTGGAAGATTCTGCAAGTCCATTACCTTGAGGGTAATAGGATTTGGAATTCCCCAATGATATCTGATATCTATGACAGAACTCAACCATCTTCTTTGATCCAAATTCTGCTGCATTATCAGTGATGATCTTGGTAGGACAGCCAAATCTGGAGAGAATGTTAGTCTCCATAAATTTGATGATAACTAAATCGTTGGCCTGCCTACAAGGAATGGCTTCTATCCACTTAGTGAAGTAGTCTGTGGCAGTAAGGATCCACCTATGCTGGGCAGAAGATGGTGGATGGATTTCTCCTATGAAGTCGAGTCCCCACTGTTGAAAAGGAGCTTCAACAGTGATTGGATGCAAAGGAAGGGGTAGCAATTTTCTCTTGCCTTCAAATAGTTGGCATTTATGGCAAGTAGTGGTCATCTTGTGTATATCAGGAAAAAGAGTAGGCCAATAGAAACCAGCCCTCAAAATTTTGTTGGCTGTTGACCTCCAGTACAAATGACCTCCACACTCTCCTTCATGGAATTCCTGCTTAACCTTCTCTGCATCAAACTCAGGAAAACATTTCAGCAATATACCACTTGCATTTTTCAAATAAAGACATCTATCTATAATGCAATAGATTACTACTTTAAGCTTCAAGAACCTTGCCTTTGTTTTTGATAAACCAGGGGGTGTATTTAAATTAAGAAAAACATAAACAATATCAGCATACCAAGAGGAATTCATGAAATGGTTTTCAACAATGGGTGTCGATATTTCCTCTCGATCATCTAAAGCATTAATCATATGAATATCAAGAACTTCACAATTGGACTCAGCCATTAATCTAGCTAGACCTTGGCCTTTGATGAGCTTAGTGGGTTTTATCTCTAAATCATATTCAAGAATAAGCCGTCTTGCTTGCTGTTTTACCATCGGGTCTGTGTTAGAATCTCTTTAACAAGCTGAATTTGGGACAAAGCGATGATGTGTGAGTGAAGGATGTATACCACGAAGTCTTTTAAAGCCTTAACCAAAGCAAAAGCTTGTTTTTCCATAATGTTGTACTTCAATGGGGCATCCCTCAATGCCTTACTAAAGGATACTAGGGTGCTCTTATCCTTGTGGATTTTATTGTAAAAGGACGTGAGGTATGGTATGTTGATGCGAATGAAAGATATAAAAATCTTTGAAAAATGTTGAGACATGAAGCTTGGTGTTTTGGTTAATGCTTGTTTCATGTTTTTCAAGGATGTCTTTGCTTCCAGGTCCATTTTCCCTTGCTCCTTCTTTAACATGTTTGTGATATTCCTAAGGAGCCTCGGCCAAGTTGGGGATGAACCTTCTCAAAAAGTTAATCTTTCCAATGAAGATACCAACTCTTTGATGTTTAGAGAATGAGAGATGTGCAATATGGCTTCAATCCTCTTTGGATCTATATTTATACCCTCCTAAGAAATAAGGTGCCCAAGAATCTTACCCTCTTGGAGACCAAAAAGTGTTTTCTTAGGGTTTAAAGATATCCCATACCTTCTGCATTTCTTGAAAACTTTTCTTAAATGTTGTAAATTCTCTTCATCTGTTTTTTAAAACACAGTGACATCATCAAGATAGATAATGATGAAGAAGCCCAATTCTTCCGAGAATGCTATGTCCATGGCTCTCTGAAAGGTTTCTTCAGCATTCATTAGACCAAAGGGCATTTTCACATACATGAAAGTGCCCCATGGTGTAGTAAAGGTTGTCTTTAATTGATCAGCAAGGTGAACTAAGATCTGATTATACCCTGAATAGCCATCAAGCAAAGAAATTCTTTTGGACCCTACCACCCTTTGTAAAATATGATCCATTTTTGGTAAAGGGTAGTTTTCTTTCAATGAAGCTTTGTTTAAATCTCTAAAATCTATAAAAAGCCTGATTTCTCCAGTCTTTTTCCGAACAGACACCAGATTAGATACCCACTCAGAATATCTAATAGGGACAATAATACCAGCTTCATACATCTTCATGATTTCCTTCTTAACCAAGGGCAGCTATACAGGGTTTATTCTGTGCATTTTCTGTTTGAATGGTTTTTGATTTTCTTTAAGAGGGATTTTGTGTTGTATTATTTCAGTGTCATAAGATTTAAGATCTTCGTAACTCCATGCAAAAACATCAGAAAATTCTTTGAACAGCTCTATGTATTTGAGTTTAATGTGAGCCGACAAATTTTTGGACAATTTGATCATTTTCGGTTTTTCCTCACTGCCTATGTTGCACTCCTCTACTTCAGTCTCTACAGGTTCCAGTTTAGGTTTTTTGGCCACGTCGTTAAAATCGAACAACTCTTCTAAAGGTGTTAGACCACTTGGCAAACTTTCATTTTTAGAATGCAGAGTTTCGAAGTCCTCTGTTTCTGATCCTGCACTCAATTCTGTTTCGTTTCTAAGTTTGCAAGTCTGAAGGTTAATAGTGACAAGCTCAGGAGAAGGTTCTTCTTCACCAAGAAAATTTTCTTCACTACAGTCTGTATCATAATCTGAATCTGAACTATGCAGTTCAAAATCATTTATGAATTGCATGAAGTCTTCTATTTGTTTATCTTCGTCAAACACCTGCCAATATTTTGTATTATCAGGCACAGCTGGTCTAAATTTTATCTGAGTTGAGCAAACTTTGGTCTCATATGGCGTTAGACATGTCCTAGCTACGGAGGCTAAATTGTGGGCTATAAGATTTCTTTTTCTCGGGACAAAACTCAGTTTAGACTCCTCAACTGTTCTCAAAAGATCCATGACATCATTCCGATAGGCCCTAAGTCTGGGATGATTTGCAATATACTCCCCATTAACTTGCCTAATTATTAACTCAGAATCCCCATACACAGTTATTTTCTTGGCTCCTAACTTTTTCAGCAAATGTAAGCCTAAGAGCAGGGATTCGTACTCCGCTATGTTGCTGGAACACTGAAAGTTTAATTTGCAAGAAATGCATTCCGTGTGCTTGCTTTCAGTGTTAGTAATCCAGACACCTGCGCCAGCATTTGTTCTAGTGCATGACCCATCAAAATACATACTCCAGAGAGGATCATCTTCAGTTTTATCGGTTTGGTGAATGTCCTCTGTATGATTTGACTCCTCAAGTTTCTCATCGAGTTGAGGATTGTTCTCTTGACTGTCAAGATTTAAGTTTGATGGATTAATGACTTGTAGTTCAAGACCTGTGTTTGGTTTGCTAATGTTTTCAAATACAGCAAAGTGTTTTGACACATCAAGAGTCTTCAGCTCAATTACATTACAATGCTTCAGCAATTACATCAACAACCAACCCCTCACTCATCTTCTACTGAAGTATTTATAGGATGAGGAGGTGAGATCTGATTAAAGGTCTCAAATACAATTAATAAAGAGTTAATGTTTCTTGGCCCTTAGGAGGCTCAATGAAGAAACTGTACAGGTGTTTCACTGTATTAATTGGTTTACACTTATGAATTAAGCTCGGTGGGAGCTTTTGTTGACCTTTGAGGCTCTGTGTGATGCTAGGGCTACTCTGCAGACATTTCTTTCATTAAATCCCTGGCAGAAGTAATTCTTCGGCTGCGTTGAGGTAAAAAATCTGATCCTGATCAATAAATTTTGTTCCTGATTGAATACTTTGAGGCATAGGTGGCACTTTAGTCTCTGGGAAGAATCAATTCGCCTCCATTTTTTGCGGTGGAGGGTTTTCCCGATAAAACACTTTTAGGTTTTTCCTTTAAACTGTGTTTTAGATTGGGGATTAGGCTATTGATAATTGTCTTAGCCGTAAGCCCCACTAATTTGCCCATCAATTTTTTGCTCTGGTTCATCCTGGTCTTCGACATTGATAATCTTTGACTGTGCCTTTTTCATGGTTTTCTTGCTGTCGTGTCGGGCTGCGCAGGGTTTATAAGGCATCAATCCCTGAGAAAACATGGATGAAACGTGCATTCCAACCATGCAGGTGATTTCCTTGGATGAATCGAAGACAGGAGGGTCGTCACCCTCCTTCCCTGAATCTTCTTTGGAAACAACAAAAAAATGATTTAAACCCTGCAAAATGCGAAAACTCATTAAAAAATCCTGCTTTTATAGGGCTTAACTGCATTGGAAGGTGTGTGGAGGAGCGTGGCCATCGGATGGCGTCATCTGACGGTCAGGATTGATCGAGGGAGATTATAGAATAGGTGGAAGAGGATCAAATCTGAGCCGTTGATCGTGCATGATCAATGGTCGGGAGCGGGCAATGGAAAGTCAGCAGCGGGGAATCGTTGACTGGGCAACGAAATCGGGTGACGCAATATGGGCCGTCGATCTGCAGATCAGATCGACGGCGGGGATTTATTTGTGGCTGTACGAGGGCCTGTTTATCACGCGGGCACTTTTTTTAACCATCAGACACTTTCGAAAAGCGATAGCCGTTGGATGAGTGGGCCCAAATCGGACGGTGGAGATCAATTTCGCTGGGCATCCTGGTACGAACTATAACGCGCGATGGACGACGGTTGCACGGCGGTTTTCAAATCGTACAAGGGACACGCATCACACAGCGTATGGAATCGCTGGCCAATGGAAGAAAACAGCTTTTGGCCCGAAGGCGGTGCGATGGATACCAGGCGGGTTTGGAAAACAGCGCACGGATGGGGCGGTCCACAGGAATGGCGCACTCTGCACCGTCCAATCTACGGGGAAAATCAACGGTCGAGATTGCTCCATAATTTATATGGGTGGAAACTTTGGAAATGAATTAAAAACCCAAACGCACGAATTAACAAAGGTTTTCAATGTTTGGGCGGAGAAATATTATTGGAAAGGATAAGCGCCCGGGAGGTTTAGCAGACGGTTCTGGCGCTCGGGCGCATGGACGAAAAAGGTTTGGAGGCTTAGCCTGAGGGGGCTTAAGCCCAAAACATAGAAAATACATATTTTCTATGGTTTTTTAATGTTTTTTCAAAGGAAACGAAGGTTCCGATAAGGCTAAGAAGGGGTCTTAGACCTTATAAAATGGATTTTGATGAGGGGAAATAGCAGAAACATGGAAATGAGGGATTTTCATGGGGAATGGAGGGATAGAAGAGGAGGTTAGTTTTGAGGAGAATGAAGGGGGAAAGGATGTTTGCAGTAGTATTTGACTTTGTATTTTTGTAGGATTTCAGAGGTTTTTAGGATGCACAATAGCAGTGTGGGAAACTGGACAGAGGCATGAGACCATTAAGAGTCTTCAAGAGCCAACAGTTTTTAATAGGGAAAAATTGTTCCTTGAAGGCTCAAAAAATATTTAGCCACCTTTGGTATAATCAAATTTTACAGGTGGCTAATAGTGGCTCCACTTGGGGATGTTGCCTTCTTGAAGGCATAAAAAATTCAGACTTGATTTCTCTGGGATGCTGACTTGTGCCTCATCCTTTGGATTGCTCTTCTTTTGATGGATGATCTTGTTTTGCTTCTGAAAAATAATATTAGTTATGAAAAAATAATGGACTTCATCAATACAACTTTCTACCTACCCAAATCCTACTGATCTAACATTTTTTCTTCATCAGAGTGCACTTGGATTGGCAAACTCTTTTCACAACATTTTATTCTTTTGAAAGCATAAAAACTAATCTAATTCTACTCCTTATTTCTCCCTGAACTCAGATTAAACAGTTGAGCTCAGATACTTCTCTACCTAATCTACTTTTTGCTGGGATTAAACTGTCCAACAGACTTCTATTCTCTAAATTCTACAACAAAAATTTAAAAACAGTCAAGTCAAGATTAAGCTGTTTGACTTGCTGTGATCTATGGCATCAAGACAAGCTGCACATAGATTATTATTTGCTGAAAACCAAAAATCAAAATGGAAGGCTTGAGATCTGGAAGTTTCTCATCATGGCCTTCTCGCTTCTTCACAGCTCTACTTTTGCTTTTTCTTGAGCTGTCTCCGCCTTGTTCTCTGATTCAGATTTTGGGCAAATTAGAACGAGTTTTTCTCTTTTTTGACTCAGAATATAGAATAGTTTTGAGTCATCTCTTTGCATGGAAATTCAGGTTCAGGTTTTGAACATGTTTGAACCTTTCATTTCTGTCCTAATCTACCTACTGATAAGCCAAGATTAAACAGTTTGGCAAATCAATTTCGCTATCCTATCAGCAGTAAATTTAAGACTAATTAGTCAAGATTAAACAATTTGACTAACTATAAGTGTGCTTTTGAGGAGTGGCATTTGAGCTTGCACACTTTCAGAATTTCTTTCTCTTTTTTTTTTTTGGTATGGGGCTATACCTTTCTTGTTTTCATTTCTGCCCTCTTTTCTTCTTTTTCTTTGTTTTTGTACTTTGATTTTTCATAACTTTGAATGCAATGGTGAATGGAATATTCATAATGAAAAAAGATAAAAAGGCTTTAAAACAAAAAATGGATCAAGAGAACTAATGCTTAAGCATCGTGCCATTGACAGGACCCCCAAACAATCCTGTTTCATCCAGTTCCTGTAAGAAAAAAAAATTATTACCAACAACTGAATTAATAGAGTAAGGGCCAAGCTACAGGTTATGAAATTTCCCATGCTTTCCCTTTTCTTCCCTCCTTGAGTCCCACTTTAAAACTTTGTCCCCAATCTTGAAATTGCTGGCCTTTGTTCTTCTGTCAAAAAGCTTTTTTATGCTGTTCTGTTTCTGTAAGGCTTTGTTATACACTTCCTCTCTGGCCTGCTAGAGATGAATGGTCTGATTTATTCTTCTAATCATGTCATTTTCTTCAGTCTGCAACTCTTGAATGAACTTCATTACTGGTACACCAAGGCTGTTAGGAAAAATTGCATATGTACCATACACAAGCTGGAAAGGTGACATACCAATAGATTTCTTCAAAGTTAATCTGTCATCCCAAAGTGCATGGACCAGCTTTGTGTGCTAGGACTTTTTGTTGTCCTCCAACAGTTTCTTGATTATGTTCACTAAGCTTTTTTTGGAAGATTCTACAAGTCCATTACCTTGAGGGTAATAGGCTGTGGAATGCCCCAATGATATCTGATATCTATGACAGAAGTCAACCATCTTCTTCGATCCAAATGCTGCTGCATTATCAGTGATGATCTTGGTAGGACAGCCAAATCTGGAGAGAATGTTAGTCTCCATGAATTTGATGATAACTGAATCATTGGCCTGTCTACAAGGAATGGCTTCTATCCACTTAGTGAAATAGTCTGTGGCAGTAAGAATCCACCTATGCTGGGCAGAAGATGGTGGATGGATTTCTCCTATGAAGTCAAGTCCCCACTATTGAAAAGGAGCTTCAACAGTGATTGGATGCAGAGGAAGGGGTAGAAATTTTCTATTGCCTTCAAACAGTTGGCATTTATGGCAAGTAGTGGTCATCTTGTGTATATCAGGAAAAAGAGTAGGCCAATAGAAACCAGCCCTCAAAATTTTGTTGGCTGTTGACTTCCAGTACAAATAACCGCCACACTCTCCTTCATGGAATTCCTGCTTAACCTTCTCTGCGTCAAACTCAGGAAAACATTTAAGCAGTATACCACTTGCATTTTTCCAATAAAGACATCTATCTATAATGCAATAGCTTACTGCTTTAAGCTTCAAGAACCTTGCCTTTGTTTTTGATAAACCAGGAGGTGTATTTAAATTAAGCAAAACATAATCAATATCAGCATACCAAGAGGAATTCATGAAATGGTTTTCAACAATAGGTGTCGAGATTTCCTCTTGATCATCTAAAGCATTAATCATATGAATATCAAGAACTTCAAAATTTGACTCAGCCATTAATATAGCTAGACCTTGGCCTTTGATGAGATTAGTGGGTTTTATCTCTAAATCATATTCCAGAATAACAGTAATCCACTTAACTCTCTTACCATCTTGGTCCTGTGTTAGAATGTCTTTAATCACTAAATTTGTGACAAAGGAAATGATGTGTGAGTGAAGGATGTACACCCTGAAATCCTTTAGAGCTTTAACCAAAGCAAAAGCTTGCTTTTCCATAATGTTGTAATTCAATGGAGCATCCCTCAATGCCTTACTAAATAATGCAATAGGCTGCTCTTGTCCTTGTGGATTTTTCTGTAAAAGGACATCAGCTATGGTATGTTATGATGCAAATGAAAAGATATAAAAATCTTTTGAGAAGTCAGGACTTATGAGAACCGGTGTTTTGGTCAATGCTTGTTTCACCAGCTCGAAGGATGTCTTTGCTTCTAAGGTCCATTTTACCCCTTGCTCCTCCTTTAACATGTTTGTGATATTCCTAAGGAGCTTAGCTAAGTTAGGGATGAACCTTCTCAAAAAGTTGATCTTTCCAATGAAAGACTGCAACTCTTTGATGTTTCAAGGATGAGAGATTTACAATATGGCCTCTATCCTCTTTGGATCTATCTTTATACCCTCCTTAGAAATAATGTGCCCAAGAAGCTTACCCTCTTGGAGACCAAAAAGAGTTTTCTTAGGATTTAAAGATATCCCAAACCTTTTGTATTTCTCGAAAACCTTTCTTAAATGTTCCAAGTGCTCTTCATCTGTTTTTGAAAATACAGTGACATCATCAAGATAGATAATGATGAAGAAGCCCAATTCTTTCGAGAATGCTATGTCCATGGCTCTTTGAAAGGTTGCTCCAGCGTTTATTAGACCAAAGGGAATTTTCACATACATGAAAGTGCCCCATGGTGTAGTAAAGGCTCTTTTTAATTAATCAGCAGGGTGAACTAAGATCTGGTTATACCCTGAATAGCCATCAAGCAAAGAAATTCTTTTAGACCCCACCACCCTTTGTAAAATATGATCCATATTTGGTAAAGGGTAGTTGTCTTTCAATGAAGCTTTGTTTAAATCTCTGAAATCTATACAAAGTCTGATTTCTCCGGTCTTCTTCCTAACAGACACCAGATTAGATACCCATTCAGAATATCTAATAAGGACAATAATACCAGCATCATACATCTTCATTATTTCCTTCTTAACCAAAGGCAGTTGTACAGGGTTTATTCTGCGCAATTTCTGTTTGAATGGTTTTTGGTTTTCTTTAAGAGGGATTTTGTGCTGTATTATTTCAGTGTCATAGGACTTCAGATCTTAGTAACTCCATGCAAAAACATCAGAAAACTCTTTGAATAGCTCTATGTATTTGATTTTAATGTGAGCCGGCAAGGTTTTGGATAGTTTGATCATTTTGGGTTCTTCCTTACTACCTATTTTGCACTCCTCCACTTCAGTCTCTACAAGTTCCAGTTTAGGTTTTTTGGCCACATCATTAAAATCAAACAACTCTTCCAAAGGTGTTAGACCACTTGGAAAACTTTCATTTTTAGAATGCAGAGTTTCTAATTCCTCTGTTTCTGATTCTTGACTCAATTCTGTTTCACTTCTAAGTTTGCAGGTCTGAAGGTTAACAGTGGCAAGCTCAGGAGAAGGTTCTTCTTCACCAAGAAAATTTTCTTCACTGTAGTCTGTATCATAATCTGAATCTGAACTATGTAGTTCAAATTCATTTCTGAATTGCATGAAGTCTTTTATTTGTTTATCTCTGTCAAACACCTACCAATATTTTTTATTATCAGGCACAACTGGTCTAAATTTTATCTGAGTTGAGCAATCTTCGGTCTCATATGGTGTTAGACATGTCCTAGCTGCGGAGGCTAAATTGTGGGCTATAAGATTTCTTTTTCTCGGGACAAAAATCAGTGTGGATTCCTAAAATGTTTTCAAAAGATCCATGACATCATTCCGATAGGCCCTAAGTCTGGAATGATTTGCATTATACTCCCCATTGACTTGCCTAATTATTAACTCCGAATCCCCATACATAGTTATTTTCTTGGCTCCTAACTTTTTCAGCAACTGTAAGCCTAAGAGTAGGGATTCGTACTCCGCTATGTTGTTGGAACACTGAAAGTTTAATTTGCAAGAAATGCATTCGGTGTGCTTGCTTTTAGTGTTATTAATCCAGACACCTGCACCAGCATTTGTTCTAGTGCATGACCCATCAAAATACATACTCCAGAGAGGATCATTTTCGGTTTTATTAGTTTGGTGAATGTCCTCTATATGATTTGACTCCTCAAGTTTCTCATCGGGTTGAGGATTGTTCTCTTGACTGTCAAGATTTGAGTTTAATGGATTGATGACTTGTAGTTCAAGGCCTGTGTTTGGTTTGCCAAGGTTTTCAAATGTAGCAAATTGTTCTAACACTTCATTGCTGAGCTCCTCTTCCTCCGTTTCGGCCATTGATCTTGGTAAAGTGACTTGTTCAGTGAGGGTTTCATCATTAAACATGATAAAAGAATCAAGGCTTGTACTTATCGAATAGAGTGGGGAGTTTTGAGGCCTGTCTTGACTTGTAACTGTGTATCGCATATGAGATTCCCTATAGAGTCTTATAGTCTCATTGAAAACAGGGATAGTCACATAGGTCATGTCCATTTGCATAGTCCCCTGTAACTTAGCCCCCCAGGATCTTGATAAAAGCATTCCATACTTTGGGGGTATATCAGCCACAACAACATCCATAACTAAGAATTTGGCTGGAATCTGGGCTAAGTTAACACAAAGGTCTTTGATCAATCCGAAACACTTGACTTTGCTTGAGTCGAAAGAGTAAAGATCTTTATAAGGTCTGGTGATTTCAAGACCCAGGCTCTCCATTACAGCTTTTGGCATTAAATTATGAGAAGCGCCTGAGTCATGCATAGCGTTGTGTAGAATTTTGTCATGAACGTTCAAACTTACATAAAAGGGAGGGACAGGTCCCTCTTGAAACTTACCTTCAATCTTTGGACCAAAAATAAGCTCTGGTTGGTCATCATTAAGATTGAGTGTATCCTCATTTTCTTCTATGTTCAAAGCCTTCAAAATTTTGGACCTATATACATGTTGGGCAGCTAACTCAGTCAAAGGGACAGAAATTTTGATCTTTGAGATTTCCTATTCCAGGCTGAAAGGAATTTGATTCTTTAAGGTGTTGGTTTCAGCCTTGTTTACTGCCATTCTATCAGCAACAACAGCTTGCTGATTTGTTTTATCTACAGTTGACACAACGGTTGAAAAAGGAGTACTAGCTGAAGTGTTAGTACTACTGATGTTTGTACTCTGTTTTTCAAAATTTGGAGTGTCTTTCTCTTTACCTTTACCAGAATTAACAGCCACCGTTTTGTCATTTTGTTTAACTGTTTTAGGCTTGGTTGTAGTGGTGTTTAGAGAAGATTTGTCAGAGGTTTTGGTGTTGGGGGTTGGTTGACTAGATTTACTTCTGAGTTCATATTCTTTTGAAGGTTCTGTGATGGCATTTTCCATGTCTTGACAACAATTTTCATCATCATCTCGTTTGTCATCATAAGGTGTGTAAAGACCCTTTTTTCTATCATAATGAACCTCGAAGTCATCATCATCTACCCCAAATAGGTTCATATCATCTCCCTCTGTCATTTCATCTGTTTCCTCAACCTCACTCACATAGTTTTGATGAAAGGGAGCAGCGATCTGTTGATCATCTTCCCTGGGTCTGTTTGGAGGCTGGTTTCTTCTTATATTCTGATTCTGGTTTTGGTTTCTGATTTGAGGAGCAGTTTGGTTTTGACTGGCTTGTGCTCTCTCAAGAATGCTCATTTTCTTCATCATTTCTTCCATCATTCTTTCCATCTTTGAGCTTGAGGTAGTAGGTGTGGATTCCTCTCTAAAAGATACTCTCTTTTCAGCTTTCATCCTTGCCCTCTTCTCCATTAGGTTGAATTCCACAGAAAAAGCACCTCTTTGCATGTCTTCAAGGGTTGCAAAGTCTCTCTCTCTCTGAGTGAATAGGTCATGTCAGCGTCAAACCCTTCAGGAAACTTGTTTAAGGCTGAGCCTTGTGGAGGTTTTAATTCTGGGGAAAGTGCATTATACACACTGTTAAATCTAGTACAATAGGCTTGTACACTTTCCCCGGGGTTTCTATGGAGATTGTTGTAGTCAGCAAGGACTTGGAGAGGATTTTTCCTCACTTCCCATTTGTTTAAGAATTTTTTATGGAAGCCTTGGAGATTGTTGATACTTTGGGGGGCTAAGGCTTTAAACCATTTTCTTACTTCTCCCCCCCAAATCTGAGCAAATAATCTGAGTTTGACAGAATCATCATCAATTTCATTTCTGTCAAAGTAGTCATTCATCTTGTCCACATGTTGTGATGCTGTTGTAGCATTGCTAGCATCATACAATGGGATTTTGGACTGATAGTCCTGTGGAAGATTGACTAATGGTACAGGAAGGACTAAGGGAGCATACCATGCTGCCATGATATGTGGTGGAGGTGGATTGACAAGAGGGGGTGTGGGCTGAAGTGAAGTGGTTCGAGCGACGGATGAAGGATGAAAAGAAGTGGATGGGACCGCAGTAGATTGCTGAGATGACCTTGGATGAGAGACACCTAGATTATAAAGAAAATGTAAATCAGGAGGTGTTGTTTCTCTATTGCCAAGATGTTCACTTGTTTCAGGAGATGAATGTGAAGACTCGGAATCTAACTGATCTAAATCATCAAGGGACCTAGTTTTAAATGGATTAAATAGGTCAGCTTGTGATTGTTGCAGAGTTGAAAGATTTTCAGGGACTGAATTAGCTCTTAGGGGTAATCTGAAAACAGTTGAAAATTCTATCTTAGGAGATTTCCTAAGGATTCTGTCTGGGTTATCAACTATCTTAGGTGGATCAGGGTTAGGATGGGCTCTAGTGTGAATCTTTCTAGGAGGCACTATGCTATGTTTTAGACCCAAAAAATAAGAAAAGTTCAACCAAATATGACAATATTTAAGAGGTCAACTAATCTGTTTTCAAAATTTTAATCTTACAGCCCTCTAAGTGAGTTTGAAAGATATTACAATGATAAGGGTTCTTCCCAGTGGAGTCTTAAGGTCTGTTCAGGATTGTGGAGTCGCCAGGTGGAAAGTTTAGAGTGTTTTCAAAGAGATACATTGTCCACCACAGTGCTTGTGAAACATCCTTTTTAAGGATATCCCGAAACACAACAAACTCTAACCAGAGATTGACTGGGAGGGCATTTACCAAATATGTCACCTCTAAAAGAGGATGAGATCCAGAGGCTACCTAGCCCTCTCCAGACTCTGTTTAAGAGTTATGAGGTAAAACATAACAAAAAGGTAAATGAAATGTAAGAGTGAGTGTTTTACTACCAATCTGAAATGTTTTTGGTATTTTGTGATTTATTTTTATTTGTGTGGTTTCTAAGAATACCCTAACTTTGTTTCAAAACTTAGCTACGGTTGTGAGACAAATACAGTCTACTCTTATGGCTAAGCTAGCTGTTTTTTCAAGGTTAGATGAAGCCTTATCAGAATCCTAGGGTTGACCTAGTTTGTCACTGACTCAAACAAGTTTCATCATGATTACCACTTCTTGGTAGTGCTTGAAAAAGCTGCTTTTTACTCACAATGTTATAAAGATTTTTTAAGGGGGAACCAAATCTCTGATGTCCTATGGTGTTCCCCAGCGGAGTCGCCAGAAATTTTGGTGATGGCTCCAGCTGGTTAATAAAGAAAATGCTCTATGAAACAAATCTCTAATATCGTATCGTTAGCTTTAAATGAAAATGATTCGGGTTTCGTTCCCCAGTGAAGTCGCCAGAAATGTTGGTAATCTGTAATTTATTAGCAAGATTGGCAGAGTCCAATTACAGAAACAACATCGTTTCAACCAAATTTTGGATTCTAGGATCTAGCCCTCCTGAATCCGGAGAGGGATCTCTCCAATGAGTGCAAAGATGGATTTGTCTTTAAAGTTCAGAAAATGATATTAGGCTAGTTATGAAGTCCAAGGGTTTTGTTTGTTTTTGGATGGTTGAACATGATTGTTGTTAGAGGTGAAAAGTCCCAAAGGTAAAGAGGTTCAAAAGTGAGAAGTTGCAAGCAAAAGAGTAAGTTTTTCTCAAGAGGAAAGATGAAGGCAGTTTTTCAGTCCATTGGGCTATGGAGTCATAAGAGGATTTAATTGAAACAGCAAGAGGAAAAAATAGTCCATGGGGCAAGTCATCTATGTCTAAATATCTCTTTAAGGTTTGATTTATGGAATGGAATGATACATCAAGAAGGGGAAATAAACAGATGCAGAACAAAGAGCAGCCCAGTATCTGGTAAGTGCTTTGAAACTAGCCAGCCTTTGATACACTTCCAATAGAAAACATATAAAAACTAAGGAAAACTTTAAGGCAACCTTTGGAGTAGAGACTAGTGGGCCGGGCTCACCACAAATCCTCTCCTAGCTCTTCTTTATTTGGCTACTTCCAAGACAATCACAGAGATAACACAGAATGGCCTAAGATCTGGTAAGTACTTTGAAACTATCCAGCTTTTAACACATTCTAAAGGAAACAATCAAACAGTTATGCTAACAAGACTTGGACCAGGGCTCACCATTTCTTCCTCAGTTCATCTTCACACAACATATACTAGAAGTAACATTCAAAAATAATATTCAACTAAGACAATAAGACGAGGAAACGCCAGCATTCATATGCTTGAACTAAATTAAATCATTTCCAAATAACACAGTTGGAAGAAAACATTTAAATAAATATTTTTCAGCCAGAGTAGGTTACTGAAGTGCAGTAGGTCCTAACACTGTTTAAACTGTTCTTTACAGAAGAAAATGAAACAAAATGAAAACAGAAATAAAATAACAAGTTACAATGAGAATAACATCACCGTCAACATAGACCAGGATCCCATAAATCAGCTTGTATTGATGCTCCAAACCGGTTACAATCTTCAAGTCCAGTGTTTTAATTCATATTTCTTTCATAACCTAACTTATTTGTTACAAGCAGAGCTCCAAGAGCCTGTGAATCACTATTTACAATCAAGAGTCTTCAGCTCAATTACATTACAATGCTTCAGCAATTACATCAACAACCAACCCCTCACTCATCTTCTACTGAAGTATTTATAGGATGAGGAGGTGAGATCTGATTAAAGGTCTCAAATACAATTAATATAGAGTTAATTTTTCTTGGCCCTTGGGAGGCTCAATGAAGAAAATGTACAGGTGTTTCACTGTATTAATTGGTTTACACTTATGAATTAAGCTCAGTGGGAGCTTTTGTTGACCTTAGAGGCTCTGTGTGATGCTAGGGCTACTCTGCAGACATTTCTTTCATTAAATCCCTGGCAGAAGTAATTCTTCGGCTGCGTCGAGGTAAAAAACCTGATCCTGATCAATAAATTATGTTCCTGATTGAATACTTTGAGGCACAGGTGGCACTTTAGTTGCTGGGAGGAATCAATTCGCCTCCATTTGTGGCGGTGGAGGGTTTTCCTGATAAAACACTTTTAGGTTTTTCCTTTAAAATGTGTTTTAGATTGGGGATTAGGCTATTGATAACTGTATTAGCCATAATCCCCACTAATTTTTCCATCAATTCTCTGCTCTGGTTCATCCTGGTCTTCGACACTGATAATCTTTGACTGTGCCTTTTTCATGGTTTTCTTGCTGTCATGTCGAGCTGCGCAGGGTTTATAAGGCATCAATGCCTAAGAAAACATGGATGAAACGTGCATTCCAACCCTGCGGGTGATCTCCTTGGATGAATCGAAGACGGGAGGGTCGTCACCCTCCTTCCCTGCATCTTCTTTGGAAACCACGAACAAATGATTTAAACCCTGCAAAATGCGAAAACTCATTAAAAAATCCTGCTTTTATAGGGCTTAACTGCATCGGAAGGTGTGTGGAGGAGCGTGGCTGTCGGATGGCATCGTCCGACGGTCAGGATTGATTAGGGGAGATTATAGAATAGGTGGAAGAGGATCAAATCTGAGCCATTGATCGCGCATGATCAACGGTCGGGAGCGGGCAATGGAAAGTCAGCGGCGGGGAATCGTTGACTGGGCAACGAAATCGGGTGACGCAATATGGGCCATCGATCTGCAGATCAGATCGACGACAGGGATTTATTTGCGGCTGTATGAGGGCCTGTTTATCACACGGGCACTTTTGTTAACCATCGGACACTTTTGAAAAGCGATAGTCGTTGGATGAGTGGGCCCAGATCGGACGGCAGAGATCAATTTCGCTGGGCATCCTGGTACGAACTATAACGCGCAATGGACGATGGTTGCGTGGCGGTTTTCAAATCGTACAAGGGACACGCGTCACACAGCGTATGGAATCGCTGGCCAATGGAATAAAACAGCTTTTGGCCTGAAGGTGGTGCGATGGATACCAGGCGGGTTTGGAAAATAGCGCATGGATGGGGGGGTCCACAGGAATGGCGCGCTCTGCACCGTCCGATCTATGGGGCAAATCGACAGTCGAGATCTCTCCATAATTTATATGGGTGGAAACTTTGGAAATGAATTAAAAACCAAAAAACACGAATTAACAAAGGTTTTCAATGTTTGGGCAGAGAAATATTATTGGAAAGGATAAGCACCCGGGAAGTTTAGCAGACAGTTATGGCGCTCGGTCGCATGGACGAAAAAGGTTTGGAGGCTTAGCCCGAGGGGGCTTAAGCCCAGAACATAGAAAATACATATTTTCTATGGTTTTTTAATGTTTTTTCAAAGGAAACGAAGGTTCTGATAAGGCTAAGAAGGGGTCTTAGACCTTATAAAATGGATTTTGATGAGGGGAAATAACAGAAACATGGAAATGAGGGATTTTCATGGGGAACGGAGGGATAGAAGAGGAGTTTAGTTTTGAGGAGAATGAAGGGGGAAAGGATGTTTGCAGTAGTATTTGACTTTGGATTTTTGTAGGATTTCAGAGGTTTTTAGGATGCACAATAGCAGTGTGGGAAACTGGACAGAGGCATGAGGCCTTTAAGAGTCTTCAAGAGCCAACAGTTTTTAATAGGGAAAAATTGTTCCTTGAAGGCTCAAAACATATTTAGCCACCTTTGGTATAATCAAATTTTACAGGTGGCTAACAATGACTTTGAAATCCGGGTTGAGACATGTTCTAGGTAGAATTATGTGCGTAACCGGGATTTTGACTACTGCTGCCTAGGTAACCTTGGGTCATTGACCCAATTAATCCGTTTGCAGAGTTTGACACCTGGAATACCATAAGTGAAAGGTCATTACACGATTACCTAGGTATTCTTCTTACTTACCTTCAAATTTTGGTATATCCGAAGGGAGCTTCGTGGACATGGGAGGCCATGAGGAATCGTGTATGATGGGTTCATTTGTTATCTTGGTTAAATCGGGAATATTCAATGAAGATAAGAAAGGTGACTGGGAGGTTGACGTCATGGCAACGTGTGAAGACACAAAGTTCTGGTTAGAACGAGGGTTAGTCTGTGATGTACCCGGATGTGTGTTCAGCTGGCTTCCCATATGCGACACACTCCTTTGCCACCCGGGGGTCGAGGGAGGAGTGGTGTGTGGTGTGGTGTTGGGAGACTGATGAGGGTTCCCAACTATATTTTCTCCAATGAAGGAAGAACCAATGATGGTGGCAGCGTTCCATCTTTAACGCTTGAATGGCGAAAGACTTGGAACCCCTCCCTGTAATGGGGGGAGGTCCAAAAGATGCCTAGATCAATGAGGTTCCATTGGGACCGTTCGGGTGTCGACCAGGTTATATTTTAGAAAATTTTGAGAGGATAGAGTCTATGATCAACTCAAATTTATGGCCACATACATAAAACAAAGAGAAAATGAAATACATTTTCCCTTTAACTTAATCTATGTGATCAATCAAGCAAAAAAGATGGTTTTTGGTTGTTTGTGCATGATACTCAAAATCCTAGAAGACCTATGCATCCTCACACACTCAAAAGTAACTGGGCCTTGAGAATATTTCTTGTGAGTGCTGGCACGTCTGGTAAGAGTCGGCGACACCCCAGTCAGCCGAAGAGATCCACCAAGGTAAGGGTAGAGGGTTTCGCGCTTGCCTGCATCGTCACCTATAAGGTAAAGGATGCCCTAGTTTTTGGCCACTAAGAACCACCATCCTACATGAGCGTTCGAGTCTTAGGCTTTTTGGTAGTCATCTAACAGTACTGAGTATCAGTCGAGTCAGGTAGCCCCAACTGATATCGCACGCACTATGCCTAAGCCTAACCCCCTCTAAATCGGGTCTCTGTCGCGCTCGTATTTTCTTTGCCGTGGGCTGATAGGTGGATTTGAAGCTCCCTAAATGCACAAATTCTATGTTTCAATATGAAGTATGATCAAGGTGGCTTATTGTATGCCTATCCCCTTGATCCTAACTTAAACTATAAATTCTTTTGTGGCCCCTGTGGGGAGAATTTAGTGAGTTTGGTTAAGTTAGTTTTAGGTGTCTTCCTTTACTTAGTGGGTGAGTTTGTGTGAGCATATGGTGAAAAATCTCATATTTTTAACATATGTATATCGGTGATTCTTTACAAATTTCTCCTAGTTGAACTATGTTATGTTGTTACTGGCTAAAATGGAAAACATTTGAGAATAAAGGGTCGCTTTCAAATTTTCCTAGTTAATCTATGTGACTAACTAAAGGGAGATGGAAAATTGTAAATATAGAGCGTTCATATGCTTACCTAGGATAATTGGAGGGTGAAAAGATAGTAGAGATTACTTCCTCTAATCGATAATTCAATCCTAGTCCCGCATTTCCTAATGCAAAAATTGAACTAAACTAAACAATTTCTACACTAGAAAATGAAACTAGCTATGCATGCATGGTGTTGGGCCACTTGCTCAGACTAGTTTATCTAAGTGTGATTACCAGAATTTGAAAAACATAAATTGTTCAGAATTTGATGGTTAATTTTCCCCCTACTTAAACTATGTGAAGATTTTTGCAAAAAAACCAACTTAAAGGAAAACTGACTCTAAGCCTATAGAAGGCAGTTAAAAGTAAGTTCTCAAAAGCTGTGGGGTATCAACACAAGTGCTAGCAGATACATTAGGGGCTGCCCAACACACTTACAAGTAGAAAAATATATAATATAGGGAGAAAAGCCTCATTTTGTAATTTTTCACGGAAAAGGCTCTGTAGGGTGTGCTTTCTTGCGCGCTGGTCAATCTTGAATGCGCGCACTACGGGTCTGTTAGAATCAAATGCGCACAAAAATCTTGCAAGTAAAAAGATTAGGAGCTGCCTTCTTCAGTCTATCACCCCAAGTGAATCTAGGGACTGTAAGATGGATCATAGGACTATTAGCTCCACTCTCTAGCGTAGACAGAGGTCTCCTACAAGAGATGGCACAACCACATAAGCTTGTAAAACGTTAGTGGAGTTGCCAATCCTGTTATGGTGGATTTGATGCATGGGTGTACGAAATTGCACCAGTTTAAGGGGTGTGGTCTACCCTTATAAAATATTGGTAACAGAAAGAAAGTGGTGGAGCTCAAAAGCATATAATCTAGAGGAAACAATATGTGAATTCATTCTCAAAGTAAACTAAAGACTAAAACACAAATATACAGAAGCTATTGAAGAGAGTCAAAATGATAATAATTCAAACGATGGCTCAAGGCCTCTTCTTATTAAATGTTTGATATGGACAAGAAATTTCACCCACTTGCCAAAGGGACCCTAGACAATGGTTCTAGGTCTCGATGCAAGGATGTTGTTTCTCCAAGCTCTGCCTCTAATGCAGTCTCCCTCTCTCTTCATTGTGATGGACTAGGATTGTTGGGTGGCTAACAATTGAGTCACCTCTATCTCCAGCTCCGAGTCACACACTGCCAGTATTGCTCAGGAAATTGTAGCCAACATAACAATGTGATCACCCATTCTTCATCTCTTGGTGGCTTTATATAGGGGATTTAAAATCCTCCTTCCCTCCTTTGGTACATGGTGGATGGTGACCCAAGGGAGAGGTATGATTCCATTGTGTGCTCCAAATATTCCTTTGTGTGCTCACATAGTGTCTAAGGAGGCCCTAGTGTCTGTCCTTAGGTGGCTTCATATAAGGTGTAATTGTCATTTTCTTTGTGTGGTCCCGGAAAGTGACATTTTTCCATTTTCAATAATGCACGCTTATCGGGCAAAAAGGCGCACAGAAGGCGCTCTTCTTGAAGGATTAAGCGTGCAATTTAGCGTTTAAGACTAGTTCAAATTTGATTTTCTCAAAACCTTAGAGATTTTAAATACTTTCCTGATTCCATAATGTGTTTCTATCTTGTAAATCCTTTGGCTTGACATTAATTAATGTCATCTTCTACTGCACAATTTTCTAGTGTTAACAGTACCTACAATCCCATAGTAAGCTACAACAAAACAATCATTACAAGTGGATGGGTTTTGTACAACAATTTCATGTAGTGATCAAGTATAAGAATGGAAATGCAAAAAAGTTGATCGATGTGCTTTCAAGGCCACCCAAATCAAATATCATAGATTTAGGAACTCTAGTGAACATGGAGCCATTCACCCATGATGCATATAGAGAGTCATATTCAGAGGATGAGGAGTTCAAGGAAATGTTTCAATAGTTGCATGGCCAGATTCATGTGCATAATGGTAACAACACATTTGAATACCATCTCCAAGAAGTTTTACTCTACAAGGTAGATAATTTATGTGTTACTAAAGGTGTGAAATTGTAGTTGTTTAGAGATGCTCACACCTCCAATATTGTATGGCACTTTGGTGTAGGGAAAATAGTGGCCAACTTGTATAGGTATGTGTATTGGCCTAAGATGAAAGAACGTGTAGCTAGTTTCATAATAGGATGCATACTTTATTTTATTAGCAAGCCTAGTAATATGAAACATGGTCTATATCATCCCCTACATATACCCACTCATCCATAGGAAATCATTTCCATGGAATTTGTCGTAATTTTACCAACAATCAGGAGGGGACATGACTACCCATTCATGGTAGTTGACAGGTTCAACAATATGCGTGTTCTAATGCTTGGTAAAAATCCATCAAAAATTAAGAAGCAACAAATTTTCTCTTTGGATAGGTATGGGTCCAATTCGGGATACAAAGGAGCATAATTTTAGACAAGGTGATAATATTTCGTAGTGAATTTTGGAATACATTGTGGGAGAATATGGACACGAAGTTGAATAAGTCTACAACATTCCATCCATAGACAGATGGGTAGATAGTAGTCAACAAAACCTTTGTGTAGCTTTTGAGGGATTACCATCAGAAGCATCCAAATACCTAAGATGAGAATTTGGTATATCTAAAACACTCTTATAATAGAGAATTCCACACTTCTACTTCTAACTACATATTTCAAACTTTTTTTGGATATTTACCACCTTCACCTTTAAATATAACATATGTGAAACAAGGAGGAGTAATGGAAGATCTTATAGGGTATTCCTTTAGGGATGAAAAAATTCTTGATAAGATAAGGTAGATCCATATACAGGTACATGAGACGCTACAAAAGTCACATAAAAATGTAAGGCCAAGCATGATCAACATAGGAAAAATAATTCTTTCAAGGTGGGAGATAAAGTATGGTTATAGTTGAACAAGGAGAGGCTACACAGTCCTTGTAATAAAATTTGGCTCTATGGTATGGTCTCTTTGAGATACTAGAGAATGTGGGATATAATTCCTACAACCTTAGTATACCCCCATACATGTTCATTTAGTCAATTGTGAATGTAGAGAAACTAAAACTTTATGAGCCTTCCATGTTAGATCAAAAAGAGGAATAAGTCCTACCCTATGTGGAGGATTTGGCACCAATTTCTCAAGAATATTTAAGAGAAGATACAGTTTTGCAAAATAGTTCTAGAACTACAATATGGGTGGAACATGACCTTTGGAAGATTAGGTTAAAAGGAAAACTTACAGGAAAGGATAAATTTTACATCCAAGAGAAGGTGGAGCAAAAATTTCCTCACCTCATTCACTAAAAGATTTTGGGGACCAAAATATTCCCAAAATGGGGAGTTTTGATCTATATTTGATCATTATTTTATTTTTTATCCATCTCAATGCTTCCAAAGAGGGAAAAGTGGAGGCATCTACTCACAACACCATTTTTACCAGTGGGACCTAGTTTGGAAGATGAGGGTTTGAAACCTTATGGGAGAATTTTGGGTCATCAAATGATGTTTTCTGGGGGTAAAAGTTTGCTTTTTTAGCACCAACAATTTTTACCTATTCTACACACAAATACCTTTCCAATGGTGCAATAATATCCTCAATCAGAGTTTGTATGAAAAATTTATGCCAATAGGAAGTTAACCTTCATGTTTTGGCCACCATAATTTGAGAGAGTGCCACATCTACCCCCATTATTCATGGAAATGGGGCTAGCCACATGATCATGACAAATAGGACTCTAAAATAGTAAAAATTGTAATTTTGGTTTAAGAGTTGAGGGAGTCAAACCTAACCACTGGTAAGCTATCGGGTTGTGTAATAACCGATCCATTAAGAGGAAAAGGGGTTCCATTATTTCAATTGCATTTGTTCCATAGATGAGTAAAGTAGCTAAGAGGGATAGGGAAAGAGAACACATGAATTATTTTTGCACTAGAATAGCCTACATGCTACAGGACTTACTTCTTTGTACTCACAGTTATTTTATATTCATAGAAAAAGAGCAAAGTGACCTCACTTCCCAACTTTGTCTTCTCCCAAAAGGGTTTCTCAGGATAAATCTTGTGTCAAATGGGGTTTTTGAGTTTTATTTTTTTATTTCTATTTTTTGCATAAATTTTAATTTGTGTCCATACATAATAAAAAATAATCTATAGATCTAGAAATCTAAAGAGGAATAAACCCTAATAGTGTAGATTTTCATTGTTTAAAGTATAGTTTTATCATATCTATTGTTACGAATTGTCCAATGGAATATCCATGATAGTTTAAAAATTAAAAAACCTCAAGATTCATAAAATTATCTAAGGTTGATGTTGTTGTCTCAAGGGTTGTGCAGTTGATATTTTTAAGAGTCTAGTCACTGTCAATCCTGACAAAAATAGAAAATTCTGAGGAGGAAGATCGAAAATAAAATCTTCATAATTTTTTCTTCTAGTGCCAATTATGATACTAGTGCCGATGATGATATTGGTGATACCACTAATTATGATGTTAATATTTTTTATAATAATTATTTTGATGCTAATAAGGATGTTTATGATGATATTGATAATGATGTTGATGGCGACTGTGGTGGAAAATTTGACAGTGGTTGATTCAAGCTCTCTATCGGGTAATATTTTCATGGAATTTCCTTGCTGCTGATTAGTTACTGTCAAGAAAATTCATTCATAGAAAATCTACCCCTTTTTGAAACATACAATTTTCTTACGAACTACCTTTTATTAGGAAAAATAAATGAAAAAGTGTTTAGGAATGTCTTCTACCTAGTGACTTTGTTTTCAAGTAGAATTCCAGTTCAATTAAACCAAAGGATTGATTTTCACAATTGAAATTATTTTTTTCTTTATATATATATATATGCACACAGACACAAAGTAAGAAAACAAGTTATGATTTTGTAGCGGGTTGGGAGTTCTCCTTTCCTATAAATTTTAATCCAAATTGTTGAAAAATTCATTGAAAATTTTTTTCATGGTGAATAAAATTTTGATACAATCTTAACCCATGTTTGTTGAGAAAAATGAAATTCTGTTTCCATCAATAGTTTTTATTTTTATAGATCCAATGTTAAAGACAATCTTAACTTCATAAGGCTGCAACCATCATGTATGGAACGTCCCCTTAAAATGATTGAACTTGGAATCGAAGAGGAAATCCTAGTCACGTAGCTTGAACTTCTTCTAATAAATTTATCATGCCATATGCTTCTCCGTTGTTAGAAAAGAATGGTTTGTTGGAGTGGTGAAAAATATGGTTATTATGGTGGTAAGGGATAGGAAAAAGTACGCATATTACTATAATGAACCCCCAGTCATCCCTATTTCCACGGGTGGTTTTGGATTTGTTGTCGAACATATGCATGAATGTCCTATTTTCCAATGTTCCTTTGGTGCTAGTGCATTCAATTGCCCTGCTACCTAGTTTTCTCCTTAGTAAATTTCCTTGGGACTAGGTATAGATAGAAAAATTTCAATTATATGGTCACTTGAAAAAATAACACATATGCTAATACATCGAGAGGGAATTCTCACAAAGAGTGATTTTTTCTACACTTAGGTCAAAATAGATAAATTTCTACTCTTTCCTTTTCTTGTTTCCTCTTAATTTGTAAAGTATCTAATATTAAATTGATATTTTCAAGAAGATCACTCTTAAAACTTCCTAATAAATGCTCCAACTCAATTTTAGTCACACCACTCATCCTAAAATCGCATTAAATTTAATACATTGATGGAATCCTCTAGAACACCCCTTAATAAAATAGTTATGATAGTGTCTTAATCGAGTTTTTTTATTTATATCTTTGGATATTGTATAGGAATCATTCAACGTAGTCTTAGAGGCTCTCATCCTCATTTTATGTGATTTTGAAAATTTCTTCCCTTGAGTCTATAGCTTTACAATACCCTTGGTATATTTTAAGAAAAGTATCACAATCCATCCCATGTTCTATGGTAGTTCCCCCTAGCCCTATGAACGAATTCCAGGTTGCATCTTTGAGGGTGGCGAAAAACAATTTAATATTTTTGGTGTCAGTAGAATTGTCATAACTTCTACACAATATATCAAACTCAAATAAAAAAGGAATCAAAATCTTCATTGATCTTACCATAAAAATGTGGTAGTTACATTGAAGAAGGATATTATTCATATATACCACTATGTTAGGATCCAAAATGGGGAATCTGAAGGTTAATTCTTCCTCCCCATCAATCATTATTAGTCTTTATGTGAACATTTATCCCTCTTCCTCGACCATATTTCCACCTCCAAACAGACTTAACTCGATTGCTAGAGGTAGTTTGGTATTTTGAATAGGGTTATGGCCAAATTTTGACTCTATTTCTAGTTTTGATCCTCTAATTAAACTAGCTTCCCTTATAGAATAAATGAGGTGACCCGTAGAGTTTATCTCCTTGTTTACTTGGGAATTCAAGCTACATGTTATAGTAATGTTTACCTAATCCTTCTTAGAATATTTTCCTGCCAAAGATTTAATATCATAAGGTGGGGGGGGTATTAGAAGTATATGACCTATCTACAACTTCAAATTTACACCTTCCTCTACTCATGCAACTCCAGAAAAAGAGAAAAAAATGAAAATCCAAACAAACTTATAGATGTCAAACCAAACTATGAGCTTAATGGTGCCCAACAATGACACCACAACGTTGGATGAATTTAATTGTATGAGATTCCAAAAATTAACTTGTAAATCCAAGAGTGTAAGCTTCGAGACACTAAATTGTAGGTGTGGAGATAAAAATTTCAATGTATCCACTATTTTACCACAACAACATGAAATCTCATGTTCGAGTCAAGAAACTAGCTATCACATACAAAAGTTTTGGTTACTGAAAAAAATATTGAAGGGAACCTCTGCAAGATCTGAATTTTCATGAGAACTATTATTTGGTTTCCAATTTTGGAAATTTCCAATTCTCATATCTAACAACAAATAAAGCCTCACACAATGGAGGAATTCTACATGATATATGTTTGACTTAAACACTTGTTACAAATCTATGTATCACATGTCACAATCTCTTCCTATCATTTATCAACCCAACTTTCAAGTGATTCATACCAAGTAATAGAGTACTTGGATATCCTTTAGTGAGCATCTTGACAAAAAAATATAAAAATCCTAACTATGGTGATCATTTGGGATTGACACAGGGCCCCTTTCATTTAGTACTTGTATTCAATATGCAAACTACGTCTACAAGTCTCAAACCAACACATAATAGAGATTCATTTCATATAATCTAACACTCATGGAGGTAACATGGTTGAGTTGGTGGGCCTTTGCCAACTAGCACACATTTCCCTAAAGAAACTCTAAGTTACTCTCAAATTCAATACAAAAGCATGTGAAAAAACACCAACAATAGTCTTTCTATTACTTGGTTCACAAATTACATTACATCAGATAGTTGAAGAAGTGTCCCAATCATCTAATACGATTTTTTTTACAATATCAACTTAGATAATAAAAAAAAATAACTAAATTCAAAGAAATTGGTGTTGGTTTATATAATATAGGCCATAACGTGATATCCATACAACCTATCGCTATAGAGCCAAACTAAGGAAAGATCCATGGTTTAACCATATCTATGCAAATTTGGAACAATAATGATCTATAATTATGCGTTCACACTTAAACTAAGTGAATATAGTATGTAGGCCCATGATCTTAGCTACTCATTTCCCTATTTTTCTTGTGTGCCAAAAGTAGTTGATTATCGGTTTAATTTCCAGCTTATGCTTCCATGAATTACCATTTATCTGATCTCGTGGATGAGGAACTTCCTAAGGATGAACGTGAAAATAATCCACATGCTCTTTTCTGTCTTGAAAGTGTGTGCCTAGGTTAACCATGGAGATTGGTTGTAGGAACTTGAATGGGTTTGTTGGATGGATAAGTCGTTCTTGCGGACAATACAGACCTCCCAAGTGTCCTACGGACAGCTAGCAACAAACAGACAAATAAAAGCTATTTTCTCTAGATATTGTTTGACATGGAATTAATTATAACAGGGTTTTATAAACCTACTTGTAGTCCAGCGCTGATCTTCTTTCTAGTGGCTTGAAGAAAGTCGTCGTCAAGGATCTGCAGTCACAAACACAAGAAAAGATCAAAATAACCTATATAATAAATCAATTTATGAATCAAACATCTATCAAGATGATCAAGGAATTCAATAAATGAGATAATCAATTAAATAACCCATTGATAAAACAATATTCATTTGTGTTAACTTAAATAAAGAAGAGCCTTACAACCGTGTCCGCCTTGATGTCATACAGGCCTTCCTAGGGTCCAGAACAGGCGTTTCCTTTACTCTGACAAGCCTTGCACTCTCTCGGCTAAAAGCACATGGGTGTGTGATCATGCCCATATAATGATGGCTATGAGAGTATGAGTTTTCACAACATTTCTCCTCAAAAATTATCCAATTCTAACTCATCAATTGTAACTCTTGAAGCTACACTATGGCTTCAATTTATAGGAAAAGAGAGGAGGTTATGGTTCCACATTGGAAGGGATAGAATGCTCCTTTGAAGGGATTGGGCTCCATAAACCAAGGGGTAGGCTCCCATAATGGAGGAATGAACATACATGATAGGAGAGAACCTTCGACCGGATTACTGCTTCTAGAAGCTTCCAGATTTGACTACTGGGCTTCTAAATGTCACTTTCCACCTTTGATTTACTTTTTATAGGGGTCCGCACCCTTAATGAATAAAAAGTGGATTTGGCTCAACATGATTTATAGCCAAAAGGTGCGGCACCGTAGGTAATACTAAGAGAAAGTGCGATATAAGTGTTTTTAAGACTTTTATGAGATTTTCTCTTAATTTCAGGGCTTGACTTTAGGAAATTTGATGTTGTAGACTTTTAAGGGAGTACTAAAATGTCACGGTGACAAATTTCAGTGTAACAAATTTCCCCCTAAAGTGTGAAGTCTGAGAGCATTCGAAGAGTGATGTGCTTTATCATTTCAAGGATTAGCCTGTGGACCCCCGAGTCAGAACCCTGTAAAAACATTCAATGAAAAACATATATATCATCGTTGAGGTAGGCATTCCCATACTCAGATCAAAAATAAGTAAACTTGTTCTGATACAGAAATGATTTAAATATTACATCAATAGTGTAGACACAGCATGGACGCAGCCATCTTTAATAAATAGTCTACTGCATAATGAATAATAAAACTCCTCGCAACCTATATGGTGGAAACTAGATCTAGGGTCTTGATTTCTGCTTCTCGAACTATTATGATTCTATCCATGCGATTAAATGTGTTGAAGTCGAACATGGTAGAAACAACTTGATTACCAGTCAATGATGTGAACTGTTAACAAGTGTGAGATAAACCATCAATAATGACAATGGTTCTCAAAGTACTTAGTACAATCCATGAAATGTGAATAAGTGATCTGAAGTCGAACATTTCACGGAATCATTCGATCGAAGGTCAATGATGCAACCTGTTGTCAAAGGCGAGAAACCTGCCATTAAGGCATGCAGATTCCAAGAACCTGATGGATTCTAGATCAACTTCCTTGATGATGAGCTGTCATCGATAGAAAGTGATCCGTCGTAAGCAAGCTCACGACATGAAACCATAGATTAAGTTTTGAAGAAATTTTTTGCAAGGACTGACTCAGGGATGGTCAACGTGAAATGGAGACAAATGTTTGCAGATGAATGGTTTGTTTGAATGTCCTCTTGAAAACATAACGACACTGCAAATGGTTTGGTGATAGTTTCCCTAAGATAATACCTAGAAATCGGCTGAAGACCTTCAATATGGTTTGATTAACTGATAGGAAAAGTTTCCCAACCCAGGTAGAAGTGTGACAAAAAGTGTCATGTTCAAGAGTGGTGTAATGATTTTACAAATCAAAGTGTAACAAATGAATCTATTTTCTCGCTTTTCCCCCACCATTTCTGGCAAGTACCTCTTTATTTTTTGACAAGCTTGAGGAGGATAACATTTGCTTGTTTATAAGCTCATCCTTCAGATGAGTCCAACTTAGTTTAAAATCGAACCCTAAGAAGGAGTGGTTTGTTCCTGTTTGTAATCAACAAGTCCTTTACTGTTAAATTTTAACGAGTCTAGTATAGGAGAAACTCGGTGTTTTTCATTTTTAGGGAGTCAGAAGAAAAAACTTAAGAAAACTCCATGGGTGTACTTTTTTTGTAATTTTAGTCTCTCAGACCCGAAAAAGGATAAAATAATGTTAGATAGAACTCTATTGACCATGATTAGTCAACGTATACCTTTTTCGTAAATAGTCCATTTCAGTCCGAAAAAGGGGTAAACTTATATTGAAGGGACAACCGTTCATTTCCTTTAACGAGTTCGAATAGTCAAGTACTCGACAATCTTTTCATTTTTAGAGAGTCTGAAAAGGGCTTAAAACAGGACTCCATGGTTTCGCTTTTTCATAAATTTTAAAGAGCCCGAAAAAGTGATAAAAGTATACTCTTCATCAAAAATTATCATTTGCCTGAAAAATCCGGTATTCTGCACAAAAAACTCAAAAAATTAAACATACCTGTTTCAATAATAAAAATATTTTGAAAAACCATCTTTTTAAAGTGAAAAATAAAAAAATTTAAATTTCATTTATTCAAAAAAACTTATAAAAAGGAGTTTTTCAAGTTCATTTTTACTGATTGAGTTTGGAGTGAAAATTTTAGAGATTTTGGGAAAAAAAGCTTCGAAGAAGATTCTGGACAAATCAACAATTGGAATCGAAAACCGTCTGCTCGAGGTAATCCACAACCTCTTTCTCTTTCTTTTCATCTGTTCATTTTCTTAAATTAGGGTCTAAATTTCATTTTTGGGAGGAAAATTGGTTAAAAAAATTTCCCTCAAGGGTCTGTAGGCAGGACACTAGGTACCTGTGGACCCCGACATTTTCTCACAAAGGAAAATGTTTGAGCCCCGCACTTTTAACACAGACCCCGTGCGGAGCTATGCACTGTCTCTAAGCGTAAAGTGCGGGGGCACTGTAACGAATTTAAAAACACAATTTCTTCCTAAATTACCCAAAATTTTTGTTTTAAAATGATTTTAATCCTTCATTTTACTCATTGTAGGATATTTACAATGCTCATTTGGTGAGAACGGGAACATGAGGAGGTAGATGAAGTAGCAATGATTCATCAACCTACTTTGCAAGTTTTAAGAGCATGCAAGCTA
Source organism: Pinus albicaulis (assembly GCA_034641835.2). Lineage (NCBI taxonomy): Eukaryota > Viridiplantae > Streptophyta > Pinopsida > Pinales > Pinaceae > Pinus > Pinus albicaulis. The sequence goes on from CM076570.1 coordinate 1,263,081,929, forward strand.
TTCAAATTCTGGGCTATCAATGGCATGAGAGCTCAAGTAGATCTTCTCACTTGGTTAGTAAACAAGTGGGACGTTCAGGACCAGTGTTTCGTGATTGGAGGTCACTGGCTCGAAATTGAGCCGGAGGAAATATATTTTTTGATTGGTTTGTCTAAGAGAGGTGAACCACTTTCTCTATTTGGGGCTAGGCCAGGTGGCCAGTCTGTTGCCAGCCTGCAATTAGAGTTTTGTAATGATGAAGCCAATCCTAAAGATAAACGGATTGACATTAAAACTATCATCTGTCCCGAGTTAAAAGTGATTTCATTTATCGTTGTCAAGTTGTGCGGAAGTGCAGCGTTGCATGTAGCTACGTGATCTCAGATGCGAATTGCAGTAGATTGTTTCTGAGGCACCATATTCAACTGGTGTGAAGCAGTGTTGGCTAGTGTCAAGGGCCAACTTACTAGAGCAAAAAATGGGAAGTTAAACAACTTCAGATATGGGTCAATCGTAGTTACCTTTTCTTTAGAGAGGATTCCTATGTTAGCCCCGCAACATATTCCTGTTGATGCTGGTAGACCTCGAGAGCCTCGAATGGTTCGATGGGTTGCTTTGATGGCTCATCACAGCGAGGGTGGGGAGATTTTTCAATTTCCCTTGACTTATTTTCGTTGGTTAGAACGCCGAATTTTGTGATAGAGGATTTTCCTTATGCGAGCATGAATTTCCGCGGTGACCAGGATATGCTACTTCCTCCAGGAGCTCAATGGGATGAGTCAGGTAAAAAAATCTCTTTGACATGTTCTAATTTCTAATTTTTATTTTGTTTTTAAATCGTCCAAAACTGATAACAAAAATTTCAAATGCAGATGTGGGTCCACGTCGACCAGCCACTCTCTGCCCCTTTGACCGGAGGCAAAGGGATGTAGCAGCACCACCACCACCACAGGATTAGACAGCAGAGATCTTGAATAATTTAGAACACCATTTGGAGTGGCTAACTATGGATGTTCCTAAGACCACCATAGATGACATTCCACTCCATTTACAGAGATACGTCATTGGTGTTCCTGGACCATTCAAGAGATTTTTGTGTAGAGTGGCACGAGCAGTAGTGTATTATCATGATCATTACCACAGATAGTGGATGATTGATTGTATAGACTCATTTTTGTATCACTTTTTTCCGATCATAAGGCGTTTTGAACCTATGATCGAAGACGATGTACTATTTTTTGAACACTAAATCTATACTATGATATACTATTATTTCCAGTTACCTATTCAATCATGTTATCGAATGTTGATTTATTACTTTAATATTGCAAATGTCTGTTTATAACACTAGAAGCTATTGCATCTGCTAATGTGTTTAAATTTCTTGGAATGTGTTGATACTCAATATAATCGAACTCTCGTTCCAAGAGACAAACCCTTAAAAATAATATTAATAATACTGGGTTTCTAATGGCATATACTCGGTTTAACTGTAATACAACGAGTTCAAAATCTAACCTAACGATCAAACTCTGAATTCCAAATGAAATGGATTCCGACAATAATTCAATAACTGCACTATATTCAGCAATATTGTTCGTTGTTTGACCGAGGCGTACCCCATGCATAGATACTAAATCGTTAATGGGTGAATAAATAACCCAAGCTGCAGAAGAGATGTTCCATGTACTATGACAAGTGCCATCAACAAAACCAATATATATTTGAAAGGACATCGACATCTGCGATATCAAGATTAATCCAGATAAGCAGGAATAGTAGTAAAATCACACTTAAGCTAGGCACACGTTTTTAATCTATAGCACACCAGCTAGAAAGTATCTAATATACAGAGAATATCTCCACACAAAAATAAAGTGTAATATCTCTTCAGATAAAGTCCATTTCTAGGTTTACCTAAAGAGACCCTGTCAAAATCAATCAATTCATAGGCCCCTTTTGCAAGCTGTCGCTTGACAATATAAGGATCATGCCACATGGGTTTGAATTTCCCAGCCCCTAGTTCATCATTGGCTTGATCATAAATCAAAACCAGGTCTCCTTCTGAAAAATTACGAGGGTTAACACTTCTATCATACTGAGCCTTCATTCTTTTTGCATGAGTCTCGGTAGCTAATGCAGCGGTGCGCTGATTCTCATCTAATTGAGCCAAGTATAAAAAAAATTCTCCTCTTCAGAAGTGGTTGATAGTAACTCTATGGCTATTTGGAGTGACGGTATCTCGCATTCAATGGGTAATATCGCTTCTAAACCATAAACTAGTTGAAAAGGGGTAAAGACTGTCGATGTTTTTGCTGAGGTTTGATATGCCCAAAGTGCTGAAAAGAGCATGGTATGCCAATTCGACTTATGAATTCCAGTGATTCGTTTGATCATGGTGAATAAAACTTTATTAATTGCTTCAACTAAACCATTAACCTATGGATAATATGGTGTATAACTGTCATGGCACAGGCCAAGTTGGTCCATTAACTCGGTCATCATGATATTCCAAAAATGGCTCTCGTGATCAGTAATTATTGCTTGGGGTACACTGAAACGAGCAATCACATGATTAAATATGAAAGTGGTTGCAGTTTTGCCATCTTCCGCAAATGTAGGCATCGCCTCAGCCCATTTGGTAAAATAATCTACTGCTAGAATAATATACCCATGCCCCCCAGCTGAGTGAGGGTTACATGTAATGAAGTCAATTCCCCATTTTGCAAAAGGACCGACAAAAATTATAGGGTGAAGAGGAGCAGGTGTTGCACTCATTTTTCGATCGAATATTTGACAATTATGACATTTTCGGACCGCATAAATACAATATTTAAATAAAGACAGCTAGAAATAACCCACGTGCAATATTTTTTGGGCTGTGGCGTACCCAGACATATGACCGCCACATGCTCTAGAGTGACAGTCATTTAAAACCTTTTCGGCTTCTTCATGGGTTAGAAAACATCGAAAAACTGAGTCCACACCATGACGGTATAGTGTGTCACCAACAATATGATATTTTTGAGACTAGAAACGTATTTTTTCGTCGTTGCGTCTGTGAAAGCTCAGGCCGGAAAGATTGGGTCTGAAGATAAACAATAATATCTCCGTACCAAGGATCAATGGTACTAATAAGAAACAAGGATTCGTCTGAGATTGGTTGTTCTACCACAATTTCTGTATCAGTACGTGGGAAATCACACATAAGTTCAGCAAATATCAATGATTTCTTTGATTTGGACTTTTCAAACTCCAAATCAAACTCCCGCAGGATAACAATCCATTTGGAGTATCTGCCCCCTAGCAATTGTTTGGTCAAAATGTACATCATAGGGTTACAATTAGAGATCACTGTTGTTTTGCATAAAAGTATGCAATGATGAAAACATTGGACAACTTGAATAGCTGCCAAGGCCAATTTCTCCACATGTGAATATTTGATCTCAGTTGGATGCAAATTTCGACTAAGATAGTAAATCACAGGTTCACCATGGAATTCATCTTCCTAAACTAAAACCATCCCTATCATGGAATCGGAAGCGGCGAGGTACAAAATTAATCTTGGTTGTATTTGGGAGGATGCAGTAACGGTGCATGGGTCAATGCGTGTTTCAGAGCATCAAAATATCTATCAGCGACCTCGTCCCAAAAGAAAGGAATATTCTGTTTCAACAACCTAGTGAAACCTTTCGTTAACTTGGCGTAGTTAGGAATGAATCGACGTAAAAAGTTTGCTTTCCCTTGCAAACTTTGGATTTAGCGAAGAGTAGAAGGAGGAGGTAAATGGATTATTGCCTCAACCTTCGACGGATCAACACAAATGCCTGCCTTTGAGACAATAAATCCCAACAATCATCTGGATTGTATGCAGAAAAAACATTTGTGAGGATTCAGACGAATCTTATAATGCCTACATCATATAAATATGGCTCGTAAAGGAGTAATGTGATCTTCTCTACGTGAAGAATGAGCAGGAAAATCATCGAGGTAGGGTTGCACAATGTGCTTAATGTCGTGAAATGCATAAGACATGGCCCTTTGAAAAGTGGCACCAGCATTCTTGAGGCCAAAAGGTAGTTTTTGATAAGAAAAAGTTCCCCATGGACAAATGAAAGCTATTTTAGGTTGATCTGCAGGGAGTATGTTGATTTTATTTTAGCTGGAAAATCCATCCATTAAAGAGAACATTTCAATTCCAGCACAATCTTCAATAATTTGATCGATACAAGGGGTTGGATAATTGTCTTTTGGACAAGCTTGATTTATATCCCTATAATTGATACATACTCGTATTGTTCCTTGTTTTAATTGACCGGAACAATATTAGCTACCCAGTCCGTGAGTGGAATTGGATAAATAAAACCTACACGAAGTAATTTTTCAACTTCGGTTTTAATAGCGGCATCTTTTCTCGGATGCATCTGACGTAGTCTCTATCTAATGGGTTTAGCATCCAGGTATGTCTTAATTTCATGAAAAACAATCAACGGATCGATTTCTGGCATTTATTCATATGAACAGGTGAAACTGTCATATAATTCCTGAAATAGGGCTTTATATTCTTGGATTTCATCAGTCATACAAGAAGCACCTATATGAATGTTTTCAACAATTCTAGGTTTTACTGAAATTTCAAGAGGAACCATTGTAGAAATATTTTCTAAATCTAATTCAGAATCGAAACGTGAAAAAGGATTATGAGGGTCTTTGACATAATCAGTGGTAAAAATGGAGGAAAAATCATTCTCAAAATGATCGAGATCAGGTAAAAACGAAGACCTATGATGAAGATCTTCCCATGGTAACTCATCTACCTACAAGAATTTACGAATATGTTCATCAGTATTGAATACTTGTTGAGCAGGATCTGGAATTGGTGTCGAAGCTAAGCTCGATATTGAAAATGACTCCTGATTGATCACATTCACTGGATCAGACTCAGTTGAAGGAGTATCAGAAAATGACTGCACATTTTTATATGCTAACTCAAAAGGACTCAAAGGCATTGGGCCATTGAAAGAATCCAATTCTGATTTTGAAGGTATTATCCAAGGATCATCAAAGGAAATAGTACTTGATGTAATCATATTGATATTAGAAATAGGAATCTGTACGTTTGGAGGAGGTAGGGAAAAATTTCCCAGTAAAGCCGAATCTTTGAGCAAACCTACTCTGACATCCTTATAAGGGGTAGTCGATTTTTTGATATGTTGGATGCTATCAGTAAAGGCTAGGTCAGATGAATAATATGAGAGATAATCTATTTTAACGATCTTTCCTTTATGAGGAAACATGATGAGACGAAATATCGATGATACAACAGCAGTCATGGCGTATGACCAACTGCGACCCAGGAGAAGGTTGTAATCTAGAGGGGCATCAACCACCTCCACATCTAGATTAACCATTTTGCCTTCGACCTCTATTGGTAGATCTTGTAAGATACCATACAGTTGAAAACCTCTTCCGTCAAAATCTTTGAGAATAGTTGGTGATTTGTTAATGTTCGGAGAACCAAGTGATTTCCAACATTTTAACGACATAATACATGTAGAAGCCCCTTCATCAACAATAGTACGAAATATACATTTGTTTTTTACTATTACCGGAATCTAAAAAGCCATTTGATGGGGTAGGAGGGGTGTAAAATTCTCTAAATCGAAGATCATGAGGTTCGAATCCTGGAGATCTATGGCTCCTAAGGCTGACAAAAGTAATTTTCTTTGGGCTGGGCATGATTGCAATACTTCCAAAGCCGACATTGCTGAAGGGGAGATTGCCAAATCTTCAACAATATTGTAATTATGAGCAGCTCTCGCATGTGGATTGAAAGTTGATTTATGAAGTACACCTTTTGTAGGCGGTTTAATCACTAAGTCAGGATTTTGTTTCTCGATCTGTAACGAATCAGAAACTAAGGGAGATGTAGTTGATGCAAAATTAGATGTTTCTGCTTCTTTACCAGTATTTTTACTACCATAATCTTGTGATCGCGTTGCAACCATCAAGATATTCTCAAGCGTATTGGAGGAAGATCCAACCATGTTACTATCTTGAGCGGGAAAGGGATCCTTCAAGACAACAGGTATAGGCGAACCCTTAATGAATTTTGATACCTCGGCTCTATGCGGGCATTCTTTTATAAAATGATCCTCATCACTGATTAGAAAAGGATATCGAGGTTTGCGTTTTTCGTCAGTTGGTTCAGTGGTATCGTTTTTATCTTTTGAAGATTTTTTCTTTTTATTCTTACCTTTCTTCTTACCACCAGTTTTAGATTTGGTTGTAGATGACTCTACAACATGAATATCGGTGGAAGCTTCTAGGGAAGAATCTCCTTTGGGTGAATTGGGTAAAGTGATAATAGGAGAAGTGGTCTTGGAAGACTTCTTCTTACTTTTACCAGTGCTAATAGAACCAATTACACCATCAGCAGCATGAGAGCTAGAAGGAGTTGTAGTTAATTGACCAGGTCTTGGTAAATCAAGGATTTTATCATACAGAGTACCTGACTGAGTATATATAAAGTCAAGGTACTGAGCCTGAGCAATGACTTGTGCTTCTGTAACAACGCCTCCTTTGGCTACATCTTCAGTAATTTTTGGCAATAACGATTTAATAAACCATTCAGCCAAAATTTGATCTGGAATAAACACTTTCACTAAACACCTTCTACATCTCCATTCATGAATGTGATCAGATATATATGTAGACGTAGATTATTTTAATGAAGTCAACAATTCTGTGTCTTTGTCGCATCTGACAGGTAACTGAAAATGGGTCAAGAAAGCAGTAGCTAACGCATTAAAATTATTAAAAGAACCGCGTGGTAACTCAATGTACCATTTGGCAGCTAGACTAATGAGAGTTCTCTGAAAAAGACACAATCGAATCGAATCATCGATTAGTGAATTGGATGCCCACCAGAGGTGATAAGTCATAGCATGATTAGATGGGTCCTCTCCTAACTTACCTTCAAATTTCGGAATAGCACTGGGAAATTTGTTAGGCATCGGCAGCCAATATGGAAGATAAAAAATGGTATCGTTCGTAAGGCATGATAGATCTGGTAAATCTAAAGTTGCTATGAATGGTAACCGATGGCTAGGATCTTCATAACCTTGTGTGATCAAACCAGTGCCAGGAGGAGGATATTTAGGATACCCTGGAATTGGATGTGCATTTGGAATCATGAAACCTCCTGGGAAACCAAGATTAACTGGACCATATTGGGGTTGTTGAGGTACTTGATAAGTATACCCAGGGTACGGCTGATACTGATATACTGGATTTTTTGTAGCCTATCAAAATTGATACTATCCATGGTACGGTTGATAAGTAAACTGTGGTTGACTAGAGACAATCGTACTAGCACCAACTTGTCCTATAGGCATCTGGACCGTAGTTTGAATTGTAGGTCCTGACTGTGGTACAAATACTTGAGGAATTTGCACTGATGTAGGGATAGAAGAAACTAGAGCTACAAATACTCTAGAAATAGGTGTTTTAGGCTAAACAGAAGTTGCAGTAGCTGCAGCAGTCTGAGGCGGAGTTTGTGGTGTACTAGGCCCGGGCTGCTGAACAAAACCAAGTGCAGGGACTTGAACAGTAGGTTGGACAGGTTGCTCGTTTGGACCAGAAACTATAGGCTATCCAGGTTGATTAAGTAACTACACATTAGGTTGCATAGTTTGTTGAACTTGAGATGGATTCCACACCATGTTCATTCTGGGGTATTGTCCCATAGAAGGTTGTGCATATGAAGGACCATAACCTGGCTGAACGTAGGGTTGATAATTAATTGGTAAATCTCCAGCTCCTTGTAGTAATGGTTGACCGGAAGGAAGTTGGAAACCTTGATTTGGGTACTAACCTTGAGGTTGATAACCTTGAGGCATGTACTGAATTTGGGGTTGATAAGGACCCTGAGGAATATACTGAGTCTGGGGTTGACCTTGGGGTATGTACTGTCCTTGAGGCTGATAACCTTGAGGTATGTACTATCCTTGAGGTTGTTCTACAGGTAAATAATATTTTCCTACAATTTGTCCTGGTAAAAAACTACCTTGAGGTTGCCCTCCAGGCGATAACTGACTACCTTGAGGTTTCCCCCCAGGCAGTAATTGACTACCTTGAGGTTTCCCCCCAGGTGGTAACTGACTACCTTGAGGTTGAGGATTTGGAATATTACCAGACATCATAAAAATTTTCTCTGCGTTCAACGTTTTAGTTTTAGTTCCATTTGTACCAGATGATAACACTTGTTCAGTTGGTCGAGGAGTTACTCCTGAGAAAGTACCAGAGAGTGACTGGTACCCCGAAGGAATAGAAGGACCACTATATAAAAAAATTTCCAGATATTGGGAAAACATAGATGACTCACCTGACATAGTTAATGAGCGATAGTAACCTCTTGGTGTATGATGAAAAGGAATTTGGGGTGGTGAAAAACTAAGACCCAGGTTTTCTAAAAAGTCTGTCAATGATAAATACCAAGCATCAATTCTAAAAGGACTATAGAATATTGATTCACGTTCCCTAAGATTCAAATTTCTTTGGGTTTCGAGAAGAGTTACGTCTTCTTCTGCACCTTCAATTTCTTCAATAGATATGAGGTCAGAAGGAAGATTTTCAGTAATGCGATGTCTTACCCTAGATGAGCCAGGATCACTAGAAGTTGGAGTAACAAATCCTAAAGATGGTTCCAATACAGCAGGTTCAGTGTCAGGCTTAGAAATTTCAGGTTCTTCAGCTAATTCACTGGAAGGAGAAATACTACTAGTAACTTTGGAAATTGAAATTGGCTCTTGAATATACTCTGTTGTTTGTGATTGATAATCAGGATGAATAACTATAGATGATTCTCCTATTTCTGTTGATCTAATTCTACTGTCACTAGACGATACTAGAGCTCACAACCCTTCAAGTTGGCTTGTTGTATACTCAGGGGGCTTCCCCTGGAGTCTATGTGATTGTCTTGGTAATTCAGCCACGATTAAAATTATTAATCACACACAATCAAAGAAAATATCAATGAAAACTCCTAGAGTTGCTAAGGAAACAAGCAAATGAATCACATGCCTAAAAATCTATGAGATCAAACCACACACAAAGAATAAATTCCCACACTAAAAACACTAGTTGGTGATGAAATCCAACATCGTAGTATTTTAATGTAGAAAGGGCGATTGGAATAGTTACCTCGAAAACCTGCTTAATGAAACAGACCGGTGCAGGTTTCTCCACTTAAACCATCTCGAGTGAAGATAACCCTCCGGAGAGTCCAAGTGAGTCTAGTCGACGTCTGCTCTAGGTACAGTGGGATCTTTCCTCCACTATCACCTTAGGAAAAAACCATAAATATTATGGTCACTATGGTTACCAACGGGAACTAATATACCTAGGGGAACAATCTACGATCTGATATACGCGCAAGGGCAGAGTAACAAAGCTCAATCCCCTTGAAGGCTCCTTGACATAATCCAAGGTATACCAACAAGTGACCCCAGGCTCCTCGACAATGGTCTATCCGAGGTTTACCGTTTTTAATACGCGCACATCTTCTATCGTTCCCAATGAGATAGAATTGATTATCCCACTGGTTCAGATATGACCTCGTGCTTGACTCCTTTAAGAGGAGCTTCCCAGAGAATACAAGCGACTATTGGATTTTTTTCCTACCGCAAGATCAACTACTTGTTTGTTTTAATTGTCTTGGAGAGTTAATTACTTCCTACTCCACGACACTAGCCTAAGCTATATTGGTGAAGAGAGCCCTAGAAATATAAAAATTACTAGATTGATTTTAATTTAAGCGTTGATTTTAATGGGCTGTTTCTTAGGACAATAGGTGCAAAAGTGAAACTGATGATATGTAGTGACCTGACTCAAAACACACTAAAAATGCATCTATTATGAGAAACAATTCTTGTTCTTTCGATGAATTCTATCTAAAGTAACAGTTGAGAAATGCAATCTTTTAAAAAAAAATATTTCCTTCAAACAAGGATAAATGAAAAGAAATCTAATTTCAATGAGAACTTAAAATGATCTATTGCTGAATAATAAATCCCTTTTAATCAAGATCGAAACTACAAACCAATTTTTTCTTCAAAAGAACACTACAATTTTAGAAATACCACTCAAAGCTAAAAACACTAATTTTGAGATCTACAAATTATAAAAACTAAATCTGAATTAAAACTTCAAATATTTTGAGGATGTCTTGCTTAGCTTGTTATATAACTAAGAAATTCTTTGATTGGATCAGCAAGAACTCAAAAAACATCCAATTTTGGTTTTTTAAGTGAAATTCCAAACTTATCAACAATTTTTTTTTAAATATTTGCAAATGAGAAAAATGGGATCTAAATATCATAAAACAATTTCTACTATAATGTTAGACTCAGCAAGAAAGCAAGGAAATACCAGTGATCTAAAGGTATACCAAGGTTTCTAATCTTTGAGCGGCATAAAGACAAAGCAAAAATCATTATAACATGCAGATCTTTCAGAAATTCGTTCAAAACTAAAAATGCTGAAATAAACTCTTAACCAAAGCTTCCTAACAGAAGATACAAGCATGTTTATTCATTGAGAATCTAACAAGCTAATCCATAAAAAAGGATTTTAATATTTTTCAAAAATTTTCACAAGGTCCACAGTATTCAGTGCAAACCATTGCGGTCCCGCACTGTGGGTACAAGAAAAGTGTGGATTTGTCTGCACTGTCTATAAAAGAAAAGAGCAGACACAAGAAAAACTAAAGAAAAAATAAAAAACTCTAAATCATTTCTCAGGGATTCTACAGGGATAAACTACACAAGCCAGTATAAATCAATCAAAATCAGAAAAAATAAATTCCCAAGTCAAAAATAAAAGAAATCAAAGTTCAAGATCCTTCCCTAGTGGAGTCACCATTTTGTTCGACGGATAAGTCGTTCTTGCAGACAACACAGACCTCCCAAGTGTCCTATGGATAGCTAGCAACAAACAGAAAAATAAAAACTATTTTCTCTAGATATTGTTTGACATGGAATTAATTATAACAGGGTTTTAGAAACCTACTTGTAGTCGAGCGTTGATCTTCTTTCCAGTGGCTTGAAGAAAGTCGTCGTCAAGGATCTGCAGTCACAAACACAAAAAAATATCAAAAGCACCTGTATATTAAATCAATTTATGAATCAAACATCTATCAAGATGATCAAGGAATTCAAGAAATGAGATAATCAATTAAATAGCCCATTGAGAAAAGAATATTCATTTGTATTAACTTAAATAAAGAAGAGCCTTAGAACCGTGTCTGCCTTAATGTCATACAGGCCTTCCTAGGGTCCGGAACAGGCGTTTCCTTTACTCTGACATGCCTTGCACTCTCTCAGCTAAAAGCACATGGGTGTGTGATCATTCCCATATAATGATGGCTATGAGAGTATGATTTTTCACAACATTTATCCTCAAAACTTCTCCAAGTCTAACTCATCAATTGTAACCCTTGAAGCTGCACTATAGCTTCAATTTATAGGAAAAGAGAGGAGGTTATGGTTCCGCATAGGAAGGGATAGAATGCTCCTTTGAAGGGATTGGGCTCCATAAACCAAGGGGTAGGCTCCCATAATGGAGGAATGAACATACATGATAGGAGCGAACCTTCGACCGGATACCTGCTTCTAGAAGCTTCCAGATTTGACTACTAGGCTTCTAAATGTTAATTTCCATATTTTCTTTACTTTTTACAGGGGTCCACACCCTTAATGAATAAAAAGTGTGTTTGGCTCCGCATGATTTATAGCCAAAAGGTGTGGCACCGCAGGCAATACTAAGAGAAAGCGCGGTACAAGTGTTTTTAAGACTTTTATGAGCTTTTATCTTAATTTCAAGGCTTGACTTTATGAACTTTGATGTTGTAGACTTCTAAGGGAGTACTAAAATGTCATGGTGAAAAATTTCAGTGTAACAGGGTTACATGGCCTATCTTCATTCACCTTCATTAATGGAAACAATATAAACTAAGACATTTTGATGCATTCGAAACTATGGATAATTAATATGTAACAAATTTTTTATCTTTTAACCATTTTAGGATGACTTTCTTTTTGCAAACACAAGAAAAGGGTACATTATGGAAAAAATGGGGGTTTATGGAGGGTATAAGGTAGTCAATTGATATCAAAGAAAACATCAATTCAAGTCTCTAACATCAATTCCCATGTATATTTACTTCGAGATGTCTCCTCATCCATGGATAACCTCTAGTACTCCTTTTCCATGTCCATTTCTTATTTCATGGTTTTATGTTTATCGATGTTAGTAGATAAATAAAACATATATATCTATAAGTATAATGTGTGTGTGTGTGGTTTTATTATTTTCTAAGTGGCCCTCCTTAAAATTTGAGGTGGAATTTCTTTATTCATCTCTCCTCTTTAGGTCATGATGAGAATCTCGTTCATTTTTTGGTTCAAAGTATTTTATTTGGGTGGTAGCCAAATAACCATTGTGGGAGAAGACTTAATGTATTTGAAAGTAATATTTTTTTATACAAAAATTTCTTTGCCACAAGATTCTAACTTTAATCGATTCTCTTTAAGCACATGAACATATTCCTCACATATTCCTCACAACCTCAAGCATGAAGATTATGAAACAAGTGATTATTACCCATATAAACCTCCATAGATATATTATCCACAAGAGTTTATGTGGATGAATTTCTAATCAATTAACATATAGTAGCATCCACTTATACTCTAAGCTAGTTCCACCAAGCATACTCATAAATCTCTCCATCAATGTCAGATTTGTAACTCTATTTCATTGAGGCTATATGGATTTGTATTATGGATTTCAATGTCATTTCCTCCAAAAACGCATCAAACTCCACAAAACAAAATTCACTATCATTATTATTCCTCACCAGTCCAATCTTCATTTCAATTTGATTTTCTCCTTAAACTAACCAAAAACCTTAAATTTACTTTGAGAAAAACATACCCATATCCTTCTAGAAAAAACATAAACAAATGATACATATTACATTGGCCTTAAATATCAAAAGAAATTTAATAGGAATAAATACATCAAAATGAAGTAAGTAAAACAACCTAGAAATTTTGTGAAAACTAGAATAAAATTAAACATGATTTTGTTTCCATATATGCAATGCTCACAAAAGTAAAATTCTAGAGTCAAATTCAATTCATCCACAAGTTTTTTTTCCAAGTAACATAGGCACTTCTCACTTGCATGGTCCAGTATTTAGTGCCATAGCATTGTCTTCTCTATAAATAACTTGTTTTTTTTAAGAAAGAGCTTGTTTAAGGACCTATAAAACATGACCATTGGAAGTAATTACAAGTGTTGATTGTGAATACATAGATTTTATAGGTCTCTATTGAAAAAATTGAAGAACTATGGGATCACATGATTGTTCATGCAGTGATCTGTAAATTCATGGGGTTTTGGCCCAGTGAAAAATCCCTTTGTCAATGGATCAAGCAAGTTTGGAAGCCGAGGGGAGATGTGAAGCTACACCTGGGAGCCAAGGGCTTCTTTACGGTGGTGTTCACAATTCTGGAAGACAAGGATCAGATCTTCGAGGGTGGACCTTACTTTTATGCCTCAGCGGGCCTCTACATGAGTCCCTGGAAACCCAACTTCGCCCCAGAATAGGAGACGTTCACACAAGTTCCAGTCTGGATCTGGTTATTCTCCCTGCCAATCAATTATTGGAGACCTTGGAACAAATTGGCAACACCCTGGGAACTTTTGTTCATGATTCTGAAGCCACTCTTCAAAAAAGGTACACTTCCTATGCCCGCATCTGTGTTGAAATGGATGTATCCGGGTCTCTGCATGAGGGTCTGTGGTTGGAATACAGGGATGAGGTCTATTTTCAAACCATAGATTACGAGCAGATACCCTTTAGGTACCGGAAGTGCCATGAACATGGGCATTTAATTCGAGAATGCCCTAAGAACAAGATTTCCAAGAAAGCCAAAGAGAAACCCACTCCGGTTTCGGATGGATTTATACGACCTACTGGTAAACATCGAGCCAATTGCAAAACTACACCCAAAATGGATGATAGTTCACTGGAACATTAAAAACCTTTGAAGTACTTGGAGAAGACCCTCCATCGGAGCAGATAGCTCAAACCCCAGCTGCGGGGCAGCAAGCCACCGGGTCAGTAGAGAACGACACACAGCCAAGGGAGCCGATCACAACTTCAGAACCGTTTTCAGGCGCAACAGATGACAAAGATGAGGAGGGGGATGAGGAAATGGCCCTTAGTGAACTCGGCACGGAAGATCAGGAATTAGGGGATATCCTGGAGAAAGAAGGGTTAGATATCAACTCTATAGTTGAGCAATGGAAACAGAAAGGAATACACCAAATACCAGAGGAGGAAATCAATCGGGTCAACTATCTATTCCTAACTAGATAGGATGCAACGTTAAAAGGTATGAAACGAGGCAGAGGAGCGACCAAAGGCCTGGGTGTAAAAACACAGAATCTCCACCACACACAAGCTAGTCTCAAGCATAGGAGGAAAGGGGGTAGAAGATCCAACAGTGATGCACTTCACGAACTGGGTCAGATGTTGATTAATTCTGGAAAGATGAAAGCCCTTGAGGCTTTCTCCTTCTCATATTAAGAACTGTTCAACTATGAAAGTCCTCTCATGGAATGTAAGAGGACTAGGCAGCCTGAGAAAACAAAGGCTCCTGAAAAATAAAATTACTCAAGAAAAACTGGACTTGGTTTTCCTCCAGGAAACCAAATGTTCCAATAAAAAATTAGATGAATTGGGTAAACGCCTAGGTAAACATCTCGAACACCTAGCAGTGGAAGGAAATGGTACTAGTGGAGGTCTAGCTGTATTTTGGACCCCTGAAACCCTTCATCTTCTCGATGTCGAAGCAACTAAAGCCTTTTTTTCCCTTGAAATGCAAATCATAGGGGAAAAAGGCACCTTTCCGTTTACTAATGTTTATAGTCCTCAGCGACAAGAGGAAAAGTTGCTACTGCTGGAAGATCTCACCAAGCTACATCATCGACACCTCAATTCCAAAGCTATCTACGGGGGGGACTTCAATATGATAACCTCTCTCAATGAAAAGAAAGGTGGTACGCGAGCGCTCAATAATGATGCCAGAGCCTTCGGCTCCTTTATTCAAGCTGCCAACTTGGTGGACATACCTCCTTGAAATGGCATCTTTACATGGACTAACAGAAGAGGGGGAGATAAGCTTATTACCTCCAGGCTTGACCGTTTTCTGGTCTCTGATAGCATTCTTATGGAAGGGGTCATTATTGACTCCGATATCCTCCCCTCTAGGGGCTCAGACCACTGGCCTATCACGCTCCAGGCCTCCATCCTGGGTATTCCCAAAAACAGGCCTTTCCGTTTTGAGAGATTCTGGCTTACTCACAAGGATTTCTCCAGAAATATTAAGAAATGGTGGAAGGAACCCCTAGCTGTAGAAGGAACGAAGATGTTCAAACTACAAGCCAGGTTAAAATTTATCAAGACCAAGCTAAAGACTTGGAATTGTGAAGTTTTTGGCAACATCTTTGAAGACAAACAAAACCTGGAGCAACAAATGGAAGATATTCACGATAATTGGATTCAAGGAACCATTTCGCAGGACTCAATCAACAGAGAGAGGGAACTGATGCAAATATGGAATGAAAGATGCAAGCAGGAAGAAATTATATGGAAACATAAATCTCGCATTCAATGGCTTAAAGAAGGAGAAAGAAATACAAAAAAATTTCACAGATCGGCCATGGATTATAGATGCAATAACAGAATCACCAGGATTAAGGATAAGCAGGGGAATTTCTTCTACTCGCACCAAGACATCACCTGCCAACTCAGAAACCATTTTAAACTTATTGCAACAGAACCGGTCTCTGATCGACAGGAAGCCATTAATGAAGTAGTTTCTTCTATCCCCGACCTTATAACAGAGGAACAAAACAGGGCCCTAAATAGACCAGTCTCCCTCCAGGAGGTGGAAGAAGCGGTTAAAGAAATGGCCAATGGGAAAGAACCAGGTCCAGATGGAATCACCATGGATTTTTTCAAAGCCTACTGGGATGTGGTTAAGGAAGACATCTGGGAAGTAGTTGAGGACTCCAAACTCTCATCTTCCATTCTCAAGTCCCTAAATTCCACTTTTGTAACGCTAATTCCCAAGGAAGCTGGAGCATGCACCCCTTCCAAATTCAGGCCCATAGCGCTTTGCAATGTACTGTATAAGATCATCTCAAAAGTCATGGCTAACACATTGAAGCCTATACTCCCTTTGATTATCTCTAAAGAACAATTAGGCTATGTGGAGGGCAGACAAATTATGGATAATGTCCTTCTGGCTCATGAGATGGTCCACACTCTGTAATCACTCAGGAAATTCGGCATGATCATTCAACTGGACCTCTCAAAAGCATATGACAAGGTCAGTTGGAGTTATCTAGAAGCAGTTCTCAGGGATTTTGGTTTCAGTCCTAGGTGGATGGCCTGGATCCTAGCTATGGTCAGATCTCCCAGTCACTCCATTCTGGTCAATGGGGCCCCTCCAAAACCTTTCTTTCCTTCAAGGGGCATCTGGCAAGGTGATCCCATCTCTCCTTTCCTTTTCATTATTCTCATGGAAGGTCTCAGTCGAATCATTAGATCAGCCAAGGAAAATAATGTGATAAAAGTTCTTCAGCCCTTAAGAAACATCCCAGCTACCAGTCATCAACAGTTTGTTGATGATACCATGCTGCATGGAACTCCCACTGTGAAGGAAGCCAGGGGTTTCAAATGTATTTTGAATCTGTTCAGTCGAGCCTCTGGTATGGACTTTAACTTTGATAAATCCTCTGTCTTCTTCTTTAACACGCATTTGTCTATTCATAAATATTTGACTGATATCTTGGGTTTCAAAAGAAGCAATATTCTGTCCAAGTACTTGGGTATAACCCTCACAGACAAGCCTTGGCAAAAGTATCATTGGGAAAAACTTCTTTCCAAGCCTTGGAAAAAGTATCATTGGGAAAAACTTCTTTCCAAGCTAGCGAACATGTCGAATCTCCTTAATGTCCTTAATACCATTCTGAGGAAAATACTAATAAGGGCAACGCAAGGGCCAAATATCCTTTGCTGGGGAAAGATCAATGGGGGTTCATTTAACCTCAAAGAAGCCCATTCTTATATTGAAAACAGGGACAGTGAGAATAAGGTAGCCTGGTATGACAATGTATGGAACTGTAACCTATGGCCCAAAATTAAAAATTTTCTATGGCTTCTTCTGAACAGGAAGATTTTAACCTAGGAAAATCTTATAAAAAAAGGGTTCACAAGACCATCTCGATGCCCTTTATGTGAGGAGCAGGAGGAAATGATGAATCATCTGTTCAATGAATGCGTCTGGACTGGAAACCTTTGGGAGTGGATACAAAGAATATTCAACCAAGCGGACCGGAGCAGAAGTTCCATTAACGAAACTATCACCAATTGGCACTTACACTATTCCAACAGCTGTATGGTCAACAATTTATGGAGGCTAAGCCACGGTTTCTTGATCTGGACGGTGTGGAAGGAAAGGAATAATCGCATCTTTCAAAAACATGGCTTCAGACAGCTCGACGAAATAAAAACTATCATTATGCAAGGTTTGAAAGAAACAACTCTTACCTGCTGTAAGACCGAGAAATAAAACTCGTTGTCTCCCAATGACATCCGGATACTGGCTATTTTTGGCCTCTCTAAAGCAGTGGAGCGCTGTATGCATGAGACCACCCTCCGGCCCACTCCATCTCCCTCAATCTGGAAAAATCCTCCTCCGGGGTACTGCAAGCTTAACTTTGACGGGGCATCAAAAGGCAACCCAGGGCCTGCCGAGTTGGGAGGAGTCCTGCACAATGAGAAGGGAGAAATACTACATATCTACTGTAGATAATTGGGAGAAACCACTAACAACGAAGCGGAATTTTCCGCTTTGGAGCAAGGGTTGCCGATCCTAATTCAGCTCGGCAAAGGATTAGCCACAGTAGAGGGTGATTCTCAGCTCGCCATTACAACCATCCGGAAAATACAGCATGGAACGAAGCCTAGTAAGGCCACAAAGCACTGGCGCCTAGCTGCTGTTACTGATCTTAGCGCGCAGCACCTCGCAGCCCTAAGTGGTATCATCCTTCAGGTTGGGCGCAGGAAGGCCAATACGCTAGCAGACCATCTAGCTAACCACGCGGTAGATCACCCAGCTAAAGACTATGACACGTGTTGGCAGGATCTAACGCAAGGAGAGCTTCGGGATAAATGTAACATCATATCCAGGAAAGACATTAATTCCGGTACTACCGTGGAGGACAGTCGGCAGCTTATCAATCATGAGTAGCTCATGAATTTACCCAATTTGATTAATCACGTCATATGGTACAACCTGGAAATGTCACTAAGCACATCTCGGGAATGGCAGCCCACTATTTGAGAGGACAACCGTAAGGATAACTGAACCTTACAGCGGATCAAATGGAGGTCTCGAGCATGTGAAAGGATTGCTTAGAAGCAGAAGATATCTGCTTATTGCTCTGGCAATGGTGGTAGTTTCAAACGGAAAGTTGCCATGCATCATAGCATTAAATGGCTCTCAATTGGCATATCACTCCCCATTACCCGTCCTTCTATTTATGAGTAGACTTGCTCTCCCATTTTCATTTCCAATCTAGCCTTGTGGTTTCTACGCTCAAAGTCGAAGCTCGGTTATCCTTTTCTCGACAAGTTATCCACTCTCTTCTACCTGCATTCAATGGCAGACCACAACCTTCACAGTATTAAGGCATCGCAAGCCCTCAAGCGGGCCAAGGACGGCTATGAGGCCTCTGTCTCCAAAAGAGGGAAGCAGACGATCGACGTGCTGCAGGAAGAGGTGGACAGGTCTCGGGCCCGGATTGATGATAGAATAATCAGTGAGGAGGTCGACTGGTTGGTCGACCCAGGGACACCTTCTACACGGACCACTCAATTTCTGCAAACCCAGGTAGTTGCCTAGCAGATGAAAACCATGCTGGCAAAGGCAATTGAAAGGCAGGGAGCAGTGGTTAAGGAAACCTTTGATGCAACTTCTATGGCCTCTGCCAAGAACACTGCTCGACTGGACAAGCTGGAAATTGCCTTCACTTCACTGACAGAAGAACTATGCATGCAAGGCAGGGCTCTGGACAACTTTTTTCGCCGCTTCGATTTATATCTCCACCATGTCCTCAATGTCTCTATTGAAATTCCAACGGATGACTCACATACTACCATCATTCAGCGTTTTAAGCCTAGAATTCAGCCGAAAGGTGGTGAGGAGGCGAGTCCAAGTGCTGCGGGACAATCTGGGGCCTCGAATCCAATTCCGTGATGTTTGTGCTCTCTCTCTGGTTTATTTCCTGTCTGTTTACTGTGTCTGTTTCCTGTTTTAATTGGTATGTACCAGGCTACTATCACACCTAAAGTAGGCCTTTTGTTAGCTCTATATCTTCCACAGGCAACCCTGCGTGGTTGGCCTGAAATTTTGTTCTTTGGACTGTGCTTCTGCAACAGCTAGGCTTTATATAGCTAGGGTCTAATCAGTTTAGGTGTCAGCATGCAAATGAGAAGGCTTGTGACCCTCCATGTTTCTCTGAATTTCAGGCCTTGTGTACACCCATGTAACCTCTGTTTTTTGATATAACATACTACTTCTGACTTACCAAAAAAAAAAAAAATTGAAGAACTATCAACTAGTCATAACAATATTAAATGCATTAAAATTCTTGGCAATAGAATCACCATCACCCATATCTCGGTCGTCAAGCCAACAATCAAGCAGGATCACTAACTGTTATCCACAAAAGCAATGTGACTCATCATTATTATTCAAATAAAACCACACCACCTAGAATTACCTCCTAGTAAAATTGAGTAATTAGTTTAGTCCAAAAAACCTCTCTCAAAATTTGTCACATCAAATTTACTTATATAAAATGCTTAAAATACAATCAATATAATTAAAGAAACCCTAATAAAACTTTACAACACCTCAAGAAGAACAAAAACAGGTCCTTACCTTAATAGACTTCATCCTCAAAATATTATTTTTATTGACTCACAAATTTACATAAATTTTTTTTTATTAAATCACAAATTTACACAAATATATTCTCTGTTAATTACAAATTTACATTAAAAAAAAAAAAAAAACTAATATTCTTTCTTTATGTATCTCACAAATTTACATAAACAAATTATCAAAAATAAACCACAAAGCCCTCTTTTCTTTAACAAAGGGGTTTTTTAAACAATTTAATAATTTTTCAATGAAATTTACTATATACATAAGTGAATGAACTCTCACACACATTCAAATGATTTTTTGAATTTGATTTTAATATAATATTTTTAATTTAAAATGTTTCTTTTTGTCATTGCAAATTTAATTCAAACTAAATTTAAATTATCATTTTTTTTTCAAATTGATGTTATATAATATAAATAAATAAAAAATTTACTTTTAATTACAAATTTACATTTAAAAAAAAAAAAAAACTCATATTCTTTCTTTATATATCTCACAAATTTACATAAACAAATTATCAAAAATAAACCACAAAACCCTCTTTTCTTTGACAAATTGGTTTTTTAAACAATTTAGTAATTTTTCAATGAAATTTACTATATACATAAGTGAATGAACTCTCACACACATTCAAATGAACTTTTGAATTTGATTTTAATATCATATTTTTAATTTAAAATTTTGCTTTCTGTCATTGCAAATTTAAAATTATTATTCAAATTCAATTCAATTTATATGACAGATTCAAATTAAATTTAAATTATCCTCTCTTTTTTCAAATTGATATTATATAATATAAAAAAATTAAAAAAAATTACTTTTATTTATCATTGAAAAAGAAAATGAAAAATAAAAATGATTTAATTTATATTTATTTTTATTGAAATTATGAAATATAATTTATAAAATCAATAAAAATAATTTTGAAAGATAAATTATTTAGTTTAAATTATCTAATTCAAATAAAAAACTTTATAATATTAAAAAAACAATAATCTAATTAAAAAAAATATTATTTTTAAAAATAAATAACAATAAAAATTTAAATTATTAATTTAAAAATTAATAAAATATTTTAATTTTATAAAACCAAAAGACCAAATTCCACAAATGAAAATTTCCTTGGTATTTTAACATCCTTAAAAAAATTATGCTTCAAAAACTTTAATCACAAAACTGATAACTCATAAAATAAAAACTTTTGGAGCCTTGACATTTATTTCGCTGTAGTTAATACCTCCTAAGAGTATCTTTCATCTCCGCATGGTCAACCTAGAGTACACGTCTACATCGAAAGTTATATGCTTATCCATCCGGGTAAGGTCTTGATGTGAAAAGGTTTCCAGAATATGCCTATGAATCTTTGCAAATGCTTCTTCAATGTTCTTCCATTTGTAGACGATCATGTCAAGTATTTTCAAGGAGTCCTCCCACCACTACCAACTAAAAGGTGTACATATTCATGGTATATTTCCTTTGATTAGTTGATGTCTTCTCCAACCATAATAGACGTCTTGATTTTTATTCATTTTTAAAAAAAAAATTGCTATAATGTCAAACTCAGCAAGAAAGCAAGGAAATACCAGTGATCTAAAGGTATACCAAGGTTTCTAATCTTTGAGCGGGATAAAGACAAAGAAAAAATCATTATAACATGCAGATCTTTCAGAAAATCATTCAAAACTAAAAATTCTGAAATAAACTCTTAACCAAAGCCTCCTAACAGAAGATACAAGTCTGGTTATTCACTGAGAATCTAACAAACTAATCCATAAAAGAGGATTTTAATATTTTTCAAAAAATTTCACAAGGTCCGCAGTATTCAGTGCAAACCATTGCAGTCCCGCACTGTGGGTACAAGAAAAGTGCAGAGTTGCCCACACTGTCTATAAAAGAAAAGAGCAGACACAAGAAAAAATAAAGAAAAAATAAAAAATTCTAAATCATTTATCAGGGATTCTACAGGGATAAACTACCCAAGCCAGTATAAATCAATCAAAATCAGAAAAAATAAATTCCCAAGTCAAAAATAAAAGAAATCAAAGTTCAATATCCTTCCCCAGTGGAGTCACCATTTTTTTTTATGGATAAGTAGTTATTGCAGACAAGACAGACCTCCCAAGTGTCCTACGGATAGCTAGCAACAAACAAACAAATAAAAATTATTTTCTCTAGATATTGTTTGACATGGAATTAATTATAACAGGGTTTTAGAAACCTACTTGTACTCTAGCGCTGATCTTCTAACCAGTGGCTTGAAGAAAGTCGTCATCAAGGATCGACAGTCACAAACACAAGAAAAGATCAAAAGCACCTATATAATAAATCAATTTATGAATCAAACATCTATCAAGATGACCAAAGAATTCAAGAAATTAGATAATCAATTAAATAACCCATTGAGAAAACAATATTCATTTTTATTAACTTAAATAAAGAAGAGCCTTACAATCGTGTCCGCCTTGATGTCATACAGGCCTTCCTGGGGTCCAGAACAGGTGTTTCCTTTACTCTGACAAGCCTTGCACTCTCTCAGCTAAAAGCACATGGGTGTGTGATCATTCCCATATAATGATGGCTATGAGAGTATGAGTTTTCACAGCATTTCTCCTCAAAAATTCTCCAAGTCTAACTCATCAATTGTAACCCTTGAAGCTGCACTATGGCTTCAATTTATAGGAAAAGAGAGGAGGGTATGGTTCCACATAGGAAGGGATAGAATGCTCCTTTGAAGGGATTGGGCTCCATAAACCAAGGGATAGGCTCCCATAATGGAGGAATGAACATACATGATAGGAGCGAACCTTCGACCGGATTACTGCTTCTAGAAGCTTCCAGATTTGACTACTGGGCTTCTAAATGTTACTTTCCGTCTTTGTTTTACTTTTTACAAGGGTCCGCACCCTTAATGAATAAAAAGTGCATTTGGATCCGCATGATTTCTAGCCAAAAGGTGTGGCACCGTAGGCAATACTAAGAGAAGGTGCGGTACAAGTGTTTTAAAGACTTTTATGAGCTTTTCTCTTAATTTCAAGGCTTGACTTTAGGAACTTTGATGTTGTAGACTTCTAAGGGAGTACTAAAATGTCATGGTGACAAATTTCAGTGTAACAAGGTTACATGGCCTATCTTCATTCACCTTCATTAATGGAAACAATATAAACTAAGACACATTGATGCATTCGAAACTATGGATAATTAATATGTAACAAATTTTTTATCTTTTAACCTTTTTAGGATGACTTTCTTTTTGCAGACATAAGAAAAGGGTATATTATGGAAAAAATGGGGGTTTATGGAAGGTATCAGGTAGTCAATTGATATCAAAGAAAACATCAATTCAAGTCCTAACATCAATTCCCATGTATATTTCCTTCAAGATGTCTCCTCATCCATGGATAACCTCTAGTACTCCTTTTCCATGTCCAATTCTTATTTCATGGTTTTATGTTTATCGATGTTAGTAGATAAAGAAAACATATATATCTATAAGTATAATGTGTGTGTGTGTGTGTGTGTGGTTTTATTATTTTCTATGTGGCCCTCCTTAAAATTTGAGGTGGAATTTCTTTATTTCATCTCTCCTCATTAGGTCATGATGAGAATCTCGTTCATTTTATGGTTCAAAGTATTTTATTTGGGTGGTAGCCAAATAACCATTTTGGGAGAAGACTTAACGTATTTGAATGTAATAATTTTTTATACAAAACTTTCTTTGCCACAAGATTCTAACTTTAATCGATTCTCTTTAAGCACATGAACATATTCCTCACAACCACAAGCATGAAGATTATGAAATGAGTGATTATTACCCATATAAACCTCCATAGATATATTATCCACAAGAGTTTATGTGGATGACTTTCTAATCAATTAACATATAGTAGCATCCACTTATACTCTAAGCTAGCTCCACCAAGCATACTCATAAATCTCTCCAGCAATGTCAAATTTGTAACTCTATTTCATTGAGGCTATATGGAGTTGTATTATGGATTTCAATGTCATTTCCTTCAAAAACTCATCAAACTCCACAAAACAAAATTCACTATCATTATTATTCCTCACCACTCCAATCTTCATTTCAATTTGATTTTCTCCTTAAACTAACCAAAAACCTTAAATTTACTTTGAGAAAAACATACCCATATCCTTCTAGAAAAAACATAAACAAATGATACATAATACACTGGCCTTAAATATCAAAAGAAATTTAATAGGAATAAATACATCAAAATAAAGTAAGTAAAAAAACCTAGAAATTTTGTGAAAACTAGAATAAAATTAAACATGATTTTGTTTCCATATATGCAATGCTCACAAAAGTAAAATTCTAGAGTCAAATTCAATTCATCCACAAGTTTTTTTTCCAAGTAACATAGGCACTTCTCACTTGCATGGTCCAATCTTTAGTGCCATAGCATTGTCTTCTCGATAAATAACTTGTTTTTTTAAGAAAGAGCTTGTTTAGGGACCTATAAAACATGACCATTGGAAGTAATTACAAGTGTTGATTGTGAATACATAGATTTTACAGGTCTCTATTGAAAAAATTGAAGAACTATCAACTAGGTCATAACAATATTAAATGCATTAAAATGCTTGGCAATAGAATCACCATCACCCATATCTCAGTTGTCAAGCCAACAATGAGGCAACATCACTAACTGTTATCCACAAAAGCAATGTGACTCATCATTATTATTCAAATAAAACCACACCACCTAGAATTACCTCCTAGTAAAATTGAGTAATTAGTTTAGTCCAAAAAACCTCTCTCAAAATTTGTCACATCAAATTTACTTATATAAAATGCTTAAAATACAATCAATATAATTAAAGAAACCCTAATAAAACTTTACAACACCTCAAGAAGAACAAAAAGAGGTCCTTACCTTAATAAACTTCATCCTCAAAATATTATTTTTATTGACTCACAAATTTACATAATTCTTTTTTTATTAAATTATAAATTTACACAAATATATTCTCTGTTAATTACAAATTTACATTTAAAAAAAAACAACTAAAACTAATATTCTTTCTTTATGTATCTCACAAATTTACATAAACAAATTATCAAAAATAAACCACAAAGCCCTCTTTTCTTTAACAAAGGGGTTTTTTTAACAATTTAA
The DNA here is from genome assembly GCA_034641835.2 of Pinus albicaulis. Lineage (NCBI taxonomy): Eukaryota > Viridiplantae > Streptophyta > Pinopsida > Pinales > Pinaceae > Pinus > Pinus albicaulis. The sequence goes on from CM076570.1 coordinate 1,263,107,142, forward strand.
TAATTTTTCAATGAAATTTACTATATACATAAGTTAATGAACTCTCACACACATTCAAATGATTTTTTGAATTTGATTTTAATATTATATTTTTAATTTAAAATGTTTCTTTTTGTCATTGCAAAATTAATTCAAACTAAATTTAAATTATCATTTTTTTTCAAAATGATGTTATATAATATAAATAAATAAAAAATTTACTTTTAATTACAAATTTACATTTAAAAAAAAAAAAAAAACTCATATTCTTTCTTTATATATCTCACAAATTTACATAAACAAATTATCAAAAATAAACCACAAAGCCCTCTTTTCTTTGACAAATTGGTTTTTTAAACAATTTAGTAATTTTTCAATGAAATTTACTATATACATAAGTGAATGAACTCTCACACACATTCAAATGATTTTTTGAATTTGATTTTAATATCATATTTTTAATTTAAAATTTTGCTTTCTGTCATTGCAAATTTAAAATTATTATTCAAATTCAATTCAATTTATATGACAGATTCAAATTAAATTTAAATTATCCTCTTTTTTTTCAAATTGATATTATATAATATAAAAAAATAAAAAAAAATTACTTTTATTTATCATTGAAAAAGAAAATGAAAAATAAAAATGATTTAATTTATATTTATTTTTATTGAAATTATGAAATATAATTTATAAAATCAATAAAAATAATTTTGAAAGATAAATTATTTAGTTTAAATTATCTAATTCAAATAAAAAACTTTATAATATTAAAAAAACAATAATATAATTAAAATAAATATTATTTTTTAAAATAAATAACAATAAAAATTTAAATTATTAATTTAAAAATTAATAAAATATTTTAATTTTATAAAACCAAAGGATCAAATTCCACAAATGAAAATTTCCTTGGTATTTTCACATCCTTAAAAAAATTATGCTTCAAAAACTTTAATCACAAAACTGATAACTCATAAAATAAAAAAATTTGGAGCCTTGCTATTTATTTCGCTGTAGTTAATACCTCCAAAGAGTATCATTCATCTCCGCATGGTCAACCTAGAGTACACGTCTACGTCGAAAGTTATCTGCTTATCCATCCGGGGAAGGTCTTGATGTGAAAAGGTTTCCAGAATATGCCTATGAATCTTTGCATATGCTTCTTCAATGTTCTTCCATTTGTAGACGATCATGTCAAGTAGTCCTCCCACCACTACCAACTAAAAGGTGTACATATTCATGGTATATTTCCTTTGATTAGTTGATGTCATCTCCAACCATAATAGACGTCTTGATTTTTATTCAATTTTTTTATAATAATATATATCTATATTATTGAATTTTTTTATTTGTAATGGAATCTTAATAATAATATTTAATTAAATTTTATTATTATCATGTTTTTTAAATAGTAGAAATTTTTTCATAATTCAATTTTCAATTTGTAATAGAAATACAACTATTAAATGAAGAATTAATATTGGCATGAAAAACCAACAACCAACCAAGCATGGAAATACCTTACAACATAATTAATGAAAAAAATAGTTTCAAAATTCCCTTTTAGTTGTCTGCAAAAATGATCGCTATTTTTCCATTATTAGACTTTTCACGGAGAAGAAACAATGATAAATAATAGTGCTCTTTCATCCTTAATCCTAAGTGGGGAAGCCTTCCAGATATCTCAAATGCCACTTTAGGATTCATAGTTGGTCCTAGGAGCATCAATGTTCTTTGATGGAGATCCATCATGGAATTTATCAGATCTGCTGGCCCACATACTACTCCTGCTATAACATCAACACACCCACTGACATATTTTGAAATGCTGTGAATAACAACATCAACACCGAGCTTTGCAAGAGATATGATCATGGGGGAAAAGTTATTATCAACCACCACCTTGACATTTTTCTCATGGGCAATGGTAGAAAAAGATGGTATGTCTGCTACTGCCAAAGTTGGATTTGACATAGATTCAAAATACAACACCCTGGTAGATGGTGTTTTGTGCCAAGGTATGATAATGGTCCCCAACTGGCAAAGATTAGTGCGGATTTTGAAGAACCTTGCCTTCAATTCTTGGTTCTTCAAGAGTCTACTCCCAAAAGAAAGAAGAATTGGGTCTTGAAAAGTGATCAAACTTTGACCCCTTACAAACTTTGTTTGGGTGATGTTGTAGAGATGGCTTAAGCAGTGGAATATGTAGACAAACCCTTGGTTGGAAATGCCAGAGGCCGTAAATTTTGTCTAAAGACCTTTGAGGAGCAGAGGAATGAAAAGGTTAGGCCAAAACTTTCAGAAGCTCCAGAAATATTTCTCTTTGTCAAAGGTTGGATACAGATGAACTTCAAATCTCATGCAGAGGTAGAAAATATTGCTAGAGAGGTATGGGCCATTGATTCCACTTCTGTAATTTTCAAGTTTTGGACTCCATTATTTGGTGCCAGTAGGGAGAGGCTAAATGTAGTGTCGATATGGGTTTGTCTTCCTAGCTTGTTGTCAGATATGTGGAATAGACAAAGCTTTGAAAATCTTGGGAATAGCCTAGAATGGTTCCTAGATGTGGATTTTTCTTTCAAATAGTCCAAATATATGTTTGTGGCTCAGGTCCTTGTGATTCGATCACTTCTCATTCCCTTATGTAAGTTTATTCTCTTATTTCTAGGGGGTTTGTTCAGTTATTCTTTATTGATTACTTATGCCTCTTCAGGGTGCTCTGATGATTTGGATGAGGATGATGTCCAATATAGTTTTAAATCAAGACAAGTCCCTCTGGTCTCTAAAGGTTTTATAGGAGGTATTGGTTAGTTATCTAGTTCTTCTCTATCTGTGAAGGGTAGGGGGAGAAAAGCACACATTTATTTAGCCAAAACCAAAGCTCGAGAGTAAATGGCATGGGGCAGATAAACTTCTATGGATGGGGCACTTAGAGTTATGATTTCCTTGCTAGGGGTTGCTAAATGAAATCCTATCTTTCAATTATCGAGGTTTGGAAAGTAATCACAAAAAACTTGCATTAAAGAGAATGGTTTAGGTGGAAAATCCTGATATTGATTTTTTTCAAGAAACCCTTGGTGAGGGAGTGTGTATATCAAATCTCCTTGAGTCTTTCTTTGTTTCCTAGAAATTCATTTCTTTGTATTCTCATTGTACATCGGGTGGTTTGGCGTTGGGGTGGAGTTCTCAGAAGATTCTGGTACATAACACTTTGAGTATCACCTCTAGCTTAGGTATGGTGGGTTTTTCAATGGAATTGGATACTACCTTTACATTTATAATTATTTATGGGCCGAATGAAGATTGGGAGTCCTTTTGGAATGATTTTTTTGGAAATTATGTGTTGGGAGAAGAGAAATTGATTATTGGAGGAGACTTACATTACCCTATGGGAGCTGCTAAATCATGGGGTCCTTCTGCCAGAGTTGATTCTCTCACTGATTTTTTTTCACCTTTTTTTTTTGCAAAGAACATGCTAGATCTAGTAATTGTTAAGTTAAAACCCGCATGGAGGAACCATCATGTTGGTGTTGGAAAGTTTCCTAGTGGAAGAATATTTGGTGAATAGGTTCCCTCTTCTTCATCAATGGGTGGGCTCTAGTAGTGAATCAAATCACACTCCTATCTTGTTAGACATGAAAGCAAAAAAATGTAAGCTTGTCAGTTCTTTCAAGATGAATTCTAGTTGCATAAATTATGAGAGTTTCGTAGCAATGTTTTGAGATAATTGGCATTAGTTTGACTCTTTATCTAGCTTGTCTGCTACTAAACGATTGGAGGCCAATCTGAAGCATATCAAACATCTAACTATGGACTGGGTTGCTACTAATCGTAGAAGGGAGGAGGAAGACCTGGTGGAGGTGGAACATACATTTATGGATTTTTTAAAATCAATGGATGTGGATTTTTTCTCTTGGAATCCATGGGAGGAGCTAAGTAGTCTTGAAGCTAGAAGGAAGGAGATTCTAGCTAATAATGAGACTACTTGGCATTTAAAAAGTAGATCAATTTGGCTAGACTGTGGTGATGAGAGTACCATGTTTTTTCATGCCTCTGCAAAAAGCAAAAAAATGAACATATAATATGGAATATGGAGGATCAAGAGGGTCGTGTGGTCTCAAACTTTCAAGGCCTTGCTACTCTTGGTAGGGACCATTTTCAAATTCTCTTCAAGGAACCTGATGGTGTTAAGATTATAGAAGTTATTAGAGTGGCTCAATTCTTTCCAATTTTTTTGGTGGAGGAATAGATATAACTCTTATGGGGGAAGTGTCTAAGGAGGAATTAAAGGTGGTGCTTGTCAACTTACATAAAGACAAAAGCCCAGGGCTTGATGGATGGGCTATTGTTCCCTTTTTAGGGCTTTATGATCTAATTGGAAAGGATCTGTTAAGAGTAGTAAATGAGTCTCGAAGCAAGGGTAGGGTTCTGGAAGCTTTCAATTAAAATTTCATAGCCCTCATCCTAAAGTGGAAAATCCTCTCTCTAAAAAATTTTGAACTATTTATTTATGAAACTATGCATATAACGTCATTTCAAAGATGATTGCTAGGAGGATTAAGCCTATACTTTCAAAATCGATTTCAAAGGAGCAATTTGAGTTTCTTGAGGGGAGACAGATTCAAGAAGAAATTGGTATGGCGCAATATGGGATGCATAGCATAAAATCTCAACAAGTAAAAGGCTTTGTTATTAAAATTGACATCTCAAAGGCATATGATAGTGTAAATTGGATATTCATCCAATTTCTTCTGACTCATGTGGGTTTTGAGGTTCCTTTTATTAATTGAGCCACGAGTTGTCTAAAGTTAGTATCCTTTGTTGTCTTTATAAATGTCTCTGTTACGCCATTCTTTCATGCTCATTGAGATATGAGACAAGGTTGTTCGTTGTCTTTTCTCCCTTTTTTTCTCGTGGCTGAGGGGCTTAGTCGTATGTTGGAGGTGGCAAAGAGCATAGGAGATTTTCAAGGTGTGATTCTTGCTCATACTCTTGTAATTACACATTTTATTTTTGTTGATGATTTACTCATCTATAATGGTTCAATAAGAGATGTCCAAAAATTGCATGATATACTTTATCTTTTTGGGAAAGCTACATGTATGGTTATTAATGCTATAAATTTCACCATATCTTTTCATAATATGGGGGAATAAGAGATCCTTCACATCAGATCTATTTTTCCTTTTGAGATAAATGAGCAAGAGGATGGCTTCAAGTATCCGGGTTTCTATTTGAAGCCAAATTGCTACAAAAACTGAAGATTGGCTTTTGTTGAGAGACAAAAGTGAGAAAATATTCACTTTATGGTGTTACGGGTGGTTATCTAGAGTGTGCAAGTTGGTTTTGGTAAAATATGTTTTTAATGCTATATTGGTCCATTGGATGTCCATGGATTGGATTCCAAAGGGTGTCTTGGAAAAATCTAGAAGGATTTGTTTTATGTTCCTATGGGAAGGCTCTCATGATAAATTTGTCCTTCAATGGGTCAAATGGAATCATCTTGTTGTTCTAAATTTATTAGGTGGATGGGGGTGTGGTGGTGTTTTTGTTACATAAGTGTACCAAAATACACCTCTCTAGAAGTAAGTTGCTACCTGCAAAAGATCACAAAGAAGATTATGGTGTTGCTAATGGACAGACTAAAAAGAATGTAAGACAAAACTGATAAGGTAAGTAATGCATACAATAACATGAACTTAAAGAGAAAAACACAAGAAAATAATGCTCGAATGGAGAAACAAAACAATACAAACAAATGGAGAAAATTTTTAGATGATCCAACTCCCTTTATTGGTTTCTGGTGGTATGAAGAATGCAATTCTAACACTCTTGCAATGAGTCCTTTGAGCTATGGAGCTCAAATACTCAAGACATGGGGGTCCCTTTCCTTGGTTTCCTTGCAAGTATCTCCTCCATCTCTCAAAAGGATTGTGATCACTCACTAATGATGGAGCTCTCTTCTTCACTACAATGCTGGGTGGGCAACATGCTAGTCTCTCCAATCCTTTTGCTTCAAAAATTGCAAGCTAGTGTTTCTATGGTAGAAATTTGGCCAACATAACAATGTGTCTCTCTTTGCTCTTCCCATGGCAATATTATATAAAAATTTGAACTCCCTTCCCTCTCTTGGCCCAAGAATTAGAGAGATTTTGAGGTCTAAAATGGGCCTCCTAAGAAAAATGTATAACCAAAATAAACTTTATAAGAACCAATAGGATTCAAGATGATGATATCAACCATGGGGGATGATTCACCATTTTTGGAGTAAAAGAGCAAAAATATTAAAATATAATAAAATAATAAAACTATTTTTTCAACTCATATTTTCAACTTATCTCCCTATGGTTTTACTCAAATTTAGAGCGGGAGTACTCGTTGGATGAAAAATTTAACTCCTCATCTAAGGAGTACCATGTTTCATATTTTAGATGGACCTTGCTACACGAAATATGAGAAATACATGAAAAACGTGATTTAATAACGTTTTTTCATATATTTCTCATTTTTCATGTAGAAGGGTCCATTGAAAGTATGCAAAATGGGTACTCCTTGGATGAGGAATCAAATTCTCCATCCAATGAGTGTTCCCACTCGAAATTTGAGTAAAACCACAATGAGATAAGTTGAAAATACGAGTTGAAAAAGTAGTTTTTCTTTTTTCCCTCTAAAATTTGATGATGTAATCTAATATTATTTTATTATTTCCACTATTATTTTATAATTTCCTTAGGAGGCCCATTTTAGACCTCAAAATTCCCTTAATGATTGATAATTTCCCAAAAGTAGGACAAGATATTCCTTTGTGGGTTGAATAACTCTACAAGGTGGCTCGAATTCAGCCGTCCTTGACTGTAATTGATAGAGAATCATCCTCACCATGTCAAGTGGTCCCGGATGGTGAATTTTCTCCATCCCCAGGACCGCATGGCTATCGAAGGATAAAGCGTGCTGTGTCCAAAAATAATTTGATGATGGTGCATTGTCCACCAATTTCTGACTGAACCTTAGGGAATAATTAAATTTTGCCCTTCATAATGTATTTTTACTGGAAAATATTTATTTGTACTATTTTCTTAACATTTTCTAATGTATTGTTCCTGTACGATTTTTTGGTGTTAATAGTGTCCCCCTGATGTATCAGGTCTAGGAGGAACCATATAGCCAAAATACATTACATTTTATTTTTTGTGTGATCCTTTTTAGCGAGAGAGAGAGAGAGAGAGAAACTTGTTGTGGAGATAAGTAGGGGAGCCCCTTGTCTGAAGTAAAAAAGAAAATCTGCTCTGTAGGAAACCTGTAAGTGATAAAATAAGAAATATTTCTATGTGGTGGGTATTTACCATGCTTGTGATGATGACTAGTTAAGCTAATATGACAGATATTGGTTCTTTCATGTCACATTGTGGTAGGTGAACTGTTGTTGGTTAATTATGATGGTTTTTGATGCCCTCAAAGGAATTTTTTATTTGAACAAGAAAGGTTGAATGTGGCACCCACATGCATTGTCTGGGTATAGTACTTTTGGAGAAAGTTCTCAATTTATGCATGGGTCTTTGACTTATGGGAACCTTCCTATGTAAGCATTGCTGAAATAGATGCTTACTAATATACAAGTCTTCAACGAATTTTGAAAGAGTGCAACAATTATCAAGTATGCTACCATATTGACATGAAAATTGGTGTTCATGTTGAATTTCAAGTGGATCGATGACATCAATGGGAAATGTGAATTCCCGTCATGCCATCCGAGGATGCCCCTATTGTAGTGAGGAATCATCCAAGGTACTACCTACTTCCTAGAAAGTGGTTGTTGAAGTCGACAAGAAGGGAGCATCCACTGATCGAAACAAGTATTGATACAAGGGATCAAGGTTCCTAATGAAATAGGGTGTAATGTGGCGGGTTAACGAGACGTGATGGAGAGAAGTGGCTGAAACTGATGATGATGATTAATTGGCCCAATGTGAGAGTTGTAAATGCGAGTGGCAGAAACCATAACAACTTATGACAAGGGAATCACTGGGGTCGGTAGGACATCTAGGGTGGGTGTGTGTTTGCTATAACTGACATGATTTGGTGTGGTAAATAATGTGAAACTTTGCCCAAGGGTGATTAGGGACTGGTGCTCGGTAAGAAATGTCAATATATGGGTGGAAGTATTTCTCTTAAAAAATATTTGTACACTTTCTAAAAGAATATGAAAGTGGTTTGGATGTACAAGCACGAAGAAAAGTGCCCCATTAACATGTATGATCATGTATGATGATGTGAGGAGTGTGTTTTGCTGAGAGTAGGGGCCCCAAAGGTTGGTCTCGGTGCAAGGGTGAATATGAAGATGGAATATCAAATTGGGATATGCTTATAATGGTGTGGTAGGAAAAATGTGAAACATGGTGATGCATTTTTTATGATTCGCTTGTAAAGAATGGTGGCCCAAGAACGGGAATTTGATATGCAATCAGTAAAACTGAATTATGTTTGATAATATATGCATGAACATGAAGTGGTTCTCGGGCCAGAGTTTGTGGCCATGGCTCCAGGTAGTGAAACATGGTATAAATAAGTATTGATGGATGCCATGGGATGTGCGGCTCTACCGACCTGCAAAGGTGTTTATCATGTGCAAGGTGAGGTGATGATAAACATGGTCAGGTGAATGAAACCTAAGGTTTATTATTCTGAAGAAATGATGTCAGGATATGCAAAGCTTTAGAGGGAAGCCTATCATGCTGAGAAATAGAATGATACCTACTCTTGTACTTTTATTTCCTGGGAAGTATGGTGATTTGGTACGCGTGAAACACTTGTGGCCAATACCCCAAGTAAAAGCATCATTTTCATACAAATATTCTGAAATAATATGAATTCAAAGCAATAAGAGAGAGTGTACTTGAAATGTAGTTTGAAGGGGGGGATACTTGAAATGTCGCTATGTCTCCTGTGGCTTTACAATGGGATACTCGGAGCTCCGATTATGGGCTCCAAAAAATGGTGAAAAGGGTGATATAAAGGCTAAGATGGCCCTTTTTTAGGTCATTTGTGCTTCCTGAGATTGAGAGGTCAGAGGCTGAGATTGGATCATTTATTAGCATTGTAGTCAGCTAGAGCACCAGGGATTTGCACCAAGAGTGTCAGGTAAGAGCTAGCACCTCATATGACCTTTTTTAGCTTAGTTTGTTGAGGACCACATAGGCGACTCTATGGGAGTCGCGTCATTGTCACACAAAGACCTACTCTTTATGTGGCAACCCCACGTCCTTGTAAATTTTAGGTGCTTCTATTCAAACTTGTGTGGGATACATGCATGGGGGCAACATGTCTATGTTTTTAAACTACACACAATCCTTAAAAGCTTATGAGTTATGGTTTTTTGAGTTTCATTTTGGAAAAATCTGAATTTTTGGTTTTTTTGGTGGTAGGATGCTTTGGAGGGAGAGCGATTGGCCTGCCCTCCACAACTAGGTGGCACAATCCATGTGGACGTCAATATTTGGCCTATTGGAGGTTCCTCAAGTTTCTTGAGAACCCCATTCGGAGGTCACAGGACTTGTTCCTACGATACCTCGTTCATTTTTGGGATCGCCAGAGGTGCATTATGGTAGTACGTGAGATTGATATGAGGATATGACCTAAAATGGATATATACTTCGTGACTGGTCTATTACCTCATGGGGAGGTTCTTCCTTATCCACTACTTGGGGGGGGAATGAACATTCATCACCGAGAAAAGGAGGCTGGTCACTGCGGGCGTGATGCTATCTTGCGGGGTTGTGTCTTGTGGCCCATGTATGTAGTTACTTCTTCTTGAGAGCATGTTTCCCCCAAAGAGATTTCTTCAGTTTTTCAAGGTTTTTTCAAAATATTTACCTTGATGGTAGGTGACATATTCTACATATTTCGCTCATCAAATGCATCGGGCACTGGGATAGGGTTCTTTAACTAATCTACTTTTTCTGATGGTAGGAAGTCTTTTGATTCAATGCCGCTAGGCACCTATGATTTTTCTAGTAAAAAAACGAGTGGTGGTGCATGGTATCCCACGGATAATCAGGTTCTATCATGACCTCTAATATATCCTCATCAGAGTGAAACAAGATGTCTAAGGGGGAATTTTTTTGCGTGAGGCTGTGAGGAATTGGGTCAGGACTAGCAGTGCTGGTCGACATACAAGAATATGATTATGTAGTTGATTTCGTAGAACCAGATAAGGTTAAAAAAGCATAGATGGGATGGGTCTTCACTGTCGAAGGTACTACTATAGATGCGGTAGTTGTAGCGATCTCGTCACGAAGAAATGATGAGCAGACAACATGAATAATGGTTCCCATGGATGATGAGATGAATTGTATACGATGTTGTGTATCATCATCATTAGATGGTAGAAGGATTTTCGCGATTTTTGGTTTGATTTTAGCTATAGGAGGTTCATGTAATCTTGGTGGTGTATGAGGGGTATAGGTATCTTCCTCTAATTGAAAATTTTGTCAGATGCAGAGGTATCGAAATGTTTGTGGCATAGGGAATTCTTCTGTATCGTTATCACCAAATTGATCTTGATTGGATGCTCATCAATCAACTCAATGTAACTCTTTCAAACCACTTCTAACTAAATATTAGCCTCTTTAGTTTGAAAGGGCTCTCTCAAAAGGGGGTTTATGATTTTGAATTAGGATAGTACTATATGGCTAACTCTATGGAATTGTAACTTTTTTTTGTATGATTGCAGGTGGAAAAATGAAGGCTTGCTACCATTGGGCTTATGGAGTTAACAATTAGTAGTCTTAGTGACATTGGTTTTTCACATGGAAGCTGAGGCAGATAAAGGTTTTTAACAGAGATAATTCACACATAAAACACATGAAAACATAGTCATTTCACCACTAAAGGAAGTTAGAGCATAATATTATGAATTCTGAGTAATTAGAGATGAAATCTACTACAAGTGATTAAACATAGAGATACAGATCAATAACACATCAAAAAACCTCATGAGAATATCAGGTCTGGAAGTAGAATGTCACTTTGTATTACTGGTAATGGATAAGACATACAAGCAGCAATTTGGTGCAATATTCTCCAACCCCTTGCTCTTTGATGTTTTGTCTATAAATAGACATTATTTACAATGTGAATGATCTGCCTGGCTGGCTAGATCTTTGACTTCTACTCTGACACCTATCATAACTGAAACCACTAACTTGAAACAGAAAAATGACAACTATCCTTAAAGAAACATACTCCTAATAAGACTCTATCTCCTATTTATTACATTCATTAATCCTATCAGCGAAACAATTACATAATGGTTACATAATGAATTTCACATGCTCGAAGGGCAATTCACCCTAGTTCACCACTACTTTACATCTTTAAAACACCCCTAGATTTGTGGAACATAATCCTGCTTTTTAGGAATGGATGACCTTCTCTTTAAACATTGTTTTGACTGATGAGCTGGTTGTGTGGCACTCCTTTTCAGTCATAAATATATGTTGATAAGGCCCACTGACATGCTGGAGGTCTCCAACTGGTTGATGTGCCGTTGAGATGCTCAAAATTCTTCAAAAACTCCTCGCTATGAAAACAGGACAATTTTAGGTAGTTTCGTAGCGAGTTTTAGTAGTGTAGGAAAAATGGATTTTCCAGCTATCTCTTTGACTCCTTCGTTGTTTCAGTACCTTTAGTATGCCACGACACTTTGCAAACCATCAACCTCCCTCCATAAAACTTGAAAAAAATGAGTTTTAAAGCAAAAATGCACCTGCAATAATTTTCGTAGTGTATTTATGGACTCAAGCCTGAGGTACACTACAAAAATGTGCAAAAAGCCATAATTTGATGAGTATAAAGTTTTCTTCGAAAATTGTTCTCCAGTTGCAAAATTTGGGTTCTCTACAGTTATGAACCTCCTAAAACATATTCCATCTCAAATTTTACTCCTATGGTGTTTCCTCCTCATTCACAATCAGTTGACTAATAGACTCTTCTACCATTGTCATCTTCAGTCCTTTATTTTCCAATTCCACATGAATCAAATCCAATTGCTCCTGAAGATCTTCCACTTTTTCCTTTAACACTCTGTTTTTGTATGTAAGTACAAATTTATCCTCCTAACATGTTTAACCTCCCCTCTCAGTGGCTGAGTCATTTCATCAAATTTTCTGTATTGTCCAAGGTTTTTGAAACACTTGTGAATTGATCTTCCCAGACTTTCCTCATTTGTTCAAACTGAGCCTTCTCAACTCTATGTTTCTTTGCCTCTTCCTTCAAAACTTAAATCTCTTTACCTACCTCCTTCAACTGCTCTTTGAGGGTTTCAATTTCTGATTTTTCAATAATTTTCTCTTTGCCCTTTGTTTGTTTGATAAATAGTTCTTCTTTTGTAGTTGAAGACAAATCTATGATGCTTGATGGTTGGGCAATAGCTTCATTTATTTTATCAGTATCTTTTCTTTCCATGACCTTCCTTGCATGTATAGTCATTGGCTTCCTCGGTTGAAAAATGAAACCAACATCATCACCTGCAAACTCTACTTTTTTAACAGTCTTACCTTTTTTTAGATTTCTTCCTCCATCTTCAATGTCTTCAGCTTGCAAAATGGGTGATTCTTTGATGTCAACTGCATGCAAGATATCCTCCAATTTTCCTTTAGCCATTGCCTAGCTCCTAGTGACTCTTTTGCTACCTTGTTGGCTGACTATCTGCTTCTATTTTGTAGGTGTTGTTTTAGGTGTGTCAATCTTCTCCAAAGGTTCTGCCTCCGTCCTCACTGGTTCTAGAGGAGATGATCTATTTTCTTCTTCAACTTCCTCTGCCACAACTGGTGATGAAATGTTTCTAGGTTTGGAGGATTTCTTGGGAGTGACAACATCAATTTCATAACCACTCATGAACAAAAAGGAATTCCAATCTCTATCTAACCTCCTCAATTCCTCTAACACCAACAGCTTAATCAAACCATGATGAAAAAGAGAATTTTCATTTCCTTTTTTTTTATTTGACCTTATCTAAAATTTTCCATAAACTTATGTATAAATAAAAAGAAAATTCAAGTGACCTCTTACCCACAAAATGTAGAAGAAGCCTGAGATGATAGGAGTAGACCATGTGAAACCTTCCCTCTGTAATATTCCCAAATGGGAAAAGCAAGAATATAGTACAAAATGCTGGAACAATAGTGTAAATCATCATATAAAAGAAAGAGGCCAATATCGTGACCTTTCATATGTTATAACAACAACAAAACATGCATAAATTATGGGCCATAAGATGTACAACAAGAAAGAACAAGCCTCCAATGGACAAAATCCATCAAAATTGGTGTTGCTACTATATATAAGAAGTTGGAATATTGCTACAACATTGTTTAAAAGCCACTGCTACATCAAATGAATATACAACAGATCTAGGGATGACATGTGCCTCAAAAGATAGATCCAATACAAATCTAAGCATTATACAACCTCCTTTGAAGAACCCCTTAAGGGTTTTTAGCAAAACACCATATACAAGATGGGGATCTAGGCCCTAGGGCTGAAGATCCACTACAAAATACAGATCTGGAAAGTGTGGCTAATCTGATATGAACAATAGAATAGTCTCCTCCAATAGATCCTTTAAATGAAAGGCAGATCCCTTTCACTAGAAAACCAGCTCTCCAAATAGTGTGCCAAACCACCCTGCAACTCCACCTACAGAAATAACACAGATCTGGAAGTAAATTGCGTTGTATGGATAAATAAATGGTTGGCCTGATACCAGGATTTGAAAATATTCTCAAGGGCCTTCCTTACTATCCTCCCAATGGAAAGGAAGCCTTCTCCACTGAAAATAAGCAATGAAATGACCCATATCTAGTCTCCACTACTGAAACCTGCAAAACAACTCAACCCTGAACAAGATCTACGTTGTGAATGAAAGATGAAGCTTGGCCTTAAGCCTGATAGTGGAAAATGTAGTACAAGAATCCTCCAAGAGCTTCTCAATGGAAGAGGTGGGATTCTCGATCAGGAACACCCAGTGCTAAACAACACTGAATCTCAGCTAAACAACAAGAGAAAGATATATGTCTAAACATGCCATATATTCAGAAATATCATATACATCAACATAATTAATATGGCTGTCATCCTCTTCCTTAAATAAGATATGAGCTTCCAAACCCTAAGCCCCATCCAATAATAACACTACTTCCATGCAAATCATCTCCATCTAAAACTGTGTTGTCTCTCATTAATGACCACTCCTCCATGACAGCGTTGTTGATTTGGCCAAAGTTGACCCATTCAAGGTGTTCCAACCCCTTTTCACACCTCAAGGTGCTCAATTAAGCTGCCAAGATCTATCATTTTCACATTGGCATTGATTTATTCATTATTAAGGAGAATTATGGACCTCCTGTAAAGCAGGAATATAGTGCAAAATGCTGGATCAATAGTGTAAATTATCATATAAAAGAAAGAGGCCAATATGGAGACCTTTCATATGTTATAATAGCAGAAAAATATGCATAAATAATGGATCATAAGATACACAACAAGAAAGTACAAGCCTCCAATGGACAAAATCCCTCAAATGAGGTGTTGCTACTATATATAAAAGTTGGAAGACTATTACAGCGATGTTTTGAAAGCACTGCTATAAAGAATGATTATACATCAGATCTAGGGCTGATATGTGCCTCAAAAGATAGATCCAATACAGATCTGAGCACTATACAACCTCCTTAGAAGAACCCCTTAAGGGTTTTTAGAAAAACACCATATACAAGATGGGAATCTAGGCCCTAAGGCTGAATATCCACTGCAAAATACAGATATGGAAAGTGTGTCTGATATGATATGATCAATAGAATAGACTTGTCCAATAGATCCTCTAAATGAAAGGCAGAACCCTTCCACTAGAAAACCAACTCTCCAAATGGTGTGTCAATCCACCATGCAACTCTTCCTACTAAAATGACGCAAATGTGGAAGTGAACTGCGCTGTAAGGATAAATAAATAGTTGGCCTAATGCCAAGATCTAAAAATATGCACAAGGGCCTTCCTTACTGTCCTCCCAATGGAAAGGAATTATCTTCCACCGAAAACGAGCAATGAAATGACCTTGATCTAGTCTCCACTACTGCAACCTGCAAAACAACCAAACCCTAAATAGGATCTGCACTGTAAATGAAAGATGAATCTTGGCCTTAAGCCTAATAGTGGACAGTGTAGTACAAGACTCCTCCAAGAGCTTCTCAATGGAAGAGGTAGGATTCCCGATCAAGAACACCCTGTGCTGAACAACACTCAATCTCAGCTAAACAACAAGAGAAAGATATATGTCTAAACAGACCATATATTTAGAAATATCAATACACATAAACATTCTCAACAATGGCTACCATCCTCTTCCTTAAATAATATATTAGCTTGCAAACTCTAAGCCCCATCCAATAATAACACTACATCCATGCAAAGC
Organism: Pinus albicaulis; assembly: GCA_034641835.2. Classification (NCBI taxonomy): domain Eukaryota; kingdom Viridiplantae; phylum Streptophyta; class Pinopsida; order Pinales; family Pinaceae; genus Pinus; species Pinus albicaulis. The sequence goes on from CM076570.1 coordinate 1,263,122,591, forward strand.
ATCTCCATCTAAAACTGCATTGTCTTTCATTGATGACCACTCCTCCATGATAGCATTGTTGATTTGGTCAAGGTTGACCCAGTCAAGGTGTTCCAGCCCCTTTTCACACCTAAGGGTGCTCAATTAAGCTGCCAAGATTTATCTCTTTCACATTGTAATTGATTTATTCATTATTAAGGAGAATTATGGACCTCCATTATCCTATTATTCATTAAACAAAGGAGCAAAACAAAATTGAATATTCCAACTAGCTCATGGCTAATTGGGAATATTACAATCCTCCCTTCCCAAATGATGCTTTTCCTCAAGCAACTAAAAAGGTGAGTGCTAAAACTCTCTATCATTGGTGAAACCAACATGTGATAAGCTTCCCTCATAAGCTAAGTGTCTACCAATCCATCCCTTCATGAATTTCTCCTCCAAAGTTCTCATGAGATGCAAATAGTCCATCCCACAAGGAGACAATAGTTTCAATGAAAAAAACATGGTTTGCCCAATGTTATCCCTAAAACATGTATCATAGTGAAAATGGAGAATCTCTCTCCCATAGGGCACATACATTCCTCCCATTCTCCCTCCAAACATTCCCATAAAAAGTATAAATACATCATCAATGTATGGGATCAAAATTAATTACATACAACAAAAATTTGTGTAAATGGAGGTGGGTCATAGTCCTACATGTGGAGCCAGCGCAGTAAATCTCCTGACTGCATCAGATAATGATATGGTAAGTGGTTTCCCCACCACTTACTTGATGCCCGAGTCCTCTCACCATGGCTAAAAGTGTGAGATATATTTGGTGCTTTTGGAATGCTCCCACAATGATACAAAATCTACCTTTGTCCTCAAAGGGAGTGGCCATGTTCAAAAATGTTTATGGCCCAAAGTTGGCCATGCAGTTTATATGGAATAATGCTCCTTCTTGGAGCTATGGCCTGCATATACATGGTAAAATAATGCAAATGATCATCAAATAAAACATTATGTACATAAGCATGTTCTTTACCACAAATTCTCCTCATATAAATGGAGTGGCTCATACATGGATTCCCTCTCATTCCAAAATAGGAAAGAGGTGGCTAAAATAACTCCTTCATTGAGTCATGTATCTCTTCCAACTCCGCATGGTTCATGCATCTTTGAAAATTCTTATATAGTTCCTCTTAAAAGCCTTCCAAATTGTAGATTTCCATGATAATGTTGTAGGCCCTCATGGAATAAGTATGGCTGAAAAATAACTCTTCATAAGCTCTTGGTAGCAAATTCTCCTTGAGATTGGAGGCTCTAGATAAGAATATCCTACCATGATAATAGATGACTTCTTCTTGGACTGAATAGCCCTCTTCATGTAGCTGGTTATCAAGTATCATGCATGTGAAAAGATCCTTCAAATAATTCACCAACAATTGGGATTTCCAATATGGATCAATCTTCCATAGTGACAACATTGATGATCTATCACAAAGAACATATGTCATATGGCTGCTCTCCTCCTTGACATCTCCCATGCCAAAGGTATATGTTGGAACGTCATTCCTTGCATGCTTCTCGTCCCACAGTGCAGAATCTGAAATGAGAGTGGGTAATGATGATGTTGGGAGAATGTCTCCCTCCTCCTTGAGTCCACCCAAGACTCTCAGCATTGTATCATGGATTTCTAATGCTTCCATCCCTCCTGGATCTATGCTTGGAGCATCATGTTGTGAGACATATATCACCAAATCTAAATCAGGTGGTCTCCCAGGTGGTCTGCCACTAAATAATAATGTCCCATGTAGCGATCTCATAAGCATAATAGATGGGACTATTAGGTCCTTGCTTCCACTGCACAAATCCATCTCTGTTTTTTGTGTGGAAGTGGTATGTGAGGGATATGTGTGCATGCTTTTAATCGTTCGATTTTTTCCACTCTTTCTATCAACCCATTCCATTTGCAATGTCTCCCAAACATTGGTGACTTTCTCCAAAGTAATCAACCATTGCACACCCAATATCACATTGGTGTCAAGTATGTCAACCACAAAGAAGTGACCAGTCAATGTATATTTTCCCATCATGACTGATAAGGATGGAACATAGTGCATGCATTGCATAGTTCTATCTCCTGGGACCAAAACAAAAAAACCCTCAAAAGCATCAGTGGGTATTGCCCTCCTTTGCACTAGTTGGGAATCAATAAAATTGTTGGTAGCCCCACTATCAACCAAAACATAAACCCTCTGATTTAAGATGGAACCTTGAACCCTCAAAGTCAAGTACTTAGGTACTCCTCTCAATGATGTAAGACCCCCTCCAATTCTAGCAAATGCCCCATTCCCATATCCTGATGGTTTTGGTTTATCTCCTGCAGTGTCAGTGTTGTGACCTTTTCTTGGTTCATCTTCTTCTTCCTCATCATCTGAGAAGACCTATATGTAGTGTGCCTTTCCTTCTACACATCTAGGTCCATGTGCCTAAGATTCTTGGCATGTGAAGAAAACCTTCCTCCTCCTCAAATCTCTTCAGACATCATCATCAAGAGGTTTTTTATTTTGGCTCTCCTTTGAAAGAGGAGCCTTTTCTTCTTTTCCCTTTGATGGAAAAGAGGGCTTATGCTAAAATGTTGCATTTTATTTTGGCAAGGCATCTCAAAGATATCTAGACCTTTCAATGGCATCTTGAAGGGTAGTGGGCTTGGTAGACTTAACCAACCCATGAAGAGGTTCATCTAACCCATCAATGAACATATACACCCTTCTTGCTGCAGATAATTCAGGAACCATAACAGAAAGTATTACAAATTCAAAAATGTAAGTTTTTGGATTACCTGATTGTTTTAGCTTTGGAAGCACCATGAATGGTGCTTCAGGATCTCTTCTATCAAACCTTTCCACCAGCCTCCTTGTGAACTCTCAATATGCATTCACATTGGCATGGCCCAATATAGGCAAGCCATGGAACCACCAATCATGTGCTTCACCCTCAAGGTGCAACGCTGCTATCTTAATGGCCTTTATTTCTAGAATTTGGTTCTGCTGGAAGCAGATGTAAATCTTCTCTACCGATGATTTGGCAGTGCACTTGGATGACCCATCAAAGTTGGGTAAAAAAAATCTGCCCATAGTGCAGTGTAGATCATGATTCCGAATGAATCCACCACTTCTATTATGATTCCTGGGTCTTCTATTATCCTTGATTTGACAAAATTATTGAAAACTCAAGTTGTCCTTGAATCTCTGAGTTGGAGACTCATACTCCATAAAGTAGTCTTAAAGGGATTCTTGCTCTTGAAACCCTTCATTTCCCACAGCCAAGAATGTAGGCATTGTAGGGCATTGGGAAACTTGTGGTTGCTGCAGTGGTTGATCGTTCTAGTGATGAGACATGCCAAAGCCTTCACCATGATGAAATACTTTAGGGGATTCCTTGTATCTATCCATTCTCATCTCCTTGATCTCTACCGCAATGTCTTGCATGGCTCTAAGAAGGACCTTGGGGAACTCCTTCTCTTCTTCTTCTCCTCTATATAAAGGGGTTTTACCCTTGTCTTCTTTGTCATTTGTATAATCAAACTTCCGGTGTCTTATCCTTTGTAACCTCTTCTCTCTATCTGTAAGAGGATCTCCTTCTTCATATGACATATTGGCTTTTCAAGATGCACAGGTTGTGCCAATATTATGCTCTGATACCATTGTAATATTCCCAAATGGGAAAAGTAGGAATATAGTGCAAAATGTTGGAACAATAGTGTAAATCATCATATAAAAGTAATAGGCCAATATGGAGACCTTTCATATGTTATAACAGCAGCAAAATATGCATAAATAATGGGCCATAAGATACACAACAAGAAAGTACAAGCCTCTAATGGAAAAAATCCCTCAAATGCAGTGCTGCTACTATATATAAAAGCTGGAAGACTATTACAACGCTATTTTGAAAGCACTACTACAAAAAATGATTATACATAAGATCTAGGGCTGATATGTGCCTCAAAAGATAGATCCAATACATATCTGAGCACTATACAAACTCCTCTGAAGAACCCCTTAAGGGTTTTAAGCAAAACACAATATACAAGATGGGGATCTAGGCCCTAGGGCTAAAGATCCACTACAAAATACATATATGGAAAGTGTGGTTGATCTAATATGATAAATAGAATAGCCTCCTCCAATAGATCCTCTAAATGAAAGGCAGATCCCTTCCAATAGAAAACCAACTCTCCAAATGGTGTGTCAATCCACCCTGCAACTCCTCCTACAGAAATAACGTAAATCTGGAAGTAAAATACACTGTAGGGATAAATAAATAGTTGACCTGATGCCAAGATCTGAAAATATGCACAAGGGCCTTCCTTACTGTCCTCCCAATGGAAAGGAAGCCTCCTCCACTGAAAATGAGCAATGAAATGACCCAGATCTAGTCTTCGCTGCTACAATCTGCAAAAAAACCAAACCCTCAACAGGATCTATGCTGTAAATGAAAGATGAAGCTTGGCCTTAAGCCTGATAGTGGATAGTGTAGTACAAGACTCCTCCAATAGCTTCTCAAAGGAAGAGGTGGGATTCCCGATCAGGAACATCATGTATTAAACAACGCTCAATCTCAGCTAAACAGCAAGAGAAAGATATATGTCTAAACAAACCATATATTCAGAGATATCAATATACATAAACATCCTCAACAATGGCTTCCATCCTCTTCCTTAAATAAGATATGATCTTTAAAACCTTAAGCCCCATCCAATAATAGCACTACATCCATGCAAAGCATCTCCATCTAAAATTGTGTTATCTTTCATTGATGACCACTCCTCCATGACAGTGGTGTTGATTTGGTCAAGGTTGACCCAGTCAAGGTGTTCCAGCCCCTTTTCACACCTAAGGGTGCTCAATTAAGATGCCAATATTTATCTCTTTCACATTGGCATTTATTTATTCATTATTAAGGAGAATTATGGACCTCCATTGTCCTCTTATTCATTAAACAAAGCAGCAAAACAAAATAAAATATTCCAACTAGCTCATGACTAATTGAGAATATAATATAAATAAATAAAAAAATTACTTTTCTTTATCATTGAAAAAAAAATAAAAAATAAAAAATATTTAATTTATATTTATTTATATTGAAATTATGAAATATAATTTATAAAATCAATAAAAATAATTTTGAAAGATAAATTATTTAGTTTAAATTATCTAATTCAATTAAAAAACTTTATAGTATAAAAAAAAACAATAATATAATTAAAAAAAATATTATTTTTTAAAATAAATAACAATAAAAATTTAAATTATTAATTTAAAAATTAATAAAATATTTTAATTTTATAAAACAAAAAGATCAAATTCCACAAATGAAAATTTCCTTGGTATTTTAACATCCTTAAAAAAATTATGCTTCAAAAACTTTAATCACAAAACTGATAACTCATAAAATAAAAACTTTCGGAGCCTTGCCATTTATTTCGCTGTAGTTAATACCTCCTAAGAGTATCTTTCATCTCCGCATGGTCAACCTAGAGTACACGTCTACATCGAAAGTTATCTGCTTATCCATCCGGGTAAGGTCTTGATGTGAAAAGGTTTCCAGAATATGCCTATGAATCTTTGCATATGCTTCTTCAATGTTCTTCCATTTGTAGACGATCATGTCAAGTATTTTCAAGGAGTCCTACCACCACTACCAACTAAAAGGTGTACATATTCATGGTATATTTCCTTTGATTAGTTGATGTCATCTCCAACCATAATAGAAGTCTTGATTTTTATTCAATTTTTTTATAATAATATATATCTATATTATTGAATTTTTTTATTTGTAATGGAATCTTAATAATAATATTTAATTAAATTTTATTATTATCATTTTTTTTAATAGTAGAAAGTTTTTCATAATTCAATTTTCAATTTGTAATAGAAATACAACTATTAAATGAAGAATTAATATTTCCATGAAAAATCAACAACCAACTAGGCATGGAAATACCTTACAACATAACTAATGAAAAAAATAGTTTCAAAATGCCCTTCTAGTTGTCTGCAAAAATGATCGCTACTTTTCCATTATTAGAATTTTCACGGAGAAGAAACAATGATAAATAACAGTGCTCTTTCATCCTCAATCCTAAGTGGGAAAGCCTTCTAGATATCTCAAATGCCACTTTAGGATTCATAGTTGGTCCTAGGAGCATCAATGTTCCTTGATGGAGATCCATCATGGAATTTATCAGATCTGTTGGCCCACATACTACTCCTGCTATAACATCAACACACCCACTGACATATTTTGAAATGTTGTGAATAACAACATCAACACCGATCTTTGCAGGGGATATGATCATGGGGGAAAAGTTATTATCAACCACCACCTTGACATTTTTCTCATGGGCAATGGCAGAAAAAGGTGGTATGTCTGCTACTGCCAAAGTTGGATTTGACATAGATTCAAAATACAACACCTTGGTAGATGTTGTTATGGTGTTTTGTGCCAAGGTATGATAATGGTCCCCAACTGGCAAAGATTAGTGCGGATTTTGAAGAACCTTGTCTTCAATTCTTGGTTCTCCAAGAGTCTACTCCCAAAAGAAAGAAGAATTGGGTCTTGAAAAGTGATCAAACTTTGACCCCTTACAAACTTTGTTTGGGTGATGCTGTAGAGATGGATTAGGCAGTGGAATATGTAGAAAAACCCTTGGTTGGAAATGCTAGAGGCCGTAAATTTTGTTTAAAGACCCTTGAGGAGTAGAGGAATGAAAAGGTTAGGCCAAAAATTTCAGAAGCTCCGGAAATATTTCTCTTTTTCAAAGGTTGGATACAGATGAACTTCAAATCTCATGCAGAGGCATAAAAGATTGCTAGAGAGGTATGGGCCATTGATTCCACTTCTGTAATTTTCAAGTTTTGGACTCCATTATTTGGTGCCAGTAGGGAGAGGCTAAACGTAGTGTCGATATGGGTTTGTCTTCCTAGCTTGTTGTCAGATATGTGGAATAGACAAAGCTTTGAAAATCTTGGGAATAGCCTAGAATGGTTCCTAGATGTGGATTTTTCTTTCAAATAGTCCAAATATATGTGTGTGGCTCGGGTCCTTGTGATTCAATCACTTCTCATTCCCTTATGTATGTTTATTGTCTTATTTCTAGGGGGTTTGTTAGGTTATTCTTTATTGATTACTTATGCCTCTTCAGGGTGCTCTGATGATTTGGATGAGGATGATGTCCTCTATAGTTTTAAATCAAGACAAGTCCTTCTAGTCTCTAAGGGTTTTATAAGAGGTATTGGTTAGTTATCTAGTTCTTCTCTATCTGTGAAGGGTAGGGGGAGAAAATCACACATTTATTTAGCCAAAACCAAAGCTTGAGAGTAAATGGCAGGGGCAGACAAACTTCTATGGATGGGGCACTTAGAGTTATGATTTACTTGCTAGGGGTTACTAAATGAAATCCTATCTTTCAATTATCGAGGTTTGGAAAGTAATCACAAAAAACTTGCATTAAAGAGAATGGTTCAAGTGGAAAATCCTGATATTGATTTTTTTCAAGAAACCCTTGGTGAGGGAGTGTCTATATCAAATCTCCTTGACTCTTTCTTTGTTTCCTAGAAATTCATTTCTTTGTATTCTCATTGTAGATTGGGTGGTTTGGTGTTGGGGTGGAGTTCTTGGAAGATTCTGGTACATAACACTTTAAGTATCACCTCTAGCTTGGGTATGGTGGGTTTTTCAATGGAAATGGATACTACCTTTACATTTATCAATATTTATGGGCCGAACGAAGATTGGGAGTCCTTTTGGAATGATTTTTTTGGACATTATGTGTTGGGAGAAGAGAAATTGATTATTGGAGGAGACTTACATTGCCCTATGGGAGTTGCTGAATCATGGGGTCCTTGTGCCAAAGTTGATTCTCTCACTGATTTCTTTTCACAATTTTTTTTTGCAAAAAACATGCTAGATCTAGTAATTGTTAAGTTAAAACCCGCATGGAGGAACCATCATGTTGGTGTTGGAAAGTTTCCTGGTGGAAGAATATTTAGTGAATAGGTTCCCTCTTCTTCATCAATGGGTGGGCTCTAGTAGTGAATCAAATCACACTCCTATCTTGTTAGACATGAAAGAAAAAAAATATAATCTTGTCAATTCTTTCAAGATGAATTCTAGTTGCATAAATTATGAGAGTTTTGTAGCAATGTTTTGAGATAATTGGCATTAGTTTGATTCTTTATCTAGCTTGTCTACTACTAGATGATTGGAGGCCAATCTGAAGCATATCAAACATCTAACTATGGACTGGGTTGATACTAATCGTAGAAGGGAGGAGGAAGACCTGGTGGAGGTGGAACATACATTTATGGATTTTTCAAAATCAATGGATGAGGGTTTTTTCTCTCAGAAGCCATGGGAGGAGCTAAGTAGTCTTGAGGCTAGAAGGAAGGAGATTCTAGCTAATAATGAGACTACTTGGCATTTAAAAAGTAGAGAAATTTGGCTAGACTGTGGTGATGAGAATACTGTTGGGTAGAGTACCATGTTTTTTCATGCCTCTGCAAAAAGCAAAAAAATGAACATATAATATGGAATATGGAGGATCAAGAGGGTCGTGTGGTCTCAAACTTTCAAGGCCTTGCTACTCTTGGTAGGGACCATTTTCAAATTCTCTTCAAGGAACCTGATGGTGTTAAGATTATAGAAGTTATTAGAGTGGCTCAATTCTTTCCAATTTTTTTGGTGGAGGAATAGATATAACTCTTATGGGGGAAGTGTCTAAGGAGGAATTAAAGGTGGTGCTTGTCAACTTACATAAAGACAAAAGCCCAGGGCTTGATGGATGGGCTATTGTTCCCTTTTTAGGGCTTTATGATCTAATTGGAAAGGATCTGTTAAGAGTAGTAAATGAGTCTCGAAGCAAGGGTAGGGTTCTGGAAGCTTTCAATTAAAATTTCATAGCCCTCATCCTAAAGTGGAAAATCCTCTCTCTAAAAAATTTTGAACTATTTATTTATGAAACTATGCATATAACGTCATTTCAAAGATGATTGCTAGGAGGATTAAGCCTATACTTTCAAAATCGATTTCAAAGGAGCAATTTGAGTTTCTTGAGGGGAGACAGATTCAAGAAGAAATTGGTATGGCGCAATATGGGATGCATAGCATAAAATCTCAACAAGTAAAAGGCTTTGTTATTAAAATTGACATCTCAAAGGCATATGATAGTGTAAATTGGATATTCATCCAATTTCTTCTGACTCATGTGGGTTTTGAGGTTCCTTTTATTAATTGAGCCACGAGTTGTCTAAAGTTAGTATCCTTTGTTGTCTTTATAAATGTCTCTGTTACGCCATTCTTTCATGCTCATTGAGATATGAGACAAGGTTGTTCGTTGTCTTTTCTCCCTTTTTTTCTCGTGGCTGAGGGGCTTAGTCGTATGTTGGAGGTGGCAAAGAGCATAGGAGATTTTCAAGGTGTGATTCTTGCTCATACTCTTGTAATTACACATTTTATTTTTGTTGATGATTTACTCATCTATAATGGTTCAATAAGAGATGTCCAAAAATTGCATGATATACTTTATCTTTTTGGGAAAGCTACATGTATGGTTATTAATGCTATAAATTTCACCATATCTTTTCATAATATGGGGGAATAAGAGATCCTTCACATCAGATCTATTTTTCCTTTTGAGATAAATGAGCAAGAGGATGGCTTCAAGTATCCGGGTTTCTATTTGAAGCCAAATTGCTACAAAAACTGAAGATTGGCTTTTGTTGAGAGACAAAAGTGAGAAAATATTCACTTTATGGTGTTACGGGTGGTTATCTAGAGTGTGCAAGTTGGTTTTGGTAAAATATGTTTTTAATGCTATATTGGTCCATTGGATGTCCATGGATTGGATTCCAAAGGGTGTCTTGGAAAAATCTAGAAGGATTTGTTTTATGTTCCTATGGGAAGGCTCTCATGATAAATTTGTCCTTCAATGGGTCAAATGGAATCATCTTGTTGTTCTAAATTTATTAGGTGGATGGGGGTGTGGTGGTGTTTTTGTTACATAAGTGTACCAAAATACACCTCTCTAGAAGTAAGTTGCTACCTGCAAAAGATCACAAAGAAGATTATGGTGTTGCTAATGGACAGACTAAAAAGAATGTAAGACAAAACTGATAAGGTAAGTAATGCATACAATAACATGAACTTAAAGAGAAAAACACAAGAAAATAATGCTCGAATGGAGAAACAAAACAATACAAACAAATGGAGAAAATTTTTAGATGATCCAACTCCCTTTATTGGTTTCTGGTGGTATGAAGAATGCAATTCTAACACTCTTGCAATGAGTCCTTTGAGCTATGGAGCTCAAATACTCAAGACATGGGGGTCCCTTTCCTTGGTTTCCTTGCAAGTATCTCCTCCATCTCTCAAAAGGATTGTGATCACTCACTAATGATGGAGCTCTCTTCTTCACTACAATGCTGGGTGGGCAACATGCTAGTCTCTCCAATCCTTTTGCTTCAAAAATTGCAAGCTAGTGTTTCTATGGTAGAAATTTGGCCAACATAACAATGTGTCTCTCTTTGCTCTTCCCATGGCAATATTATATAAAAATTTGAACTCCCTTCCCTCTCTTGGCCCAAGAATTAGAGAGATTTTGAGGTCTAAAATGGGCCTCCTAAGAAAAATGTATAACCAAAATAAACTTTATAAGAACCAATAGGATTCAAGATGATGATATCAACCATGGGGGATGATTCACCATTTTTGGAGTAAAAGAGCAAAAATATTAAAATATAATAAAATAATAAAACTATTTTTTCAACTCATATTTTCAACTTATCTCCCTATGGTTTTACTCAAATTTAGAGCGGGAGTACTCGTTGGATGAAAAATTTAACTCCTCATCTAAGGAGTACCATGTTTCATATTTTAGATGGACCTTGCTACACGAAATATGAGAAATACATGAAAAACGTGATTTAATAACGTTTTTTCATATATTTCTCATTTTTCATGTAGAAGGGTCCATTGAAAGTATGCAAAATGGGTACTCCTTGGATGAGGAATCAAATTCTCCATCCAATGAGTGTTCCCACTCGAAATTTGAGTAAAACCACAATGAGATAAGTTGAAAATACGAGTTGAAAAAGTAGTTTTTCTTTTTTCCCTCTAAAATTTGATGATGTAATCTAATATTATTTTATTATTTCCACTATTATTTTATAATTTCCTTAGGAGGCCCATTTTAGACCTCAAAATTCCCTTAATGATTGATAATTTCCCAAAAGTAGGACAAGATATTCCTTTGTGGGTTGAATAACTCTACAAGGTGGCTCGAATTCAGCCGTCCTTGACTGTAATTGATAGAGAATCATCCTCACCATGTCAAGTGGTCCCGGATGGTGAATTTTCTCCATCCCCAGGACCGCATGGCTATCGAAGGATAAAGCGTGCTGTGTCCAAAAATAATTTGATGATGGTGCATTGTCCACCAATTTCTGACTGAACCTTAGGGAATAATTAAATTTTGCCCTTCATAATGTATTTTTACTGGAAAATATTTATTTGTACTATTTTCTTAACATTTTCTAATGTATTGTTCCTGTACGATTTTTTGGTGTTAATAGTGTCCCCCTGATGTATCAGGTCTAGGAGGAACCATATAGCCAAAATACATTACATTTTATTTTTTGTGTGATCCTTTTTAGCGAGAGAGAGAGAGAGAGAGAAACTTGTTGTGGAGATAAGTAGGGGAGCCCCTTGTCTGAAGTAAAAAAGAAAATCTGCTCTGTAGGAAACCTGTAAGTGATAAAATAAGAAATATTTCTATGTGGTGGGTATTTACCATGCTTGTGATGATGACTAGTTAAGCTAATATGACAGATATTGGTTCTTTCATGTCACATTGTGGTAGGTGAACTGTTGTTGGTTAATGATGATGGTTTTTGATGCCCTCAAAGGAATTTTTTATTTGAACAAGAAAGGTTGAATGTGGCACCCACATGCATTGTCTGGGTATAGTACTTTTGGAGGAAGTTCTCAATTTATGCATGGGTCTTTGACTTATGGGAACCTTCCTATGTAAGCATTGCTGAAATAGATGCTTACTAATATACAACTCTTCAACGAATTTTGAAAGAGTGCAACAATTATCAAGTATGCTACCGTATTGACATGAAAATTGGTATTCATGTTGAATTTCAAGAGGATCGATGACATCAATGGGAAATGTGAATTCCCGTCATGCCATCCGAGGATGCCCCTATTGTAGTGGGGAATCATCCAAGGTACTACCTCCTTCCTAGAAAGTGGTTGTTGAAGTCGACAATAAGGGAGCATCCACTGATCGAAACAAGTATTGATACAAGGGATCAAGGTTTATGATGAAATAGGGTGTAATGTGGCGGGTTAACGAGACATGATGGAGAGAAGTGGCTAAAACTGATGATGATGATTAATTGGCCCAATGTCAGAGTTGTAAATGTGAGTGGAAAAAACCATAACAAATTATGATGAGGGAATCCCTGGGGTCGGTAGGACATCCAGGGTGGGTGTGTGTTTGCTATAACTGACATGATTGGGTGTGGTAAAGAATGTGAAACTTCTACCAAGGGTGATTAGGCACTGGTGATAGGTAAGAAATTTAAATATATGGGTGGAAGTATTTCTCTTAAAAAATATTTGTACACTTTCCAAAAGAATACGAAAGTGGTTTGGATGTACAAGCACGAAGAAAAGTGCCCCATTAACATGTATGATCATGTATGATGACGCGAGGAGTGTGTTTTGCTGAGGGTAGGGGCCCCAAAGGTTGGTCTCGGTGCAAGGGTGAATAGGAAGATGGAATATCAAATTGGGATATGCTTATAATGGTGTGGTAGGAAAAATGTGAAACACGGTGATGCATTTTTTATGATTCGCTTGTAGAGAATGGTGGCCCAGGAATGGGAATTTGATATGCGATCAATAAAACTGAATGATGTTTGATAATATATGCATGAACATGAAGTGGTTCTCATGCCAGAGTTGATGGCCATGGCTCCACGTAGTGACACGTGGTATAAATAAGTATTGATGGATGCCATGGGATGTGCGGCTCTACCGACCTGCAAAGGTGTTTATCATGTGCAAGGTGAGGTGATGATAAACATGGTCAAGTGAATGAAACCTAAGGTTTATTATTTTGAAGAAATGATGTCAGGATATGAAAAGCTTTAGAGGAAAGCCTATCATGCTGAGAAATAGAATGATACCTACTCTTGTACTTTTATTTCCTGGGAAGTATGGTGACTTGGTACGCGTGAAACAATTGTGGCCAATACCCCAAGTAAAAGCATCATTTCCATACAAATATTCTGAAATAATATGAACTCAAAGAAATAAGAGAGGGTGTACTTGAAATGTAGTTTGAAGGGGGGGATACTTGAAATGTTGCTATGTCTCCTGTGGCTTTACAATGGGATACCTTGAGCTCCAATTATGGGCTCCAAAAAATGGTGAAAAGGGAGATATAAAGGCTAAGATGGCCCTTTTTAAGGTCATTTGTGCTTCTTGAGCTTGAGAGGTCAAAGGCTGAGATTGGATCATTTATTGGCATTGTAGTCAGCTAGAGCACCAGGGATTTGCGCTAAGAGTGTCAGGTAAGAGCTAGCACCTCATACTTTTCAATTTTGTCACTTTCAAGTTAGGGGGGTCATACAGGGGTACCCTATATGACCTTTTTTATCTTAGTTTGTTGAGGACCACGTAGGAAACTCTATGGGAGTTGCGTCGTTGTCACACAAAGATTTTCTCTTTATGTGGCAACCCCACGTCCTTGTAAATTTTAGGCATGCTTCTATTCGTACTTGTGTGAGATACATGCATGGGGGCAACATGACTATGTTTTTAAACTAGTCACAATCCTTAAAAGCTTGTGAGTTATGGTTTTTTGAGTTTCTTTTTGGAAAAAAATTGACTTTTTGGTGTTGTTGGTGGTAGGATGCTTTGGAGGGAGAGCGATTGGCCTACCCTCCACAACTAGGTGGCACAATCTGTGTGGACGTCAGTCTTTGGTGTGTTGGGGTTTCCTCAAGTTTCTTGAGAACCCCATTCTGAGGTCATAGGACCTGTTCTTGTGATACCTCGTTCATTTTTGGGATCGTCAGAGGTGCATTATGGTAGTACATGAGATTGATATGAGGATATGACCTAAAATGGATATATACTTCGTGACTGGTCTCTTACCTCATGGGGAGGTTCTTCCTTATCCACTACTTGGGGGGTAAGTGAACATTCATCACTAAGAAAAGGAGGCTGGTCACTACGGGCATGATGTTATCTCGCGGGGTTGTGTTCTTGTTGCCCATGTATGTAGTTACTTCTTCTTGAGAGCATGTTTCCCCCAAAGATATTTCTTTAGTTTTTCTAGGTTTTCTCAAAATATTTACCTTGATGGTAGGTGACATATTCGATATATTTCCTTCCTCAAATGCATCGGGCACTAGGATAGGGTTCTTTAACTAATCTACTTTTCCTGATGGTAGGAAGTTTTTTGATTCAATGCTGCTAGGCACCTATTCTTTTTCTAGTAAAAAAATGAGTGGTGTTGCATGGTATCCCATGGATAATCAGGTTCTATCAGGACCTCTAATATATCCTCATCAGAGTGAAACAAGATGTCTAAGGGGGAATTGTTTTGCATGAGGCCGTGAGGAATGGGGTCGGGAGTAGCAGTGCTGGTTGACATACAAGAATATGATTATGTGGTTGATGTCATAGAACCAAATGAGGTTGAAAAAGCATAGATGGGATGGGTCTGCACCGTCGAAGGTACTACTATCGATGCGATAGTTGTAGTGGTCTCGTCACGAAGAAATGCTGAGCAGACAACACAAATCATGGTTTCCACGGATGATGAAATGAATTGTATATGATCTTGTGTATCATCATCATTAGATGGCAGAATGATTTCCGCGATGTTTGGTTTGATTTTAGCTAGAGGAGGCTCATGCAATCTTGGTGGTGTATGAGGGCTACAAGTATCTTCCTCTAATTGAAAATTTTGTTGGATGTATAGGTATCGAAATGTTTGTGGCATAGGGAATTATTCTATATTGTTATCACCAAATTGATCTTGATTGGCTGCTCATCAATCAACTTAATGTAACTCTTTCAAACTACTTCTAACAAAATATTAGCCTCTTTAGTTTGAGAGGGCTCTCTCAAAAGGGGGTTTATGATTTTGAATTAGGATAGTACTAGATGGCTAACTCTATGGAATTGTAACTTGTTTTTGTATGATTGCAGGTGGAAAAATGAAGGCTTTCTACCATTGGGCTTATGGAGTTAACAATTAGTAGTCTTAGTGACATTGGTTCTTCACATGGAAGCTGAGGCAAATAGAGGTTTTTAATAGAGATCATTCACACATAAAACACAGGAAAACATAATCATTTCACCGCTAAAGGAAGTCAGAGCATAATATTATGAATACTGAGTAATTAGAGATGAAATCTACTGAAAGTGATTAAACATAGAGATACAGATCAATAACAAATAAAAAAACCTCATGAGAATCTCAGATTTGGAAGTATAATGTCACTTTGTATTACTGGTAATGGATAAGACATACAAGCAGCAATTTGGTGCAATATTCTCCAACCCCTTGCTCTTCGATGTTTTGTCTATAAATAGACATTCTTTACAATGTGGATGATCTTCCTGGCTGGCTAGATCTTCAAATTCTACTCTGACACCTATCATAACTAAAACCACTAACTTGAAATAGAAAAATGACAACTATCCTTAAAGAAACAAACTCCTAATAAGACTCTATCTCCTATTTATTACATTCATTTATCCTATCAGTGAAATAATTACACAATGGTTACATAATGAATGTCACATGCTCGAAGGACAAATCACCCTAGTTCACCACCACTTTACATCTTTAAAACACCCCTAGATTTGTGGAACATAATCCTGCTTTTTAGGAATGGATGACCTTCTCTTTAAACATTTTTTTGATTGATGTGCTGGTTGTGTGGCACTCCTTTTCAGTCATAAATCTCTGTTGATAAGGTCCAATGAAATGCTGGAGGTTTCCAGCTGGCTGATGTATTGTTGAGATGCTCAAAATTCTTAAAAAACTCTTCACTACGAAAACATGATAGTTTTAGGTAGTTTCATAGCAAGTTTTAGTAGTGTAGGAAAAATGGCTTTTCCATCTATCTCTTTGACCCCTTTGTTGTTTCAGTACCTTTAGTATGCCATGAAACTTTGCAAACCATCAACCTCCCTCCATAAAACTTGAAAATTTTGAGTTTTAAAGCAAAAATGCACCTACAAGAATTTTCGTAGTGTATTTATGGCCTCAAGCCTGAGGTACGCTACAAAACTGTGCAAAAAACCAGAAATTGCTGAGTATAAAGTTTTTTTCAAAAATTTATCTCCAGCTACAAAATTTGGGTTCTCTACAGTTATGAACCTCCTAAAACATATTCCATCTCAAATTTTACTCCTGTGGTGTTTCCTCCTCATTTACAATCAGTTGACTAATAGAATCTTCTACCACTGTCATCTTCAGTCCTTTCTTTTCCAATTCCACATGAATCAAATCCAATTGCTCCTAAAGATCTTCCACTTTGTCCTTTAATGCTATGTTTTTGGATGTAAGTACAAATTCATCCTCCTAACATGTTTAACCTCCCCTCTTAGTGGATGAGTCATTTCATCAAATTTTTTGTATTGTCCAAGGTTTTTGAAACACTTGTGACTTGATCTTCCCAGATTTTCCTCATTTGTTCAAACTGAACCTTCTCAACTCTATGTTTCTTTGCCTCTTGCTTCAAAACTTAAATCTCTTTACCCGCCTCCTTCAATTGCTCTTTGAGGGTTTCAATTTTTGATATTTCAATAATTTTATGTTTGCCCTTTCTTTGTTTGATAACCATTATGACACACCAGGAGGTGAAGACAAATCTGTGTTCTTGGTGGGTGGGCTTGTGCTTCATTTATTTTATCGATCTCTTTTCTTTCCATGACCTTGCATGTCTAGTCATTGGCCCCCTAGGTTGAAAAATAGAAACCAACATATTCACCTACAAACCTCAATGTTTTCATGTTTTGTGATCTTACCTTTTTTCATTTTCTTCCTCCATCTTCAATATATTGACTTGTAATAGGTGATTCTTCAATGTCGATTGCATGCAAAGATATCCTCCAATTTTCCTTTATCCATTATCCCAGCTCCCTAGTGACTCTTTTGCTACCTTGTTGGCTGTTACTCTGCTTTTGTTTTGTGAGTGTTGTTTTAGGTGTGTCAATCTTCTACAAAGGTTACCTTCCTCCGTGGCACTCCTTTGATTACAGGAGATGATCTATTTTCTTCTTCAACTTCTCTTCTTTCTTCTGGCCCCCGAGTGATGAAATGTTTCTAAGTTTGGAGGCTTTCTTAGGAGTGACGACATCAACGTCATAACCACTCATGAACAAGAAGGAAGTCCAATGTCTATCTAACCTCCTCAATTCCTCTAACACCAACAGCTTAATCAAACCATGATGAAAAAGAGAAGTTTCATTGCCATCTGTCTTGATTTGAACTTTATCTGACATTTTCCCCAGACTTCTCTATAAATAAAAAGGCAAGTCAAGTGACCTCTTACCCACAAAATGCAGAAGAAGCACAGTATGATAGGAGTAGAACATGAAAGCCTTCCTACGTAATATTCCCAAATGGGAAAAAGCGAGAATATGGTACCAAAATTATAGAACAATAGTGCAAATCATCATATAAAAAGAAAGAGGCCAATATGGTGACTTTCATACTGACATAATAGCAAACCAAAACATGCATAAGAAATGGGCCATAAGATGTACAACAAGAAAGAACAAGCCTCCAATGGACAAAATCCATCAAAATTGGTGTTGCTACTATATATAAGAAGTTGGAATATTGCTACAACATTGTTTAAAAGCCACTGCTACATCAAATGAATATACAACAGATCTAGGGATGACATGTGCCTCAAAAGATAGATCCAATACAAATCTAAGCATTATACAACCTCCTTTGAAGAACCCCTTAAGGGTTTTTAGCAAAACACCATATACAAGATGGGGATCTAGGCCCTAGGGCTGAAGATCCACTACAAAATACAGATCTGGAAAGTGTGGCTAATCTGATATGAACAATAGAATAGTCTCCTCCAATAGATCCTTTAAATGAAAGGCAGATCCCTTTCACTAGAAAACCAGCTCTCCAAATAGTGTGCCAAACCACCCTGCAACTCCACCTACAGAAATAACACAGATCTGGAAGTAAATTGCGTTGTATGGATAAATAAATGGTTGGCCTGATACCAGGATTTGAAAATATTCTCAAGGGCCTTCCTTACTATCCTCCCAATGGAAAGGAAGCCTTCTCCACTGAAAATAAGCAATGAAATGACCCATATCTAGTCTCCACTACTGAAACCTGCAAAACAACTCAACCCTGAACAAGATCTACGTTGTGAATGAAAGATGAAGCTTGGCCTTAAGCCTGATAGTGGAAAATGTAGTACAAGAATCCTCCAAGAGCTTCTCAATGGAAGAGGTGGGATTCTCGATCAGGAACACCCAGTGCTAAACAACACTGAATCTCAGCTAAACAACAAGAGAAAGATATATGTCTAAACATGCCATATATTCAGAAATATCATATACATCAACATAATTAATATGGCTGTCATCCTCTTCCTTAAATAAGATATGAGCTTCCAAACCCTAAGCCCCATCCAATAATAACACTACTTCCATGCAAATCATCTCCATCTAAAACTGTGTTGTCTCTCATTAATGACCACTCCTCCATGACAGCGTTGTTGATTTGGCCAAAGTTGACCCATTCAAGGTGTTCCAACCCCTTTTCACACCTCAAGGTGCTCAATTAAGCTGCCAAGATCTATCATTTTCACATTGGCATTGATTTATTCATTATTAAGGAGAATTATGGACCTCCTGTAAAGCAGGAATATAGTGCAAAATGCTGGATCAATAGTGTAAATTATCATATAAAAGAAAGAGGCCAATATGGAGACCTTTCATATGTTATAATAGCAGAAAAATATGCATAAATAATGGATCATAAGATACACAACAAGAAAGTACAAGCCTCCAATGGACAAAATCCCTCAAATGAGGTGTTGCTACTATATATAAAAGTTGGAAGACTATTACAGCGATGTTTTGAAAGCACTGCTATAAAGAATGATTATACATCAGATCTAGGGCTGATATGTGCCTCAAAAGATAGATCCAATACAGATCTGAGCACTATACAACCTCCTTAGAAGAACCCCTTAAGGGTTTTTAGAAAAACACCATATACAAGATGGGAATCTAGGCCCTAAGGCTGAATATCCACTGCAAAATACAGATATGGAAAGTGTGTCTGATATGATATGATCAATAGAATAGACTTGTCCAATAGATCCTCTAAATGAAAGGCAGAACCCTTCCACTAGAAAACCAACTCTCCAAATGGTGTGTCAATCCACCATGCAACTCTTCCTACTAAAATGACGCAAATGTGGAAGTGAACTGCGCTGTAAGGATAAATAAATAGTTGGCCTAATGCCAAGATCTAAAAATATGCACAAGGGCCTTCCTTACTGTCCTCCCAATGGAAAGGAATTATCTTCCACCGAAAACGAGCAATGAAATGACCTTGATCTAGTCTCCACTACTGCAACCTGCAAAAACCGACGCAGGAGCATCAAGTGGCGTTTTTTATTTTGTAAAAGGGGTGTGATAACTTTTAATATTTTATTAATTAATTTGAATAAAATAGGAGAAGGTGAGGATTTCGGGTAAATATCTTTATTTAATAAAAGGATATGAGGGAATTTGACTTAGTTGAAGGATTTTAGGATAAAGATCTAGTCCTTTAGGGATGTTGAGAAATTTAGGGGTTTGTTGAGGAATTGAAGGGATAAAGCATTAAATTAGATTACTTTTAAAATTGTATAAATAGAAGGGGGTTTTGAGAGAAAAGTACATGGAGATTTGTGAGAAAGTGTGAGTACAGTGTAAGGTTTTCTACTTAGAAGCATTAGGGCTTATGTAAAAAGGGCCATCGATTTGCATATCTGGCCAGGAAGAACAAGAATTGTAAGTATTTTTTTATATGATAAATGTGTTTAGAGCTTTATTGGTGGATTTGTGTTTATTTTCAGTGATTGGAATGAAACCGAAGTTCCGTGTAGTTTAAGATTTTAATGCCGGTTTGGAAAAGTTGATTTCATTGTTTATACAACACATTGGCAGATTATATATATATGAATATCTGCAGCATTGAACAGATGTATATTGAAGCCGTGAAAGCGTAGGATATGATGAATGTTGTTCTCATTTAATTTTAATGGCTTGACAATGTGTATGAAAATCGATTCAGGAGTTTTTATCGATTAATTGTGATGTTAACTTGTGAGGAGGTTTTAATTATTGAAACACTATCAAGTGAAGTGTGAAATACTCAATAGCTGGAAGGGTCGATATTCATATGAAAATTGTTAAATAGAATTGATAATTCAGGGCAGAGGTTATGTTATATATTACATATCGATCTGTGTGTCTGATTGATAGCAATACGGAAGGAAATTGTGTGGAGCACCAGCAAATGTAAATCTGTGGAATTCATAAGTGAAATGGTAAAACTATGTGAATCAATTGAAGAATTCAATGAGCGTTGCACAACGCGTTAATTTAAAAACCTGTTTGCCGGAATGATTGACCCAATTTAAAATTGAATCT